>QJPP01000560.1:10000-515561 GCA_003996215.1 Jaltomata sinuosa
GGTTGGCTAGACTTGACATTTCTGAGTCAGGCTGCATTTTTGCTTGCGTTGAGGATATATCATCGCTGTTTGAGCAGATTTAGGCACAATAGTTTGATGATGTAAGGTTAAGGATTGATAATGCTCAAATGTACTCTCCAAGATAGAGGTAACAACGATCGTTAAGAAAAATAAAATTTATATTACACAGTAGGAGTCAAAGTTGAGGCCACAGAGAACAATGTAATCGCGATTGAGCTCATAAAGAATCCAAGCAACTTATTGAAGTTAAACGATCAAAAAGGAAAGATAATGATAGGGTTTTTTAAACTAAAACAAAGGATAAAAGAAAGTCAAATAAAAAGATAGATTTGATCAATGGTTTTTACCTTGCTTTCAATAAGCAATAGTAACAAGCGAGAATTGGGAATAGGAATTCAATTCCCAAGACTTACACCAAATTAACGCATAGGTAGTCTTGGTTAAGAGTATGATCAACCGTCTTTTGACCTATCAAGCATATATCTTATGTGTCCTCTTAAACCTCCATGGGTAATAATAAACCAAACAATTTAACTTGGGTAAGTTTGGCTATCTCTAGCCCCAACTCTTAGATGAGAGTTTCTGGCAATCAAACTATCGCTAGCCTTGATCTAGAGTAGAAACCCCAAATTCCCATTATTGAACCTTCACCAAATTAAAGAATTCCTCTCTCAAGAAAGAACATAATTAGTATGCTAAGTCAATGTTTGCAACCATCAACTATATAATTAGAGCATGAAAGATTCAATAGACCCACACAATTTAATCAAGAGAAAGTAAAAGATTAGAATTTGATACCCAAATAGAGTATTATCTCTAATACAATAACCCTAATCTCGATTCAATAGTTACACCTATAATTTATCAACTTAGAACAAGAGTTTAAAGAAAGGAATTTAAATTTTACAATAGAAATCATCCAATTCTTTACTCCAATGATGTAGGGTGATGAACTTGCTCTCTAAGCTTGTCAAAGTTGTGAAAATTGCCAAATATGCCTTCCAAGATGGCATCAGAAGTGTTTTATATGAGCTGGGGGTTCCAAAAGTGTGAAATGACCAATTTGGACCTTACTGGAATCCGTCAGCCGCACTTGCAGAACTTTGGCCGATAGTATGTCACCGTTGTGGCGATGTTAAGGCTGCAGGAGCAGTGCCGCTGTGGCAGTATATCTAGCACAGATGCGCCTTTAGCAATATAGTGCACAGCCGCTGGTGCGCCCTCTTCTCTACATCTGCAGGATTGCTTCTGTGCCTCAGATAGCGCAGGGGCGATAGACCTAGGCACTTTAGTAATGTCTTTTCCTTTTTGCTCTAATTTTGTCCATTTTTGTTCCACTTGTTCCAAATATCCACAGAAATACAAATCTCCTTAAATACACCAAAACATGTCGTAAGTGATCCCATATCATCATTAAAAGATGCAAAAGCATACGAAAAGAAATATAGATAAGTGGTAAATGCACCACTTATCTACACCCCTAACTTAAGTTCTTGATTGTCCTCAAGAAATTTACTATCAAACTTTAAAGAGATTCTAACTCTTTTAAGCGCAAGGGTCATCCACTCATTTCCACAACACACTTATCAATTTAAGAACAAAGGATATGATTTCGGTTGTTACTAATAGTTAGTCGATCACACGAGAATGCTCAACAAAAACAATCTCCTCAAGTTCACACATTTTCAAGAGTTGCAATAGCTTTGCTATAATGAACAAGTGACAACAATCAACCCTCAAGAAGTGACTTAAGACCACTAGTTCACTAATCATGCTCATTTGATTCCTTTTTGGAAAGCACTAAAATCACCACTATCCTAGTTCACATGCCCTCAGAAGAAAAAAAGTCCCAAAACACTCTATTTACAACAACAAAACATGGGACAAATGCACAACACTCACACTCACAAATAACTTCAAGTATGAACAAGTATCAAACCATAAGATTTTCCTTATTTTCATTCACCATTAACTCAAAAATGCTCGGTTGGGGATCTCAAAGGACTTTTCTAAGCTTGTAATGTAGGCTTGGGGGATTGTAGGATAACATTTCAGATTAGAGTGACTACATTCTCCTTGAACACTACATAACTTTTTCAATCTGAAACCAAAATTACTTTCTTTTGATTTCATGCACACCAAAGCATATTCACCTTGGAGGATTCATTTCCTTTCCTTTCTTTCCTCTTTTCCTTTCATCGTTCCTTTCTTTTTCAAATTCTTTCTTCTTTTTGGCAATTATTTTAGGATTTTACCAACAAACTAAGATTTACTAACTTATCACTCATCCAAGGTATTTCTTCATCACCCCCAACTTAAGCTTTTAGCCTTAATTTCATACTTGTAGAGTTCAAGGAGGGACGGGTTGAAAACAGGGATTCATTTTCAAAGTGGTTCAAGGCTTTTACCAAGGTTGCCAAAGAGAGGTATTAGGCTCAAGAGGGGTGACTTGTGATACAATTTGAGTGCAATGGTGGGCTTTAAAGGCTTAGTAGGCTTTAATAATCACAAAGAAGGCCTAAGATTATTTCTCCAACCAACACAATTAAGACTAGCATTTGAATGACTAACCGGACAAGTTCTAGATGACACAACAAATTACTAGGATTATTCAACAAAACTCATCACACATGGCATGCAAACTATTCAAGACGGATCAATTTTCTTCCTAAAAAGTGACAAATAGAGCCACATTTTGCATCTATGTAATCACTAATTGGTCAAAAGTCACAAAAAGATTAAAGGCATTGTCACAAACATCATTCTTTGCTTGTCAACTATGTCATATTTCTTTTTTGCGGGGTATGCTCAATTTAGCTCAATTAACATGCAAGACTAAATCTATTACTACCAATCAAATTATTATCCAAATTATCTCAAAATATGATGATTTCCCCTTAAGAATGACATCACTCAATCTATCATAGGGCCAAATCATCTATCTAAATCGATATGGCGACTCCAAATTCACCAACGTACACACCCCAACATACAATAAATTTCATCTAGCCTAGCGGGTACTCAGACTTCCCCTGGCTTTAAACACCAAACAAAGCGATGAATTCATTCAAGAATGTCATCACTCGATCTATCATTGTGAATCGTCACTCAAAACCAACTATCTCAAAATAAAGAAATACCAAAAATGACTAATCTAACTATATTTTAAACAGAACATAAAACCTGACAAGGGCATAATATACAATAAAACAAGCCCGGCAAGGGCACAATATCCAAAAAGGCAACACCACACCAAACTAAAATGTAAAGCATGGTCCTCAATGCAAAATAAAGAAATAAAAAATAAGAGAAATAGTGCGGGGCTCCCTGGAGTCTGCATCAAACTAGAAAACTCAGGCGTATGCTGCAAAATGCTAATCAGAGGACTGTGCTTCATTATCATCATCATTATCCTCATCACTCTCTTCCTCAGATAGGAAAGAGTACCCCTCACTGTGATCATCCATAGACACCAGAACCTTCTTGTTTGGCTGCCCCCATTTGAAGATGGCTTTGATACCCCTCCACATCTTTACCATGAACTTGTTATTCTTCTTGTTTTTTTTTCTCATTCTCAAAGTCTCACTGAAAAGCAACATGAGCCTTGGCAGACTTAACAAAGTCCTGCTCAAGCAAAACCTATAGAAGCTGTCACTATGGCAATGGAATCAGCATGCTGCTTCTGGCATCTAAGTATCACTACATCTTCGCTTTGGTTAAGAGGTCGGCTGAAGGTTCTGGTTATGTATAACTACTGGGAATCTAGCTCATGATATCCCATATAGAGTCTATCTGCGAAGCAATCAACCCAACAGTTCCTTTAGCCTGAGTGCCCTTAGAGAGGGGATACAGATCCACTGCTATATCAATCTTTCTCTTCTTGCTCAAGGGTACACCTCAATCTCCCTGTATCTTCAATGGATGGTAAGCTTTCTCAGGTGCTACCTAATTATCTCAAGGATGTTTAGCAACCCCATCCAATCAACACAACTGAATAATCAAGAAGGGAAAATCAAAGTAGGGTTGTCCTGAAGAAAATACTCCTTCAGCTCTTGGACTATACAGTGACCGGCATACATGGGAAGGCCGTCAAGAATGAAAGAGATAATCCTAGCCCAAAGATGAGGAACACCATATTTATGCCCGGAAGGTGACACACGACTATAAATAATCTCAAGCCACATCCTTGCCTCAACTATGAAGGTACTTGATTATATGGACTTTAGTGTTTTTGCCCAACTCACTGTTGCTCCTGGAGGGAACAACTTAGACACTAGCCACGTGCTCAAACACGAATACTTTTGTTGCATAGGCTCAAGTGGATGGTTGGGCAGCCTATAGTGTGCATTAATTTGTTTCGGCCCAAATTTCACGACCTTCTCCCTAATGATGAGTTCTTGGTTATTGAAGTCTATACATTTAAATTTTATGTAGAACTCCCTCACCCATTATTCATTAACCTCAAAAGGTTTATGTATGAAACATGTCCATGATGTAGAAGCAAGACGCCCATAAAAGTTCAGGAGGCACTCCACCAAATTCTTCTCAACTATCCCCTTCTCTGACTTTTTCTTTTTGTCAAGATGATTGTTGTAGTAACGACAATGACAATCAGGGGACATAAACCTCGAGGTGTCTAGTGGTGCATCCTCAGCTTCTTCCCCAATTTCATCTCCCAAGGGTTCATCATCCATAAGGTTTTGATCTATTTTTGATGCTTGAAGTACCTAAAAATGAAGAATCAAGTTAGAAGGCATTTATGAACCTGTTCAACAATTCAAAACAAGCATGTGGGCCAAAGAAATAACTTTTAAAGCTTTGGGAAGACATGGCTGCACCGCTACTATTTGAAGAAATTCTGCTCAGTAGCCGCACCTGTAGAACTTTCATCGCATGTGCAGAGGCGCTACAATGGTCAGTCCTAGTGCACCTGCACTTCTTTTGAAATTACAAAACTGGCAAAGCGGTGTCTTGGTGAGAGCAGGTGCAACATCACCCCTGCTCCTTCAGGATCGCACCTGCGACTTCATCTTCTTAGCCTAAAAAATTAATCGGCCAGATATCAAACATGACTAAATCATTCTTTTATGGTGGGACTTGTACTCAGACTTCCAAATCCTTAACTTATTGATTCACATGCACATATAATCATGATTTTGAGAGAGATTTTCCCAATTAAAACTCATTCCCTAAGTTCTTTGGGTTGACACAATTGTGCATACTTCAAAAAAAAATAGAGACACACCAAGATTTGTCTTTAAAGAACATCTATAAAGTTAAAATAAATTAGAACACATACCTTGAAGATTTGTGGAGAGATTGAACTTGAAACCTTGTGTCCTTTTTCATTCTTGAAATACCAAAAAGCCTTTCCATTTTTTCTTTGAGGGTTCTCATGTTTTGGAATACAGAAGTGCAGTGTGTAAGGGTGAGAGAAGATATAATATGAGATTAGAGAGTTTAGGATGGAGGGGAATTGGAACTAATTTGAGAGAGTGGAGGAATTTGAAAGGGCGCTTTGCCTTTAATCTTTGAAAGAGGGGTCGACAGGAGCAAATACGCTGGTTTTGCAGCAAGTGCATCACCTCCCCTGTGTATTTATTACCACTGTGGCATTATTTGATGAATCAGCCACTTGCGTAGCTACAATGGTTTATCGCGCTAGTGCTGGTGCTCATGCGATAGTCATTAGTGCTCCTGCAATATTTTTCATCACAAGTGCACTTTGCCAGGAAGTTTTAGCCAAATTTGTCCTCAGCTACTGGTACGAGTTGCGACGACTCATGCAACTAGCACATCCCTTTGTGTAAAATGCACCAACTTTGCACATTCTGACTGAATTTTTGGCACCTCACTTTTTTGGGGTGCTATTGCATAGTTAGATGTGTGTTTGCACTCCATTTAGCATGTCATTTTAGCACCCTTTTTGGTCCTTGATTGGATTTTTATGAGACCTCCATTTCTCAACCTGCCCAAATTGGTCAAAAAGATTTGAAACTGTATGGATTAGTCAAAAATTACAACAAAGCTATTTTAAAAAAGAAAGAAAATTGTAAACCTTCAAAATTTTGAAACAATGGGTTGCCTTCCATCAAGTGTACAATTTAATGTCACGGAGCTATGCAAGTTACCTCACCAGCTAGATCTCCACTTGGATGATTTAAACCTTCGACCCAAATTTGAATCAAACTTCCAGTGACAATCACGGGGTGAAGGTGAGAACATGAAAAGGCCATGTTCTTGGTGTCGCACTTTGCACGTTTTTGCCTTCAAGTGAGGAAGGTTGCTTTGCCTTCTATCCATGACAAACTTAAAACTGTATAAACCTCGATCAATCCTCCTTCCAAGGTCTTCTAAAAGCTTGATTACTTTGACTTTCGTCTATTCAACAAAACTTAAGGTTAAAAAGTGGTTGGAGTGAGATTTGGGCGTCTCCACTCTCAAATATACCTCATTCATAGCATCCTCCTTCAAATTTCAGATAGCAATTTTAAGTAACCCTTTTTTTAACTTCTCTTTGCATGCCTTTTTAACAATATTTCAAACATTGGCAGCATTCTTTCATGTTGTTCCCCATAGGCTTCAAGTTGGTGACCTTGATTTAACACCCATTCTTGTCTCACAATCTCACCTAATACAAGTTTTTTCTCTTATTAGGGTTCAAGTACTACTGGTACGAACTCACTCTCGAGAAATTACATATTTTGCAAACCTTCATCACCATCCCCAAACTGAATTTGATTGAGCTCAATGTTCGAGGCATATTCATGTGTTTGTCTTGGAGGGTCTTCTTTCTGAATTTGACCAAGAGGAGTGGACAAATACGCCATAGATTGGATGCCATAATTTCTCTCATCTTTCTCCTTAGCTCTCTTGTCCATAAAGCCTTGCTTTATGGATTTCAAAGCCTCATCTAGGATATCTACAGTAGCCAAGATAGTATGGAGCATGGCATGTGTACCTTCCGGGTGGGTATCTTCATTACCAACTTGCTCTAAAGGATTAGACAAATCCTCCATTGGTTGAGTGGAACAATTTCTCTCCTATTCTTCCTTAGCTCTCGTGTCCACAAGGCCTTGCTTTATGGAATTGACACCCTCCTGTAGGATATCTACCAAGGCTAAGAGGGTTTGGAGCTTGTCATGTATACCTTCCAGGTGGGCATTTCATTCCTTGCTTGCTAAGGCATGATTCTTGTTAAGTTCACAAGCACCACTAGCACCATTGTTAGCATAAGAGGGGGGAGGAGGATGGTCATCATTAGAGAAATCACTCCAATGTACATCACTACCACCACACAAATAGCAATAACGCCCATCATAGGAGTGAGAATATGAATACCTCTCTCTCCTAGTACCAATTTTACACTTTGGCCTGAGGTGGGGTCCTCCACAATAATAACAATAGTTGGGAATATAAATTGGGTTGTGATGACCAACACTTCTAACATTTTGAGATGCCATGGAACCAACTAACAAAATAAAACTAAAAAAAATAAAATCAATATTCACAAATTTGAAATAGAGTAAGTAAACTCAATTTCTAAACTAACTCAATACGCCAAATTGTTCTCTTGCAATGGTGCATTTTTTATAACGCTCAAATGTACTCTACAAGATAAAGGTAACAACGATAGTTAAGTAAAATAAAATTTATACTACCCAACAACAGTCGGGGTCGGTCCCACATAGAACAATAAAATCACGATTGAGCAAACAAACAATCCAAGAAACTAATTGAAGTTCAAAGAGCAAAAAGGAAAGATAACAATAGGGGGTTTTAAACTAAAAAAAGGATAAAAGAAAGTCAGATAAAAAGAAATATTTGATCAATGGATTTTACCTTGCTTTCACAAAGCAAGGGTAACAAGGGAGAATTGGCGATGAGAATTCAATTCACAAGACTTGCACCCAATTAAAGCATAGGTAGCCTTGGTTAAGAGTATGCTAAACCATCTTTTGACCTATCAAGCATATATTTCGTGTCTCCGCTCGAACCTTCATGAGTATCAATAAACCAACTAATTTAACTTGAGTAAGTTTGGCTATCTCTAGACCCAACTCTTAGATGGGAGTTTCCGGTAATCAAACTATCTCTAGCCTTGATCTAGAGTGGAAAACCCAAATCCCCACTATTGAACCTTCACCAATATGAAGAACTTCTCTCTCTAGCAAGAACACAATTAGTATGCTACGTCAATGTTTGCAACCAGCAACTATATAATTAAAGCATGAAAGATTCAATAGACCCACATAATTTAATCAAGAATAAGCACAAGATAAGAATTTATTACCCAAATCGAGTATTATCTCTAATACAATAACCCAAATCTCAATTCAATAGTTACATCTACAATTTATCTATTTAGAATAAGAGTTTAAAGAAAGGAATTTAAGATTATACAATAGAAATTATCCAATTCTTTACTCAATGGTGTAGGGTGATGAACTTTCTCTCTAAGCTTGTCAAAGTTGTGAAAATTGCCAAAGATGCCTTTTAAGAAGGCATCATAAGTGTTTTATATGAGTTGGGGTTTCCAAAAGTGTGAAATGAACAATTTAGACCTGACTGGAATCTGTCAGTTGCACCTGTAGAACTTTGATCGCAAGTGTGTGATCACTGTGGTGATGTTTAGGCCATAGGAGCGGAGCCACTGTGGCAGTATCTCTAGCTTAGGTTTTCCTTTAACAATTTAATGCATAGCCATTGGTGCACTCTCTTCTCTGCAGCTGCTGGATCACTGTTGCGCCTCAGATAGCATAAGGGCAGTGGACTTGGGCAATTGAGTGATGTCTTTTTCTTTTTTCTCCAATTTCATCCTTTTTTATTCCACTTGTTCCAAATATCCGTAGTAATACAAATCTCCTAAAATAGACCAAAACATGCCATAAGTGATCCCATATCATTATTAGAAGATGCAAAAGCATAAGAAAAGAGATATAGATAAGTGGTAAATTCACCACTTATCAAGGATCATCCATGATAGGGTGTTGAATGGCAAGGATTGAAAAGCAACCTTAGATCTGAAGGGTGTTCTGAGGATTGAGGGTCGAATCTGTGTTCCTAGAGTTAAAAAGTTAGTTAGACTGATGTTTGAAGAGGCCCATTATTCTAGATATTCCACTCATCTGAGGGTTGCTAAGATGAATCATAACTTAAGGTAGCACTACTAGTGGTGTGGGATGAAGCAAGATATTGCAGATTTCATGTGTAAGTGCTTGGACTGTCAGCAAGTGAAGTGCGGCTACAAGAGACCAGGTGGTTTGACCTAGAGGCTACCCATTCCTGAGTGGAAATGGGTGAGGATAGCTATGAACTTTGTGGCAGGCTTGCCACATACTTTGTGGAGATTTGATGCTATTTGGGTTATCATAGATAGGGTGATGAAGTCTGCTCACTTTCTACCAGTTCAGACTTCTTACATGCAATGACCCTTCCGGTAATTCTCATGTTTTTGCCTTCTTTGTATGGTTAGAGCTTGTATATAACGGCGTAAGTCATTTATGGCTTGTCGGAATTAGTAGTTCGGTGCCTGGGTTGTTTGTTTGGTCTTTATGACCGTTTCCCTATTTTAGAACTTTAACTTAGAAAATTATTGACTTCGGTCAACATTCTTGGTAATTGTGCTTATAATCAAAATTTTAATAGTTTTGTTAGCTCCGGAGGGTGAACTTTTGTCCAGGTAGACCTTTTTTCGGGATTTGGGAGCAATTCAGCTTAGAATTCTCTCTTGTTTTGTGTTTTCAGGACAATTGGGATTGTTTGGTTAACTTTGGTCAATAGTCAGAGAAGATGGCTTCGAATGGAAATTCCACCAGCACTATAAGCTCCGGAATGTTAAGTTTGGGTTAAGTAGGTGGTTGGTTTGGGACCTGAGTGAGACCGGCTCATTAAAGATGTTTTGTTGGCGTTAGCTAGTGTTGACTTGGGTAAACATTCCTCTGACATGATCTCGTATGGATGTTTTATCGATTCTATTAAGTCCAGAACATTGTTTCCACTCTAATAACATATTTGGTATTTGAGTATTAGGTTCTGATCGTGCCCGAAATACCCCGTAAAAGATTTTAGCATTGCTGGTTTTTATTGTAGGCCAAACCTTCAGCGCAATTGCGTCCAGCCATTGCGATAGCGCCCAAGTGCCTACCTGCCTGTAGTGCGATGGCACTGTGCCTGCGTGATGGTGCCTTAGCGCGTGCCTACCCTCCAGCGCGATAGCACTGGCCTGCGCCCAGACCTATAAAATTCTCTTTCTTTATTTTTCAGCCATTCTTTCAATGTCTATTCTCTCTAAAAACCATTTCTCTCATTAGAATCTGCTCCAAATTGGTTTAAGCTTTGGGGAATTCATCATTATATTGATTAGTCTTTCTCCCTCTCTGAATTGGTAAGCTTTCTTCTTTCCCAAAGGCTTCTTCCCCATCGGTTAACCTCCATTGTTGTACCTTCATGAGATTGGGGAAAATTCTTGATTGTATCTTCCTGTTTTTGGTTGCATGCTCGTGGGTTCAGAGAATCTTGCTTTAATTTCTAGTTTTATTCTTGAAAATCATTCTTTAATTCCTCTCTTTAGCAGGATGTTTTGAGCCCTTTTTCATGGCCAAATTTGCTCAATTTTAGAGCATGCACTCTTGGGTTTGTTATGATTATTGTGCTTCTTTTTGTTTTTGATTTTGGGTTGTGGACCCTACGGGCTTACTTTTGACCCAAATTTTGACCCGACTATAATTATAGCAATATGAGTATTATTGGTCTTATTTTGATGCGTAGATTATTGTGTTGATAGTGTTTTCTCAAATTAGATCTTCTCGGAGTAGTTTGAGCTTGGACGATGTCTTTCCCGCAGCTAGTCGTCGGAAGATAAGTAGGCTATGGTTTTCCCTACCTAGAGTCCACGTATATAGGCTATAACTGCATTAATTAGCACCCTTGGGTTGGTTTTCTAGGTTGGTACTGTCAGAGCTTGTCCGCCTCTTCTATCCGTTTATTCAATGCATTGATTGTAGTACTCGCTGTAGTATTGTCATATTACCCTTGTGGCCCTGTGTGGCTTTTCTATAAGACTCTGTAACATAGCCAGTGGGATATTAGGTAATGTCTGCGAGTCCCGAACATCATGATCTTGCTTTAGGCTGATTATCTTTGCTATAGAGCTGATTGTGCCTATGCAGGGCCGATAGGAATGTTTGTAAGCCGTTGAGCTAACCTATTATTTGGGAGCATACCATTCATGCAAGGGATTTTCTGCATGTCTTCCTACTGTCTTGGCTTCGGTCCTACTATAAATGATTTTCTAAACTTTACATGGCCTCGAGGACCCATTTTTGGTAAAATAATTATGAAAGGGTTTTGGAGCTAGTTTTTATGAAACCTCTTGGAGTTGAGTGGTTATTAGGATGATTTTATCACTAGTTTTCACATTGTTACTAGACTCAGCTGTGCCGGAGTGTTAGACATGTTTTACTACATATTTAGACCCGGATACGCTCGGTGCACCCTTTATGAGGGTTCTTGAGACTTGATTATAGATTTAGACCCTGATACACTTCGAGAATCCTTTGATGTGGTTTTTGAGATCAGTACTACTATTTTAGACCAGATTTTATTTCGTGCATGTACTGCGATGTTTTGATTCTTTGAGATTGTTCCTTTGTTACTTTATGTGGTTGCGAACCTCTATGGGCCCTACAGATCCAGCACCTGAGGCTACGAGCCTAGTGTGCTAGAGGAGGGGTGTACAGTGGAGTTGAGGTATAGTGGGTACATCCTACCATGGGTACTTTTACTGGGCCTACGGGCACTGGGAGAGGTGCATATAGGGTTACTATCATTGGTTCTATCATATAACAACATCATGCATATCATATTCGGATTCTACCCTTGATTGTTGTTTGATCAGTGTACGCTCCAGTAGTATGGGATGTCAGAGGGTTTGTTTTCACTTAATTGTGTTCCTCAGTTGTATGGGAGGCTGTTGGGATTGTAGGTAGATATTATTACTTACCTCATATTATGGAACTTGTTATGCCCTTCGATACTTGATGGTTTAGTAGGTTCTATCCTGTTGAGGCTCCGATTTTATGGTCATTTGATTATTAATGGTCTGGTTGTTCCTAGATTGTTGAGGCACTATTTATGTGGCCTTCTGAGCATTTGGGCCTTAGCGGATCTTGGATTTTTTTTCTTTATGTTGATGAGTGGTTTCAGTTTTTTTGTGGCTTAGTTTATTCCACCCTAGGTTTGTAATAGTGAGATTGCTATCTGGTTTCTCTGATCTTGAGTGGTGTTTTAAGCATGATTTCGTTAGTTTTATTGGTCTAACTTGTTAGGTTTACTTGCTTTCCTTCATTCCCCTTTCTACTTGAGGTTACCTGTATACCACCACTTTCTCAACCCTCTCCTTATATATATATATATACACACTTGTTGCAAGGACTCCAAGTGCGTTCTTCTTTTCTTCACTTGTGTTTGGTGTTATATATTTCTTCTGTGGCTAGCATATCTTATTTGTGATTCTTGTTGACTTTTATCCGTTCTAATCTCCATGTGCCTTCTTTATTATTTTTTGTGACTTCTTCTTTGCTATCTGCTATGTTACTATTTTTATATCTTATAAGCGCTCAGTAGGCCATTGATACCTACCTGGTACCCGTTGCTTAGCAATTGGTGCCCATACTACACTTTTGATACAAATATTAGTGTGAGCTTTCACCGTTGATCGCGTGGAGACTCTTGCAACTTTTGGATACTCGAGACTAGGGTGAGTTCCTATCTACTGGGGTTTGACCACATCTCATATTTTTGCACTATTACTTTTTATGTATTTGGAGACAATTTTATATTCTATTTTGTTACTTCTAGCACTTGTATTCTATTAGCAGCTCCTGTACATTCGATATCAAGTCTTGGAGTTGGTGTAGTTTCCTTGTTTAAATATATATTAAGGTTGTTTCTTTTGCGTTGTCTTTCACTATTATATCTGCTTCTGCTTATTTTAGCTTATTATGCATATTGGTTAGGTAGTAGACAATTACTAACCATTTTGGGGTACGAGAATTGGTTCACCTACTAGAGGGTTGTAGGTGCCATCATGACCTAAGAAATCCGGTCATGACAGCTTGGTATCAGAACTCTAGGTTCACCGGTGTAATAGTACAAAAGAAATTTTCTAAGTAGAGTCTCGTGAATTGATACCATGACATTGTATCCTATCTACGAGAGGCTACATGGCATTCTTAGGAAAATTTCCATATTTTTGACTCCTTATTTTGCATCCTGCATTTATCATCTTCTAAACTTTATTTATTACATTCCTTCTCAGATGCCTAAGACGAGTGCAACAATGGGTTATGTCAAGGATTCTGTGCCTGGTGCTTCAGTGCTTCCGTCAGTGCCAGGATTTCATGGTGAGAGTTTACCAAATCAGATTAGATGTGTGGGGATAGACCAGCCTCTGGTAGGGTTTCATGCTACACTAGTTCTTCACGACACTGTGGCTAGGACTCTGAGTTCTCTGAAGGGTGTTTCAATACTTCAGGGTAGGGAAGTACCTAGTTGTTCGAGAGGTACTTTAGTTAGGGTTGAGCTTCCAGTTCTTCAGTAGTGTTGTATGTCAATATTGCTGTATGAGGCGAGATTTCATGAGATGGTTTGATGTACTGCTAGGACTATGCCTATAGAGTTTGATAGGATTCAGAGCTTTGTTGGAGGTTTGATTTCACCACTCTGTTTACTGTCGAGCACCTGGTTACAGTTGGGATGACCTTCTTTCAGGTAGTTAATCATGCTAATGATGTTTAGGGTTTATGTCATGAGGCATACGGAGGTGGTAGTAAGAAGCGTTGCTGTCAAGACAATTTTTGAGGTTCTAAGACTCGAGGTAGGGGATTCTCCACTAGATCTCGGTTCCATTGCTTCTTATCTGATAGACTAGTTTGAGTTGCTCCACAGGTTCCACAGGGTATTTGTGCAGGGCATGTTGAGCAGAGTAGACAGGGTACGGGTCAGGTTCTTCGAGGTTTACATTTAGGGTGTGTTGGTTGTGGTGGTAAATCAGGTTCAATGAGATTTTCCTGATGGACTTCATTAGGCAAAGGTTGTTTTTTGTACGGTGAGCATGGGCACTTTGTTAAGGATTTCCCCACGATCACATATCCTGATCAAAATGGTTGTTATGATTGTGCAGTGGTTGGCCACATTTCTAGAGATTTTCCTCGGTGAGGGACGATCGAGCCTTCAACTTCAGATGCCCAGTCAAGAGATAGATACAATCCATTTGATTACCCTCTTGGTAGGCTAGAGGTAGAGGTTCTTGACGTTATTGTGACAAGTACAACTTTGTTTACCATTAGCTAGTGCTGGTATTGTTCGTATTGCAATTCTACCACTTTCGTATATTTGCTTGTATGCCTACCTATTTTCCTTGTTTAGCTGATTACCACTTGAGTTATAGTGTTTATTCTTGTAATTTCTCGGTAGATTGATTTTTTTAGTAGTGGATAGGGTGAGTTGTCCTTGAGAGGTGACTACCCAGAGTATGACTCGTAGGTAGGTTTTGTTAGCCTCATTGCCAGTTTGGTTGTGGTTCTAGACTTGGGTTGAGTTTTCCTTTTCTAGCGGTCTTAGATAGTTGTTGCCTAGGCCGTTATCTAGCATTTTTTAGTAGTCTCTCTATTAGTTTAGTGTGATACTGGTGGTTATCTGCCGGAGATTGAGGTTTTATCTTGAGGAGACTGGAGTGGTAATGCCAATAGGCATGCTAGGACTGTGCCTACAGCTCTCACTGTTTTCTTCTGTTTCAAATCTAGTTGATTTGCTTTTCTTGTTTTCCCCAGTTATGGTTGGGTTGAGTTTTGATCATAGTACTCCGGTTAGGTTTCTATTGATGGCATGGTAGTCAAAGTTTTTGCTATGAAATGGTGGTTGAGTTTTTACTATCACATTTTTGCTGAGTTGGCTATTCAGCCTACTCTCATTCCATCATATCAAGTGTTGCCGATAAGAGATGTGGGATCTATGGGGACAACTCTAGAGTCTTCTGAGAAAGAGTTTGTGGAGTTCAGTGTATCCTTGAAAAGGGTTTCATTTGGTTTGCAAAAGGAGGTGATGACTCTTTGGTTGTGTATATTAGTTCCTAGCGACAGACTGAGATGACTCCTTGTATGTGTGTATGAGTTCCTAGTAGCTGATCGAGGTCACGACTAAGTGTTTGCTTGGGTTTGTGTATGGTGACATCATTCGACCAACTATAGCTTGCAGTTTCTTTTCCTTTCATGGATTCGAGGTCAGATTTCCTTCTAGTAAGTGATCGGGGTAGTGGCCTTTTCCAATACTACCTTTGGGAGCTTATTGCATCGACTATGGGTTCTTCATTATAGTCTTTTGAGAAACCAAGACTCAGTAGCATTTATGGATTGGTCAAATTGTATATTCAGAGCTTTGTTAGCTTCGGTTCCTATAGGTGTTGATCGATAGTGTATGGGTCTACATAGAGGTTAGACAGAGATATTGATTGGCAATTAGAGTTACAGAGATATTGATTGGCAATTAGAGTTAGGTTTCTGAATCATGGGCTAGAAGGTTTCATTGGATGATTCGTGGGAGGTTCTCTTGGGTTGTAGCACCTTTGGATAGAAAAATGTTGATCATAGATATCTTAGCTTTTCTATCTCAGTTCCAAGTGGCCATTGTCCTGGACATATCGTCCTTGGCTAACCATTTGATTTGGCTGGACTTGCAAGATCCCAGCGGTGTGCTTGTTAGTGCATGGTCCATTCTACCTTGGTTGGACAGATGCAGCGGCGTCAGTTCGAGGGTTAGCAGGTGTTGCTATACATGATCAGGTTGTATGGGTTAAGACCAGTGGGACTATTTTGGATTCAAATGGTATTTTGAGATTGATGTAGCCTTTCGTGTTTTGAGAGTTAGAGTCTTGATTTGGTCGATTCTTTAAGGGTTGTCTGTTTTATGGGGTTCCAGTGTTGGTTAGACTTGGAAGTGTGGGCCAAAGAGTTGTGGTGTGTTGAGATGCTTCCAGATTTTGTGGTTTGTGTCCTGGTATGATAGACTGAGTGGTTTTGAGCCAAAGGGGTGAATTGAAGATTTATGCAGAAAATAAGTAGATGGTGACCTTGGGCTTCTAACATATTTTCCTTTGCCTAGAGGGTGTTTTGACTTGATATTTGCAGCATGACGGACTTCTTTCAGAAGTGAGGCTATAAGGTGATCCTAAATACGACTGGTATTCAATTATGTGGAGCAACAAGGATACTTCTATTGCTTGGAGCATAGTTGTTGGCTATGGAATTTGTGGCAGGCTTAATGCACTCCTTGCGGAGTTTTGGTTTTGGTATGGGTATTTGGGTAGGTTGCCCTTGTTTATTCACTTCCAGCAAGTTCAGCGAGGTTGTTTTCATTCGACAGTTGGGAGATTTTCCATTTACATAGGGTGTTCATACATGCCTTTCTCAACCATGGTGTGCAAGCTTCAGTAGAGTTCTGATGGTTGGTTCAGATGGGTTCAGGTAACATAGTTGGTCTTAGCAAAAGTGTTCGTTCGTTGGTCGATGGTCAGTCAGGGTAAAACTACTACAACTTTCGAGGATGTGTCTTGGGTTATTATTTTTGGATGTCAAAGGATAGTAATATATAGCTTGTCTTGGATAGAAATTGAGTATTAAGGTGACATCATTTGTGGTCAAGTGCAGCGGGAACTTCGGATCTCCGATGGGTAAGTTATTGTTTCGAGGGTGGAACGAATGTTTGACTTGTGTGAAACTTCATGATTATGGTGCAAAGAGTTCAGGTCAGTATAAAGGGTTTGTGAATCTATGAGTTCATGAGTTATAGGTTTGGGTTAGTGATTTTCTGGGTGAACTTGTGTCCCGACCCGATTGCTCGGTCATGATGGCACCTACGACCCCCCAGTAGGCGAACCAATCTCCGTAGCCCAGAATAGTTAGTAATGGGCCACATTCTATCAACTTAAGAAAAGAACAATTTAATAAGCGGAAGCAAGGGAACAAGATTAAGGAAAATAGATAACAGGAATAATATACACAATGCGGAGGCTAAACCAAACCCAAAACCTGGTATCATAGCGTATAAGAGTCATATCTACATACGGAGTACAAAGGGTCTAAAATAACATATACATCATGTCTCTGAACTACGAGAGTAAAATATATACAAAAGACAAACTAAATTCAAGTTGTGATAGCGAAGAGCTCACCCTCAGTCCGGGACAGTCCAAAAATCTCCAAGCACGAGTGTCCCATGAGCTAGCGACGATGTCTCACACTAGGATTTGCACCAGAAGATGCAGAGTGTAGTATTAGCACCAAATGCGAAGCATAAAGTACCCAATAGGTATTATAGATCGACTTGGCACATATAAGATAAAACGTAGTAACAGACATAATAGAAGCAAGTAGTCACAGAATTCTACGAAAAATTACAAAGGATCTAGCGCAGAGGGAATACAACAGAAACAACATACAAGGCTATCAAGTAGAATATATACACAACAGGCACATGTGTAAGCAAGAAATAACACACCTGGAATCCTTGCAATAATAGTATATACATAATAAGTTTTAGAAGTGGACGGTATACCGATAACCTCAAGTACAAGGGGAGGAAGAGAAGAGTAAGGATAGTCATGCTCGGGAACAAAAATCAATAAACAACTAATCATAAAAATCTCAAGCCCAGAAACTAACAACCTAGCAGCATACAATCTCATAAATATAACCATAATAGAGGATAACACCGTGATAAATAACAAGAGGATACATACAGTCCCTCAGCCACCCATATAACCGGGGAACACATTCAAGTAAAAACAAACCCTCCGGCATCCTATACTACCAGAGCGTACAATCAACAAACAGCAAACAAGGGTGGAACCCCAAATAATGAATGATATGATGCATGACAAAATCCTAATGTGATATAAGTACCATTTGTTAACTACTTCCAGCATCCTATAAGGCCCAGAAGACAGGATCTATTGAAGGTCCCATCCGTATACCTCTTCTACGTCGTATACCCTCCTTCCGAAACTCATGACACGTAGCCCCTGGTATGGAATGGAGAGGTCCATAGAGGCCCCCGACCAACATACTAGATTCCCCACAATCTCAAAATAGTCCCCAAGTCAGGATGCCTAGAGGGTATCCAGGTCTAAAATAGTAAGTCTAATAGTTCTAGCACACCGCCCTGCCTAGTCTAGCATCACCCTGGAAGCTATCATAAAATAAGTCTAGCGCTCGACCCCGTCGAGTCTAGTATAAGTAGAGCTAGTGTTAAAACATCCTTTAAAACTCCCTTACCCCAAGAAGACCCATCAAAACATTACCAAACCCCTTTTAAATCATTTTCATCAAAAATGGGCTCTATGAGCCATTCAAGGTTTAGAAATCCAGCAATAGTCGGCCCAAAGCCAAAACCATAGAAAAATCAAGAAGAAATCCCCTCTATCTATATGCATGATGAATGACATACATAATCACAATAGTGGCCCCCAGCCCACAAATAACCTATCAGCCCTGCACAGGCTCTAATAACTCTACAACACAGATAGCCAGCATAATATCATGATAATGATGCCCGGGACTCATGGGCACCCCCGAACAACCCACCATCTATTGTCCAGAGTCAAACAAGGTCCCACAGGACTGAAAGGGTGATACTATCAACTACGAAGAAGACTACACATAGCGGAGGAAAGAAACGAAGTGACTCATGGAAAATTGGTCAAAGTCTATGGTACCAACCTATTAACCCAACCCAAGGATGCCAGCTAGTACAATTTTATTCGATATATGCTAAGTCTAAGGAGTTTAGACCTTAACCTACTTTTCGTCCGACGACAAGCTATAAGAACGATGATACCCGGGGCCGAGCTACTCCGAGAACCTACGAACGATGATCAAATTATCAAAATCATAAATAAAACATTAAGACGAGTCTAACGATACCCATATCGCTACAATTGTAGCCGGGTTGAAATCTGGGTCAAAAGAGGGCCCGCAGGGCCCACAACCCGAAACCAAAAATGGAAAGGAGAACGATGACCATAATGATGCCAAGAAGACATGATCAAAAATTGAGCACAACTGGCCAAGAGAAGGGCGCCAAAACAGTTCGCTCAAGAGAGGATTTAAGTTGGAATTTAAGAACGAAAATCGGAAATTAGGCAAGGATTACTTACCCCAAAGATAGAATTTAAGCCAAAACGGATAATTCTCCAAACCCAGGAACATGCAAGAGCCCTGAGGCAACCACTACAACAATTTTCAAGCTTTTGGAATTTAGCAACAATGGTGGATTTTAGAGAAAACCAAAAGGAAGCAAGTTGGGGAAGATAACTTACCAAGAGACGATAAATCATGGATTTATGATAAACAACAATTTCCCCATGGTTAGATATGGTATTGGAGCAATTTGGGAGAATGTTTAAGTGTTTTGAGTTGGTAAAAGTTGAGTTAAAATGTTGGAAAAATGAAAATAAGGAAATATATAATTGCAGGGAATTGGCCAGCGCCAGGGGCGCCCAGGAAGCGCTATTGCGCTGGCCAACCGAAACACGCATGAGCGCGATCATTCTAGGCCAGCATCGATGGTGATGAAGGCCTGGCCTGCAACATTTTTCAGAAATTGATATTTAAAAACCAATAGTGCTAATAGAGTGGAAACGATATTTCAGATTTAACAGAATTGATGAAACTTCAATACGAAGTCGTTTCGTAGAAATGTTGACCCAAGTCAACACTAACTAAAAGGCTCCAAATGAGCCCGGCTCACTTGGAACCCAAACCAACCACCTACCTAACCCAAACTAAACATTCCGAAGCTGATGGAATCGACGAATTTCAAATGTGATGCTCCGATCATCGAAAGTCACCCAAAGTTACACTTTCAACTCTAAATGGCCTTAAAATATAGGGAACAACACAAAACGTGCACTAAAAGTATTCAGGCCTCCACTAAAGGTCCAACTAGACCAACCTAAATGCTACAGAGCTAATAAAACTGTAAGAATTCAATAACGAGCACGTTAGCTAAGAATGTTGACTTAAGTAAACGATGTTCTAAGTTAAAACTCTAAAATAGGCAAACAGCCAAAACACCCAAATGAATGACTAGGGTACTGAACCTCCGGTCCCAGCAAGCAATAAATGACTCGGGGCCACTATAGGCAAGCTCTAACAGTATAATAAATCCGTAAATGCAAAGTTGACCAGAAGGGTCATCACAACATGGTTATGGTATCAAGGATTCAAGAGTTTTGTGTGTTGATTGCCTTGGTTCTATTGGTTTCAGTGTTATGTCGGTGATTTTTGGTTGAATTCTTATGGTTTGGTTTGGTTGATAAGCCTTTGGAGTTTTAGAGTTAAAGGTTGGAATCTAGCTTTGCTAGAGTGAAGTTAAGGATTGGTTGTCTTTCTTTGGTTTTGTTTTGTTGGGTGCCGTTTGGTTGAGGAGGCTACACAGGTCTTCCGAGAGAGTGGTGCAATCTTTGTATCTGCAATTGTTAAGTCTTTGGTGCTCCCTCCCCTCTTGACTTTCGAGGATGAAAGTCCTTTTTAGTAGTGGATGTTATAATGACCCTTCAAGTCATTCTTATGTTTTCACCTTCTTTGTAACTTTAGAGTTTTCTTGTAGTTGCCCTAAGTAAATTATGGCTTGCCGAGATCAGTAATTTAGTGTCTGGGCCATTTGTTTAGTATTTACGGCCGTTTCCTTATTTTAGAACTTTAACTTAGAACATCATTGACTTTGGTCAACATTCTTGTTAATTGTTCTCAAAATTGAATTCCAACAATTCAGTTAGCTCCGGAGCATGGACTTTGGTCTAGGTGGACCTTTGGTCCGGATCCGAGAGCTTTTTAGCCTGGAATTCTCTCTTGTTCTATGTTTTCAGGCCAGTTGGGCTTGTTTGGTTGACTTTGGTCAACATTTAGAGAAGATGGCCTCGGATAGAAATTTTATCAGTGTTGTTAGCTCTGGAATGTCATGTTTGGGTTAGGTAGTTGGTTAGTTCAGGTCTCAAGTGAGCAGGCTCATTTTGCATGTTTGTTTGGTGTTAGTTATTGTTGACTTGGGTCTACATTCCTCCAACACTACCTCATATGGAAGTTTTATCGATGCCGTTGAGTCCGGAATGTCGTTTCCACTCTAATAGAGTATTTGGTTTTTTGAGTATCGAGTTGCGATTGTGCCCGGAATGCCCCATAGAAGTTTTTAGAATTGTTGGTTTTTTTTGTAGCCCAGGCCTTCAGTGCAATCGTGCCTGGGCTGCACGATAGCTCCCGCTCTCCTGCAGTGCAGTGGCATTGTTCCTGCATGATGGCACCTGCCTGCCCTCTATCGCGATAGCACTAGCCTGCGCCCAGGCCTATAAAATTCTCTTTCTTCATTTTTTCCAGTTATTCTTTCAATGTCTCTCCTCTCTAAAAGCCATTTACCTCATTAGAATATGCTTCAAATTGGTATAAGCTTTGGGCAATTCATCAATATATCGATTATCTTGCTCCCTCTGCGATTTTGTAAGCTTTCTTGTTACCCAAAGGCTTCTTCCCAATGGTTTAACCTCCATTGTTGTACCTTCTTAAGCTTAGGGAATATTCTTAATTGTAGCTGCTCGTTTTTGGTTGCATGCTCGTGGGTTAAGAGAATTCGCTTCTTTGGAGTGTTCCATCTCCTCATGGTAAGTTGTTCTTATTTTAATTTTTTGTTTTATTCTTGGAAATCCGTCTTTAATTCCTTTCTTGAGTGGGCTGTTTTGAGCTCTTTGTCTTGGACAAATTCAGTCAATTTTGGAGCATGCACTCTTGGGTTTGTTGTGATTATCGTGCTTCTTTCCATTTCAAATTTTGGGTTATTGGCCCCGCAGGCCCACTTTTGACCCAAATTTTGACTCGTCTATAATTATAGTACTATGGGTATTGTAGATATTATTTTGATACATGGATTATTGTATTGATAGTGTTTTCACAAATTGGAGCTTCTCGGAGTAGTTTGATCTTTCACTACGTTGTTCCTGCAGCTAGTCATCGGACGATAGGTAGGTTATGGTTTTCCCTACCTAGAATCTGCATATATAGGTTATAACTGCATTAATTAGTACCCTTGGGTTGGTTTTCTAGGTTGGTACCCTCAGACCTTGTCCACCTCTTCTATCCATTTATTCCATGCATTGTTTGTAGTACTTGTTGTATTATTGTAATTTACTCTTGTAGCCTCGTATGGCTTTGGTATAAACTCCGGACCATAGCCAGTGGGATATTTGGGAATGTCCACGAGTCCCGAACATTGTGATCTTGCTTTAGGCTAGTTATTTATGTTGTAGAGCTGATTGTGCTTGTGCAGGGCCGATAGGAATATTTGTAAGTCGTTAGGCTAACCTACTATTTGTGAGCATGTCATTCATGCAAGGGATGTTCTGCATTCTTCTACTATTTTGGCTTCGGGACTACGATAAATGATATTCTAAACTTTGCATGTCCTCGAGGGACTATTTTTGGTAAAATGATTATGAAATGGATTTGGAGCTGGTTTTTATGAAACCTCCTGCAGTGTAGAGGATATTATGATGATTTTATCACAAGTTTTCACAGTAATACTAGTCTCAGCTGTGCCAGAGTGCTAGACATGTTTTACTACGTATTTAGACCCTGATACACTCCGAGCACTCTTTATGAGAGTTATTGAGACTTGATTACAGATTTAGACCCGAATACACTTCGGGCACCCTTTGATGGGATTTTTGAGATCACTACTACTGTTTTTGACTCGGTTTGGTTCCAGGAATGTACTTTGAGGTTCTGATTCTTTGAGATTACCTGTTCGTTACTGTATGTGGTTGTGGACCTCTATAGGACATGCCGATCAAGGACATGAGGCTACGAGCCTAGTGTGCATGAGGAGGGGTATACGATAGAGTTGAGGTATAGCGGGTACGTCTTACCATGGGTCCTCCTACTGGGCCTACGGGCGCGGAGGGAGGTGCATACATGGGTTTCTATCACTGGTTCTATCATATCACATCATCATGTATATCGTATTCAGATTCTACCCTTGTTTGCTATTTTCTAGTGTACGCTCCAGTAGTATGGGATGCCAAAGGGTTTGTTTTCAGTTGATTTTGTTCCTCGGTTGTATGGGCAGCCGTTGGGACTCTAGGTAGATATTATTGCTTATCTCATATTGTAGAACTTGTTATGGCCTTTGGTACTTGATTGTTTAGTAGGTTCTAGCCTGTTGAGGCTTCAATTGTTGGGTTTTTTGATTATTAATGGTCGTGTGGTTCCTAGATTGTTGAGTCACTGTTTATATGGCCTTCTGAGCATTTGGGGGTTAGCATATCTTGCCTTTTTTTCTTGATGATGATGAGTGGTTTCGGTTTCTTTGTGGCTTAGTTTATTCCACGCTAGGTCTATAATTATGATATTGCTATCTAGTTTCTCTTATCTGGAGTGGTGTTTTAAGCATGATTCTGTTAGTTCTATTGTTCTAACTTGTTAGGTTTACTTTATTTCCTTCATTCCCCTTTATACTTGAGGTTACCGATATACTGCCACTTTCTCAACCCTCTCCTTACATGTATATTTATGTTGCAAGGACTCCAGGTGCGTTCTTCATTCCTTCACCTACGTTCGGTGTTATATATGTCTTATGTGGCTAGCATAGCTTGTTTTTTTATTCTTGTTGACTTTTATCCATGTTAGTTTCCATGTTTGCTCTCTATTGTTTTATGTGACTGCTTCTTTTCTATCGGCAATATTACTATTTTTATAACTTATATGTGCTCAATCGGTCGATGATGCCTACTGGGTAACCGTTGCTTAGTAATAGGTTCTCATACTACACTTTTGCATCTTTTGGTACAAATATTAGTGTGAGATTTTACCATTAATGGCGTGGAGACATCTCATCTATAACACCCTAGAAATCGATCCAGCTTTTAAACTCAGAAAACTTGTTGAGATTTTGAACTCCCAGGGATCACGAGTCAAGTTCATGAGCCGTGGAAAGTTCCACGAGTCTTGGAAAGGACTCATGATTCCAGCACTGTAGACCACCCTCAGGTCTGAGAACCACGGGTCACCCTCACGGTTCATGGAACCAACCCGTGGAACTCAGACAGAGAGTACTCACTTTCCCTGAAACCACAAATTAGTTCCACGACTCATAGAAGTTTCTACGGGTCATCCTGTTGAGTCGTATGAACTCATCTACAGCCTAAAACTTTGTCTTAGGAACCACGACTCCAGTCCACGAGCCGTGGTTAGTTCTATGGTCCGTGGAAAGGACCCGTGGAAGCTGAAGCCGAGTTTTAAATCATCTTTTTCTTGATTAAGTCCCAGGGGTATTTCAGCCATTACCCACCCTTTTAACTTCTATGTGAGGTCATTTTGACCATTTTTAGCATGAATTCTAAACATATTAGCCTTAGTCCCTCCTCATTACCTCATTCATCTCCCAAAAAGGAAAAGAACTCTCTCAAGCTCAAGGTCTCAAGCTCCAAGTCCAAGTCTCCTAATCTTTTCAATTTCAAGTGGGTTAACTCCAATCAAGGTATGTGGGTATTTAACAATGGGTTCCTTCCACCCTTGTTCCCAAAACCCTAAATTTTTTAATTTGTGATTCCATGAACTTTCAAATTAGGGTTCTTACCCAATTCTTATGGGTTATGCTATAAATTACCTTCTCATTATTTTATTTTGAAATTTCATTAAATTGCATGATTTTGCATGGGTTTTTACATATGAGTTCCTATTTCATGAGTTGAAGGTCAATTATGGTAAATCCTACATGCATGAATTGATTTAAGTAAATTGGGGAAAATGATAGCATGATTTTATGATTTTCAAGCAAGTGCATGCGTAGTTCCTATATTTTATAAAAGTATATGTTATTATTAAATTAAACTAAGGCCATGCAAGTTTTCAAGTTATGAAATATTATGCAATGCCAGACACCCGATGTGCCATCAATGCTCATGAATCATTTTCTAAACTAAGATTCGTGAGTAGTATGAAGATCTGGGGTATGAACATTTTTATGAACAAGCTTGACATCTAGATATTTCATATGAATGTGAGCCTTATGTTATATATTTTGGGAGTAGTATTTAGCACCGAGCGATAAGGGTTCTAGATAACCCAAGTCCAAAACTATGTTGCTACCAAAGGTTGCCCTCCGTGGCTTATGAAAGGATCCTTATGAACATGGTCCTAACTTTGGCCGGTTAGGACAACCTTTTTCAGTATGGGTGCATGACACTGGACTCCATGTAGCTCAGCATGGTTTATGTCGGTTAAGAGAAACTCCCACATGATTATTTTCAAGCTATGAAGTTATATGATATCATACTTTGAATTTTAACCGTTCTTCATGCTTTTATGTCTTATATCTTGATAATCCTCTTATATTATTTCTTTATGAAAAGGTTCACCTTAAGCATGTTTAAGTATGTTTTTATCATGATCATGCATATCTCACATACTCGGTACATCCTATAGTACTGATGTATATTTTGCACTGCATCCTCTTGATGATGCAGATTCAGGTGTTTCCCATCAGGCTCGTGGCTAGATGAAGCCGGATATCCAGTCAGTGTTGGTGAGTCCTCATTGTTCGAGGTATAGTTATGACTATAGTTGTTTTGATTACTCATTTTCGTACTTTGAGTTAGCTAGGATCTTGTCCTAGCAACTCCTTATGTCATGTATAGAGGCCTTTCAGACATATATGATATTCGGGTCTTCTTCGAATCATGTTCTTTTGATTTTATCTTATGGATTGAGTTATCTAATTCATATTATGTTTCTTCTATGCTTAATTGATATACCTGAGTTTTGCTATTACCAAAGGATAGCTCGGGGCACTCGTGGTCCCGGGTCCCGTGTTACGCCTAGGGTGTAGCCTCGGGCGTGACAAACTTGGTATCAGAGCCTCAGGTTCAAGAGTCCTAGGATGTCTGAAAAACGCATCGAGTAGAGTCACTTTCATGTGTGTGAAGTGTGCCGCACATATGAGAGGGAAGCTATGAGGTGTCTTAGAAAACTTCACTTCTTTCATGATTATGTCGTCCTATAGATCTTAACTCTAATGTTCCTATAGTCCTTACCTTGTACGTTTCAGATCATGCCTCGACGTCCTATGCCTCATCGAGCTGCTCAAAATACCGCTCCTCCACTTTCGACCCTCGAGGTCACGAATGAGGAGTTTAGAAATGCCATCCATTTGCTAGCCCAGACCTTGGCCGCTCAGGCCAACCAACCGGTTCCTATCCCCATCCACCCTCAAGGTGGGGTAGCGGCTTGTGTTCGTTATTTTTTTTGAATGAACCCGCCAGAGTCTTGGGGTTTGAAGGTGAATGAGGATCCGCTAAATTTTATTGATGAAGTGAAGAAAATATTTGATATGATGCAAGTGATTGGCGTTGATTGTGTAGAGCTCGCGTCCTATCAACTCAAGGATGTAGCTCATATCTGGTTCACGCAATGGAAGGAAGCTAGAGCTAGGAATGAGGTCTCTATGACTTGGGAGTGTTTCGAGAGAGCTTTTCTCGACCGGTTCTTTCCCCGAGAGTTAAGGCAAGCAAAGATTGAGGAGTTTGTGAACTTGAGACAGGAATCTATGACTGTTCAGGAGTACAGTTTGAAGTTCACTTAGTTGTCTAGGTATGCCCCCTCTATGATAGTGAACCCGCATGATCAGATGAGTAAGTTTATCTATGGGGTTTAAGATGTGGTGAAAAAAGAGTGTACGTCTGCTATGCTATTGAGTGATATGAACATATCCAGACTCATGACCCATGCTCAGCAAGTCAAGAGAGACAGGCTTAGGGAGATGGATAGGGAGAATAAGATGGCTAGATCCGAGGGTTCAGGTTTTGGTCATAAGAGTTTCGATGGTAGACATCACTCCTCATTCCAGAAGAATTCAACAGGACCCGGTTATTCTTTTTCTAGTGCTCCTACCCAGGACCATAGGCCGCATCATGATCAGAGTGGTAGAGGTTTTTGTTCCTATTCATAGTCTCAGGGGAGTGTTGCTAAGGGATATTCCCACCCCATTTGCAGCAAGTGTGGGAAGACTCACCCGGGAGAGTGTCATTTTGGCACAACTGCATGCTTTGGGTGTGGACAGGATGGAAACATGATAAGAGATTGCCCTTAAGCTAGAAGAGGCAGGGAGGTAGTAGGGCTCAGTCTGCTCCAGCATCCCCAGGAGGTCAACCAACCCAATATGGCACAACTTTTAGTTCTGGTGGTCGGCGCCAAAACTGCCTTTATTCCATGTCCTCTCATCAGGACCAGGAGGGTTCCCCAGATATTATTACTGGTATGTTGAAAGTCTTCTTTTTATATGTGTATGCTTTGTTGGACCCCGGTGCCTCCTTATCTTTTATGACCCCTTTTATAGCATGAAAATTTGGAGTATGTCCTGAATTTCTTTTAGAACCCTTTTGTGTTTCTACTCCTGTTGGTGAGTCAGTCTTGGCCAAAAGAATCTACCAAAATTTCCCTAGCTCAGTCCTTCATAGAGTCACATCAACAAATTATGTAGAGTTGGAGATGAGAGATTTTGATGTTATTATTAGTATGAATAGGCTACATGCTTGTTATGATTCTGTTGATTGTCGTACTCGGGTTGTCAGTTTGAAGTTTCCAAATGAACCCATCTTAGAATGGCAAGGTAGTCCCCCAACCTCAAAAGGTCATTTCATAACTTATCTTAAGGCTAGGAAGATGATATCAAAGGGGTATGTTTATCATGTAGTTTGGGTTATGGACACGGAGTCTGAAATCCCATCCCTTCAGTCTGTTCACGTTGTGAATGAATTCCCAGAAGTGTTCCCCGAAGATTTACCTGGAGTCCCTCCCAAGCGGGAAATCGACATTGGGATAGATCTTTTTTTAGATACGAATCCTATCTCTATCCCTCCCTATAGAATGGCCCCTGCAGAACTTAAGGAGATAAAGAATCAGGTAAGGATCTTTTTGATAAGTGTTTCATTAGGCCTAGATTTCTCCATGGGGTGCTACAGTCTTATTCGTGCGAAATAAAGATGGTTCCCTTAGAATGTGTATTGACTACCGCAAATTGAACAAGGTAACAATCAAGAATAAGTATCCCATAACTAGGATTAATGACTTGTTCGATCAACTTCAGGGTGCTAGTTTCTTCTCCAAGATCGACCTTAGATCCGATTATCATCAGCTTTGTGTTAGAGAGTGTGATCTTCCGAAGATAGCCTTCAGGAATCAGTATGGTCCTTATGAATTTGTTGTGATGTCTTTTGGTCTAACAAATGCTCCTGCAGGTTTTATGGATTTGATGAACCATATGTTCAAGCAGTATCTAGATATGTTTGTGATTGTTTTCATTGATTATATTCTTATATACTCTCGGAGTGAGGAGGAGAATGCGTACCATTTAACAGTTGTGTTGCAAACTCTCAAGGACCGATAGTTATTTGCTAAGTTTAGCAAGTGTGAGTTGTGGATGTAGTTTGTTGCTTTTCTAGGTCATATTGTGACTAAGGATGGTATTCGAGTTGATTTTCAAAAGATTGAGGCAGTAAAGAACTGGCCTAGACCCACTTCCCCGTCTGATATTAGAAGTTTTTTGGGTTTGGCTAGTTACTACAGGAGGTTTGTGGAAGGATTTTATTCCATTGCTGCCCCTTTGACCCGATTGGCTCAGAAGAAGGTAAAATTTCAGTGGTCTGATTTGTGTGAGAAGAACTTTCAAGAATTTAAGACTAGATTTACCACAGCTCCAGTGTTAGCTCTACCCGAGGGCCTAGATGATTTTGTTGTGTATTGTGATGCTTCTAGGATTGGTTTGGGTTGTGTTTTGATGCAGCGTGGTAAAGTGATTGCTTATTCTTCAAGAAAACTTAAGACTCATGAGAAGAACTACCCTACTAATGATCTTGAGTTAGAAGCCGTGGTCTTTGCTTTAAATATTTGGAGACATTACTTGTATGGGGTGCATGTGGATGTACTCACCGATCATAAGAGTCTTCAGTATATGTTCACTTAAAAGGAATTGAATCTGTGACAAAGAATATAGCTGGAGCTTCTTAAGGACTATGACATGGGTGTGTTATACCATCTGGGTAAAGCTAATATTATGGCGGATGCACTTAGTAGACTGTTGATGGGTACTGTGTCTTCAGTTGAGGATGGGAAGAATGAATTAATAAAGGATGTTCATCGACTTGCCCGATTGGGAGTGCGACTTATGGACTCGACCGAAGGTGGTCTTATTGTC
This sequence comes from Jaltomata sinuosa, assembly GCA_003996215.1. NCBI lineage: Eukaryota > Viridiplantae > Streptophyta > Magnoliopsida > Solanales > Solanaceae > Jaltomata > Jaltomata sinuosa. The sequence goes on from QJPP01000560.1 coordinate 39,317, forward strand.
AGAATGGTTTCGAATCATCTTTGGTAGCTGAAGTGAAGGAAAAGCAAGACAATGATCCCATTTTACTTTAGCTTAAGGGTGTAGTCCATCAACAAGGGGTTGAGGTTTTCTCCCAAGGGGGAGATGATGTGCTTCGGTATTAAGGTCGATTATGTGTGCCAGATATAGATGGGTTGCAATAACAGATTTTGACTGAGGCTCATAGTTTAAAATATTCCATTCACCCTGGTGCCACCAAGATGTACCATGATCTAGGGGAAGTCTGTTGGTGGAATGGTATCAAGAGGGACATAGACGGTTTTCTGGCAAAGTGTCCCAACTGTCAGCAAGTGAAGGTAGAGCATAAGCGACCAGGTGGCATGATTCAGGATATTGACCTCCCTACCTGGAAGTGGGAGGCCATCAATATGGACTTCATTACGGGTTTGCCTCTTACTTGAAGGCAACATGATTCAATTTGGGTGAATGTCGATCGGATTACTAGATCATCCCATTTATTGGATGTTAAGACTACGAATTCAGATGACGATTATGCAAGACTCTACATCTGGGAGATAGTTTAATTGCATGGTATTACTTTGTCCATTATTTCAGATAGGGGTACTAAGTTTAATTCTCAGTTTTGGAGATGGTTTCAGAGAGGTGTTGGTACTCAGGTGAAGCTTAATACAACTTTTCACCCTGAGACAGACGGCCAGGCAAAGCATACTATTCAATTTTTGGAGGATATATTGAGGGCTAGTGTGTTTGATTTCAAAGGTAATTGGGATGATCACTTACCTCTTATCGATTTTGCCTACAACAACAACTTTTACTCTAGCATCTAGATGGCTCCGTATAAGGCACTTTATAGTTGGAGGTATAGATCTCTTATCGGTTAGTTTGAGGTAGGTGAGGCAACTTTGATTGGCCCAAATTCGGTGCGTGAGACCATGGAGAAGTTTCAAACTTTTAGGGAGAGGTTGAAGATTGCTCAGAGTCGATAGAAATCATACGCGGATGTGAGGAGAAGGGAATTAGAATTTAAAGTTGACAATTGGTTTTTCCTAAAGGTGTCACCCATGAAGGGTGTGATGAGATTTGGCAAGAAAGGGAAGCTTAGTCCTCACTTAGTATGTCCTTATCAGATTCTGAGGAAGGTTGGTATGGTTGCTTATGAGTTGGATTTGCCATCAGATTTAGAAGCGGTTCATCCAGTCTTTCATGTTTCCATGTTGAAGAAGTATGTCGGTGACTCGAACTTGATTATTCCCTTGCAAGATGTAGGTGTGAAGAATAGTCTCACTTATGAGGAGGTTCCTGTAGAGATCCTTGATCATCAGATTCGGAGGTTGAGAAATAAATAAGTCGCTTCAATAAAAGTTCTTTGGATAAATCAGCTTGTTGAAGGAGCTACTTGGGAAACGGAATCAGCCATGAAATCCAAGTACCCTCATCTCTTTCATTCCGATTCTATTTCAGCTTAAGGTAATAGTTTCCTCTGATCCTAATCCATCAGTTACTCTCATTATCCTAGCATGCATTCATGTTTTCCAAGTTGATTTAACTATGTTTTAAGTTGAAAAGTTAAGTTTTCATGTTTATTCCTTGATTTCCATGTATTGTTGCTGGTTGGGCTATTTTCACTTCAGTTTCCCTTGCTTAGTCTTCATTCGAGGATGAACGATCCCAAGGGGGAGATATTGTAACACCCCGGAAATAGATCCACCTTTTAACTCAGAAAACATGCTAAAATTTTGAACTCCCAAGGATCACGAGTCAAGTATACAAGCCGTGGAAAGTTCCACGAGTCATGGAAAGAACTCGTGATTCCATCCCAGCAGACCTCCCTCACGTCTGAGAACCACGGGTCAGTCTCACGGATCGTGGAAGCTTCCACGGTTCATGCAACCAACCTGTGGAACTCATACAGAGAGTAGTCACTTTCCCTAAAACCACGAATTGGTTCCATGACTCGTAGAAGTTTCTATGGGTCATCCTGTTGAGTAGTAGGAACTCATTTGCAGCCTGAAACTTTGGCTCAGGAACCACTACTCCAGTCCATGAGCCATGGTTAGTTCTACGGTCGATAGAAGGGACCCATGGAACCTGAAGCTGAGTTTTAATACAGCTTTTTCTTGATTAAGTCCCAAGGGTATTTCAGTCATTACCCACCCTTTTAACTCCTAAGTAAGGTCGTTTTGACCATTTTTAGCATGAATTATAAACCTATTAGCCTTAGTCCCTCCTCATTACCTCATTCATCTCCCAAAAAGGAAAAGAACTCTATCAAGCTCAAGGTCTCAAGCTCTAAGTACAAGTCTCCTAATCTTTTCAATTTCAAGTGGGTTAACTCCAATAAACGTATGTGGGTATTTAACAATGTGTTCTTTCCACCCTTATGACAAAAACCCCAAATTTCAATTTGTGATTTCATGAACTTTCAAATTAGGGTTCTTACCCAATTCTTTTTGCTATAAATTACCTTCTCATGATTTTATTATGAAATTTCATTAAATTGCATGATTTTGCATGGGTTTTTACATATGAGTTCCTATTTCTTGAGTTGAAGGTCAATTATGGTAAATCCTTCATGCATGAATTGATTTAAGCAAATTGGGGAAAATGATAGCATGATTTCATGAATTTCAAGAAAATGCATGCCTAGTTCCTTTGTTTTATGAAAGTATATGTTATTATGAAATTGAACTAAGGTCATGTAAGTTTTCAAATTATAAATTATTATGCAATGCAAGACACGCGATGTGCCATCAATGCTTATGAATTATTTTCTAAACCAAGATTCGTGAGTAGTATGAAGATCCAGGGTATGAACATGTTTATGAACAAGCTTTGTATCTAGATATGTTACATGAATGTGAACCTTATGTTATATATTTTGGGAGTAGTATTTAGCACCGAGCGATGAGGGTTCTAGATAAACAAAGTCCAAAACTACATTGCCACCGTAGGTTGCCCTCCATGGCTTATGACAGGAGCCTTATGAACATGGTTCTAACTTTGCCCGGTTAGGACAACTTTTTTTCAGTGTGGGTGCATTACACTGGACTCCATGTAGCTCAGCATGGTTTATGTCGGTTAAGAGAAACTCCCACATGATTATTTTCAAGCTATGAAGTTATATGATATAATACTTTGAATTATAACCGTACTTCATGTTTTTATATTTTATATCATGATAATCCTCTTATGTTATTTCTTTATGAAAAGGTTCACCTTAAGCATGTTTTAAGTATGTTTTTATCATGATCATGCATATCTCACATACTCAGTATATCCTATAGTACATATGCATATTTTGTGCTGCATCATCTTGATGATGCAAATTCAGGTGTTTCCCATCAGGCTCGTGGGTAGACGAAGCTGGATATCCAGTCAGTGTTGGTGAGTCCTCATTGTTCGAGGGCTAGTTATGACTCTAGTTGTTTTGATTACTTATTTTCGTACTTTGAGTTAGCTAGAGTCTTGTCCTAACAACTTCTTATGTCATGTATAGAGGCTTTTCAGACATAGATGATATTTGGGTCTTCTTCGAATCATGTTCTTTTGATTTTATCTTATGGATTGAATTATCTTATTTGTATTATGCTTCAACTATGCTTAATTGATATACCTGAGTTATGCTATGACCAAGGGTTAGCTCGGGGCACTCGTGGTCCCGGGTCCCGTGTTATGCCCAGGGGGTAGCCTCGGGGCGTGACATCATCTTTTGGCACTGTTACTCTTTATATATTTCGAGATAGTTGTATATTCTATTTTTTTACTTCTAGTTTATTAGCAGTTCATGTTCTTTCGATACCAAGTCTTGGGATTTTTGTAGTTTCCTTGTTTATATACATATTAAGGTTTGTTTCTTCCGCGTTGTCTTTTTCTATTATATTTGCTTCTGCTTATTTTGGCTTATTGTGCGTATTAGTTAGGTAGTATCCCATTACTAACCATTCTGGGCTACGGGAATTGGTTTGCCTACTGGCGGGTTGTAGGTGCCATCATGACATGAGAAATTGGGTCGAGATATTACAACTCAAACAGGTTAGCTTAGATCTACATTTGTGAGATTGTCCATTTGCATGGGGTGCTTGTTTTTATCATTTCTAACTGTGGTACTAAGTTTACTTTGGGTTTCTTGAGGTAAATTTAGAGAGAGTTGGGTACCCGAGTTGAGCTTAGCACTGCTTTTCACCCACAGACTGATAGTTAGTCAGAGCATACTAGTTAGGTTCTGGTGGACATGTTGCGGGCTTGTCTTATTTATTTTGGAGGTTAGTGGGACAAGTTCTTAGCCTTGGTAGAGTTCACATATAATAATAGGTACCATTCAAGTATTCAGTTGACTCTATTTGAGGCATTATATGGTAGGCGGTGTAGGTCTCTGGTGGGTTAAATTGGTGCTTTCGAGGTTAGGCCGTGGGGTACTGACTTGTTGCATGATTCTATGGATCAGGTTCGAGTCATTCAAGAGAGACTTTTTACTACCCAGAGTAGGTAGAAGAGCTATGTTGTCATGATCCAAATCGCCGCAAGTGGCACCTTCCTAAACCCCTAGAACCAACAACCCAACTCAATACTTAGCGAAACTAGCAGCTCAAAGCCAATTGCATTAAAAAAACTAACATTCATAGACAATTACTAATAAGACAAGATCCTTTGGAAATGCACCCAGAATTTGAAAGTCTATTGTACCAAAATATCTACCAAATATCTAGAGAACGGGGATGCAACCCAAAAATAAGAGTTTAAGTCCGAAATAATGGACTAGAACTAAACTGGAGGAAACCATGGTAGCCCGAAATAAGTAGCTCACCCTTGGAATCTAGTAACGCCGGGACTATCATTGAGGTCACATAGCAGCCGCCGGAAGATGTCCTGTACTCACAAAAATAAAGCAAGTACAAAATAAGTACACAACCATAGTGTACTGGTAGGATCATCGGCCAACTCTATAAACAATATATGAATAATAAACTGAAACTGAGTAAGCAGTACAAACATGTAGTAACAACCTAGCAATATAACCCCAGACTCTTAGTCCTTCCTCTAACTTACCCACTATACAGGTTTAACAATCATCCCAACAATAACAGTGACATTAAGCATATACCCTTTATAGCAACCGGAACCAACCAAGGATCCTTAGAACAATACCTAAGTGTTTAACATGTTATTTCTGGTCTACACAAGGACCAACCCCACATTTAAATACAACTACCCAGCCTCTCATGGACCAATATGCAACAACCACAGTTTCAAACAATCAACCTGGTCCACTCATGGAGCCATCGACAAATGCAATCAATAATATAAATAAACCTATACCAGGCATGGTACCCGAGCCAACTAATCTAGAACCTATACCAAGCGTGGTACCCTAGCCAACCAATAAGTATCTCGTACAAGGCATGGTACCCGAGACAACCAATATATATCCTATACCAAGCGTGGTACCCAATATAACCGAAGGTAACACAACTCTAACAGTCAATAAATAAATGAACAATATAACACTTGTAAAACCAACAAGCAGCAAAACCAAGTTCATTTCACATGATTTAAACCCAGACACTTAGATATTAATAATTCCATTCCCTAAACAGGCAAAGCACATACATTACTAAGCTAATGTTACAAGCACACACACTATATTTAGAAACACAATAACCATCACCTACCTCGTATAGCTTGAAAACTCTACTGGGATGGAGCCTTCTTGTTTTCTGAAGCTTTCGCTTGTTCTTGGTCTAACAATGATTATAGAACATACCAAAATCAGTCCAATGGCCTATAATTACCCGGATTATATTCAAATCCTTATCCCTAGTCCAAACCATGATCAAACACCCATCCCCAAGATTTTCTACCATTAATGCACCTAAAAACTGTCGTTTTACAGATATAATAAATAATTAATGGTGTTTTAAATCATGAATAAGGAATAATAATCATAACCCACGAAATCTACAACCTAGAATCCCCTTCTTTCACCGGATTCTACCATCCTAGGTCAATCCAAACCTTCCCCCAAGTTCGAAATTACCATTTCTAAGGTCTTGGAATCAAAATACAGAAGTGGAGAGCAAAATCCTTACCTTTTTTATGGAGTTTGGTGGAAAATAAGTGAAAATCGCCTCTTTTCGCCTCTGCCCTTCCCCAAAACATTCTTGAGAAATTCTAAACATTTTTTTGGAAGTTTATACAATAACTGAGACTTATTTTGCTATAGCGGTCCATACACCGCTATAACGACACCACCATAATGGACTCGATTGCTATGGCGGTGCTGACTGGCTTTGACTTCTGCTATAGCAGAAATTTCTCCTCTATAGTGGGCATCACTGTAGCATGGTGTCAAACTCTATAGTGGTTGACACGGAATAAAAACTCAAAAAATTCCCCAAAAGTGTCCATTTTACAAAACACTTCAAATCCTAACATTTCGAATCAACCCCTTCACGTCAACTTTGAATTCGGGAGTTCTACTCACTCGAATTCACTTCTGAAAAGTCCCTCGAACACCTTACCCAATCCTTACCAAAATTGCCATAGACCATACCTCGCTTTGAATCTGTCCAAGACTAGCCTAGACCACAATTTCCAACTTCTAAACCCAAAAGTTTTCTAACCCAAAACTTCACACAAATTTACCCATCGTTCGTACCCAAATGATCAAACCTAAAAAGGGCAAGCTAAAGAGATAAAGTGTAGTACCTAATTCTCAAATAAATGAGGGTACTTGTTCTGCATGTCCTTCTTGGTTTCCCAAGTGGCTTCCTCAATCAGATGATGCTTCCATTGAACTTTTACCGATCTGGTTTCCTTTGTCCTCAATTTTTGGACATCCCGATCAAGAACAACAATTGGTTCCTTCTCGTACTGAAGATACTTGTCTAGAAAGATCAAATTCCACTTAATGATGTACTTCTCATCCCCATGGTATCACTTCAACATGGATACATGAAAGACTGGATAGACTCTGGATAAAATAGGTGGCAGTGCTAACCTATAAGCCACTGGTCCTACTATCTCAAGGACCTCAAATGAACTGATGTACCGAGGTCTAAGCTTTCCCTTCTTGCCAAATTGTATTACCCCTTTCATTGGTGATACTTTCAACAACACTTGTTCACCAACTGAAAATCCATATCCCTTACCTTGCAATTTGCATACTCTTTCTTTCGACTTTGGGCTGCTAGAAACTTGGTTTGAAATCCCCTTACTTTTTCCAGAGCTTCCCTCAATAAGTCCATGCCCAAAGGTTTCACATCGCTTACCTAAACCACCCTATGGGTGATCTAAATCCGCTCTCATAAAGTGCCTCGATGGTGCTATCTCAATACTGGAGTGATAGCTTTTGTTGTATTAGAACTCACACAATGGTAGAAACTTGTCCTGATGACCCCCAAAGTCGATTACACATGCTCTCAGCATGTCCTCCCAATATTTGAATTGTCCTTTCCGACTGATCATCCATCTTAGGATGACATATTATGCTATAAGTGAGTTGGGTACCCAACTCTTCATGCAACTTGCCCTAAAACTTGGAAGTAAATTGCGACCTCTATATGAAATGATGGAGAGTGGCACCCCATGCAGTCTCACAATCTCCTTGACATAAATCTTGGCCAACTATTATGAATTATAATCCACCCTGACTGGAATAAAATGAGGTGACTTAGTCAGGCTGTCCATGATGACCCAAATGGTGTCATACTTTCCCAAGGTCTTCCTCTGAAATGGGCTTCCTCTTAAGAAATCATGTAGGCATTTGGTGCTCATACTTAACCTGGTGACAATTTTGACACTTAGACACATAGTCAGCTATGTCCCTCTTCACCCCAGGCCACCAATAAAGTCACTTCAAGTCCCGGTACATTTTGATTATGCCCGGATGAATGGAATACCGTGAACCATGAGCCTATGCCAGCATTTTCTGAGTCAAATCATAAACCTGAGGGACACAAATACTCCCTAAGAAACTTATCACCCCACCAGCGTACAACGTGGCATCCTTAGACTCCTTGATACCACCTTGCTCGGAAGGTTGTTCAATTGTGCATCCCAAAACTATTTGGCTTTAATTTCCTCTATAAACATGGCTTTAAACTCAATACTGGCCAATACCCTATTTTGAGATGCCCAATTGCATGAATTTAGATTATATAGCCATAATATCCCCAGCAAATGGTCGGTTGGACAACCCCAAGCAAGCCAAACTGTCCATGCTAACAATAATTCATGGACAAAACTGAAGACTGACTAGAATCTAGGAACCTAATAGGTGAAAGGGACCCACTAGTGAAATCCCACATACCTGGTGAAAAAATCTATGGATAACTTCGTGGATTTTTGGGGCTGAACTTGATGGAGACCTCTGCTTGTTCTTGGGAGAAAACTGTCGCCTCTTTATCTTATTTTCTTTCTAAGGTTAAAGAATTTAGGAGAATAGATGTTTTAGGTAGTTTGTGACTAATTAACTAGGCTTAGAGTAGTCAAAATGTTGTAGCTTAGGCTTTAAAAGAGGTAGGAAAAGTCTGAAATACCCCAGTGAAGCTTAAAAGAAAAACTATCAAAATTGCGACTCAGTGATCCCGACTCAAAATGATGGACCGTACTCCTAGACGACAGACCATCATCTGAGTATTGGTCCTACCTAGGAGTTTTAGGGGTTCTCTGGTCTCAGGACTATGACTCCACAAGATGGACTGTACTCTATGAAGATGATTCCTCATGTGACCCATGAGTCCTTAGACAAGGGCTAAGGTTCTCTGAGGTTCTGGTTCCATGATTCAACATGACAGATCCATAGTCCTGGACAATGGCCTGTGGTCTGAGTCATGGTCCCTGAACCTTGGGTTGGTGGTCTTCTGATTAAGGGAAACCACGAGTGAGAGGATGGAACGTGGTTCCAAACTATGGTCTGTGGTCTGACTCATGGTTCCTGGGACTAGAACTGGAGGTCTACTGATTTGGGACTAGGGTTTTAGATGATGGACCATGGTTCTAAACTACGGTCCGTGGTCTTGAACCGTAGCCTCTGGAAACTTGAATTTTTTTCTGAAATTTTTATTTTGTACTGGCTTTCTGAGTTTAGTCTGGACATGGAAGTTCTGGGGTATTACACTAAAATATTCAAATCTACCAAAGTCTAAAAACCCACAAAAACTACCGGACAAGTACGATATACATGGGTTACTACCACAGTCTCCCAAACTGGGGTAGAAACATAAATAGGGGAATCCAGGACATCACAAACCAAATCGAGACCGAAATCAAATTTCACCGAAAAATATGAATAAGTAGAACATAGGTAAAATAATACAAAATCCATCCTGTCACATAATAGAATTGTACCTATGATCACAACATCTGACATCTTATCCTTAGACTTCCTCGAGAATGCATAACTATGAGCACTATAGTCGATTCGAGCAACCTCTATGTCTGGCTGCGCTACCCCCTTCCTGAACAACCATTTAAATTATTTCCCCAGCCTCCCTGGAAGTTACCTTGCCTACCCTATGGATGACCTCTGCCATTTCAACCTCCACCTACTAGAACCGCAGCCTTGGTCTGCTGCTAAGTTTGATTTTGTGCCTACCAGTGAGGGCACTTCCTCTTGAAATGACCTAGATTTACATAATGAAAACATTCATGGTCAAGAGTAGGCCTACTAGTAGAAATATAAGAAGCCCTATGGCCTCTAGGAGATGGAAACTGTTGACTCGCTCCCGGATGACCACCTGCAGAAGCTGGCAGGGATTACTGAATAGAAAGAGAACAATACACTTGTTGGCTAACACCTTAGCCTGCCCAACCTGCCTGACTCCCTCCAGTTTCTTCACATAATCGGTCACCTCATTAAAACTCTTTCCTGCTGAGGTCATATGCACAGAAAACACCTGCAACTCAGTATTCAGGCCCTTTATATACAAATAATTCCTCTCCTCCTCAGTACCCAGAAGTTGAGTAGCATAACCGTACAAGGCCTGAAATTTAGCCTCATAGGCTGAAATAGACATGCTACCCTGCTCAAGAGCCAGAAACTCATCCTTCTTATGATCCCTCAAGGTGAGAGGCACACATTTCTCCAAGACCAGAGCATGGAATTGTGCCCAAGTGATGAGAGGCAAGGCTGATGGCCGACACTCTACATGAGCTCTCCACCACTACTTGGCATCACCCTGAAGCTTAAAGGTAACAAACTCTACCCCATGCCGCTGCACAATGACAACTTATGTCACCTCTCATAGCAGTCCAGAATGAATTCAAAGGCATCCTCTTTCTCGGTCCCCTAAAACATTAGAGGTTTCAGTTTCAGGAATTTGGTCAGCATCTCGTGCTCAGTCCAGGTAATGATAGGACCCAACATTAGACAGAAGAAATCATCAGTACCGAACACAACATCCATTATAGGGGCCACTACAACAACTAGTTGAGTGCCAAGAGCCTGATCTTCTATACCAGTAGGGGTGGTTCCAGTACCTGCCAACACCTTCAGCTTGTGCCGCCTACTCCTATTTTGCGCCCTCCTCAAGAATAGCTTCTACGTCCTCCTCAATAATATCCTGGGGTAGAGGTGTTGCTCTACCTCTACCTCTGTCCCTACCCCTTCCCATTTCTCGCCCTCTGATCGCTGGTCTCACCACCTGAACCGTCGCTCTTGCTCTGTTACATCTGGTGTTAACCATCTGTGGACAAAAGAGTGAAAGAAGTTAGATACCAAAATGTATCACCAAATACCAATTGGAATCAAGTTATAGCACGAAGGGAGAAAAAAGAGATAGTTTCTTACATTTCTATAGCCTCTCAAAGAAAAGTACAGACGTCTCTGTACCATTTTGGAAGACTCTACTAGACGTATTTTTTTATGGCAAGATCAACAAACCTAGGGCATTGATACCATCTTTGTGATGACCCAAACTGCCACGAGTGGCACCCAACCAAACCCCTGGATGAGCAAACCAACAACCTAACTCAATACTTAGAGAAACTAGAAGCTCAAAACCAATTGCATTAAATTAAAATAACATTCATAGACAATTAGTAAAAAGACAAGATCCTGCCGAATTTCCCTTAGAATTTGAAAGTTACTTTACCAAAACATCTACAAAATGTCTAGAGAACGGGGATGCAATCCTAAAAACAAGAGTTTAAGTCCGAAACAATGGACTAAAACTAAACTGGAGGAAACCATGGTAGCCCAAAAGAAGTAGCTCACCCTTGGAATATATAAACATCAAAACTATAACTGAGGTCGCGTAGCAGCCGCCAGAAGATGTCCTGTACTCACAAAAAGAAAGCAAGTGCAGAATCAATGGACAACCAAAGTGTACTTGTAGGATCATCAGTCAACTCTAATAAACAATATATGAACAATAAACATAAATTGGGTAAGAAGTACAAACATGTAGTAACAAGCCAACAACATAACCCCAGACTCTTAGTCCTTCCTCTAACTTAGCCACTACATAAAATAGGTTCAAAAATCATCACAACAATTATAATGACAATATGCATATACCCTTTTTTGTAACCCAGTCTAACGAAGGATCCTTAGAACAACACCTAAGTGTTCAACCTGTAATTCCCAGTATACACAAGGACCAACCCCATATTTAAATACAACTATCAGGCCTTTCATGGACAAATATACAACCCGATCCACCAATGGAACCATCGACAAATGCAATCAATAATATAATTAAACTTGTACCAGGTATGGTACCTGATAACACTCAAATGTACTCTCTAAAATGGAGGTATCGATGATCGTTAAGCAAAATAAAATTTATATTACCTGATGGGAGTCGGGGTAAATCCCACAGGGAATTGTGGACTAGCCAAGTTTATTGTAAAGAAGAGACTTCACAACGAGAGTCATTTGCTTGCAACAATAAAAGCAAAGGAAGGGGGAATTAAGAAATTTGTCAAAATTAGCAATTCAAAGCAAAACAATAAAAGAAAAAAAGGTGTAAACAAGGAGAGAGGACGACTAAGGATGTATGTAAAATGGGACTCTAATCAGGGTTAGGGTGTTTCCTCATTCATATAAATTCTCACTAAACGACATGGATAGCATTGGTTTTAGGTATGCTTGTTAATCTCTCAATCAAACAATGATATACACAATGGTTTTTTATTCAAACACTATTGTTTAGGCAATAAACAACCAACATATGCTTGGGGAGGTCATAGTATTTCTAGATAGACCCTTAAATGGGTGTTTCCGGTTTATTGACCTATTTCTAGCCTCAATCAAGGTGAAATCCCAAGTACCCACTAGCAATTTCACATCCAGAATTGTAAACTCCTTTCTCAAGCAAGAACACAACCAAGTAAGGTAAATCAATGTTTGCACCCATCAATTTTAGAGATAAAATATGGTAAAATCACTATACCCATGTCATATTAGCAATTATAAACACAAATTAGCAACACTCATACCCATTTATCAAGCACCCATTATCAACACATCCCTAGACAAGAGATTTAGCTACTCATGCTAAAGGAATAAAGAATAATACCAAATAGGTAAGTCAAATTCCCTTTCATTCAAGCTAAATATTCAATATCCAAGCTCAGTTTTACAAGAATGGTGATTCCAAGAGTTAGGAAGAAGGAATTAGAGTGAAACACTCTTTTTCCACTTGGAGAGAAAACTTTCTCACTACTCCAAGCTATTAAATTCTATATCAAAAATTGTTCAAAACTATCTAAAAATATGCCTGAAATAGGTTTTAGAATTTTCCTAAAACGTCACACCAAATAGGAAAAAAATGCCCTTCGGGAAATGTAAGGTGCGACGTACAGTTCACACGTCTTGATGTGCATGTCGCATAGCTCTTTTTGATGGACCAGTGATTTGTCTTGACTTAAGATCTCTATGCCAAGTGGGGTGCAGTTTGCACCAGGTAATGTGCGCGTCGCACAGTTGCCGCACCCCTGAACAGATTCTTCAGCTAACTCTGAGCTTCATGAGGTGGAAGGTGCGAACTACACCAATGAGTGTGCATGTCGCACAAGGTTCGCACCCTTCAGCAGAATCTTAGTCTTGTTTGATCACTTCACACTTCAACTTCTTTTAGGATCTTTTTGGGTCCATTTCCTTATTTTCTATCTTTGATCACAAGTACCTGCATATACATCAATAAAGGTCATAAGAACCTCTAAATCTCATCAAAACATAGCAATAGTTCATGATTAAAGGCACAATAAGTTGGTAGATTACCGACTTATCAAACCCTCAAACTTGAACTATTGCTTGTCCTCAAGAAAGATACTCACAAGGTAAGTAATGAGTTATGCTCTAGAACTCAATCAAGGAACAAAAACTATTCTATTAGAAAAACTAAGAAAAATAATAACTAAAAAGACTCAGCTACAATGCTTATCTCAATTTGAACCACCACATTATCAAGGCAATTGATAATTTCACAACATTTTCAAAAGCACTTAATCTCTTATTCAAAATAAAAGGAATTTTGTCATTCAAAACAAGACATTAAGCTTCTCAAGTCATTGGCATGGACCATCAAGGTTTGAAACGAGATTTGCCACACAACTTGTCTCATTCATTCCTCTCAGTTGAAATAGAGACTTCATATTTTAATTCGAGTGCATGATGCCACTCACCACAATAGAGAATCCCACTCACAATCATCCAATTCACAAAACAAAGGGATTATAAGAGAACCAAGAAGACTCTCACTCTCTCAAGGAAGTTCAAGTGCACACATGTCAAACCATAGGCTTGCCCTTCATGTAAATCGCCACTAATATAGGTTGTCCAAGCTCAGAATCACTAAGGACTTGCGGGTTATGATATTGGCTAGGGATAAGGTGAGGATTGCATTTCGCTCAAGTGACTAAACCTCCCTAATGCTCTTTCTCATTACTTTGAACACCGCTCACATTTTTGAACTTTGACTTCACCTTAGTTCTCCCTCACATAACCTAAGCTTTTCCCTTACAATTTCTATCATTCAACCTCTTTGTAACACCTATATTTTGTAGCATTCATTCTTTTCTTTTTATTTTCCTTATTGGATTTTGGACTTTTAGAGCAATTTTCAATTCAACATATGGTGCTACCTTGCACTAGAAGTGCATTCCTTTTCTTCTCCACATTAATCACATACACCCCTATACTTAGGCATTTGTCTATGTTGTCTTTTCATTTCCCTCCCCTCCCCCCCCCCGAATTAGGATTTTAGCCTAAGTTTCACTTTCAAGTAAATACGGAGGATGGTTGCCAAGATAGAGATTCCAAAAAGGTTAAGGTATTAAACAAGGTGCCAAAAAATGGTCACAACCTCAAAGGGGTTCACTAGGATTGATGTTGAGGGAAGTTAGTTGGGTGAAGTGGCTATCAAAAGTGGCCTAAGATCCTTTTCCAAGCTTGGTCACACCAAGAATTTTGCCTTGAATCACACTCAGGTAAAGTTCTAGATGACAAATATGCACAAGATTAAAGGTAAAGCCTCACCACACAATGCATAATGCTGCAAGACTTCTTTCATTAGTCTGAAGATTAATTGGGACAAAAATGTCTTTTGACAAGATATTCCGAGTTTATTACACATTCGTTTGTGAATTGATTAATCCAAAATGAGAGTGTGTAAGTCATGACAAGAGAATGCTTTCCTCAAAAACTCATTTTTCCTCTTTCCTTTCCTTTTAAAAAACGTTTTGCCAAGATTTTTTTTTGGTGGGTCCATTTTGAGACAAACACACTACAGACTCAGATTTAACTAAAACTTGGCATTTTCCCTTAAGAAAGTTTACTCTCAACCTATCATAGGAAACACCAACCTGATTCGACACAAAAACAACAGAAGAAAAAGAAAATAAAAATAAACAAAACATTTTTTTGCTCCTTGGAAAAGAACTGTGCTATTAATTAAACCCTTAGAGTTTATTGCTAAACTATTATTAACAAGGCGATAACCAAATTTGCACTCTCATGAATCATTTGAAAAATAAGCCTCAGTGTAGTCCCTTAGCGCATTTGCAAAGCACGGGTAGTGAAACAATAGGGCATGTAATACTAACCCGACAACACAATTAATATTACAATCAAGCCCTGTAAGGGCACAATTAAGCTCCCAAAACAAAATAAAAACAAAATAAAAAGGCCCGACAAGGGAAATATCACAATCATCTAATCATGCCCGGCAAGGAGAGAAAGGGTGCAACTCTCTGGAGGACTATGCCTCATCATCATCAACTACTACCTTATCATCTACGACATCTCCACTAGGACCCGTGCCACCCTTTCAGAATTGAGCAAAAACTGTGGAATCTTTGAGAACTTTCTAGAACTCTGGATTCTAATAATAATCCAGCTCCAAATCCTCATCATCTACGAGATACGCAAGAAAGTCACCCATGAGTCTATGAGTTTGACATGGTGGAGGTAAGTTTCTCAAATTCGCCACCTTTACTGGTTGCTTCCCTTTGGCTTTGTCAACATCCTTACTAAGGGTTATGATGGACCCTTTTATTACATTCACCCTTTTTCAAAGTATGGAAACGCTTTCCATAACTCCCTTGATAGCCTTTCTGACAGCCCTATCAATCAACCCTGGCAGATCTTTTGCTAAATCTATCAATTGTATCTCATGGTTTTATGTTTTGTCAACCATATCTTGGAGGCCACTTTTGGTCAATGACCCCCTAGGAGCAGTGGCGGTGGGAGTGTATGCTTTTGAAGTCAACTTAGAAGGATAGGAAACATTTGCTTCAGTATCTGAGTCATCAACCTCAACTTTCACTGATGTGTCTACCCTGCGCCTTTTGAAATGGGGACATCCCTGTCAGTTTTTTTATCAAGATCCAGCACCCTAGAGGAGGGAGCAGGAGTGTCACAACTGAAATAGGGAATGTCGGCATTTGCACAAAGTTTACTGATGAGCATAGAAAAGGAGAATGCATCACTACTCCTATGAGTCTTCCTCTTGATCACCAAGGCAACAATCTCACCAAAGTTTATATGGTCCCCCACCATAATTGAGGTTACCAGGATGGCCCCATCATGGGTGACCTTATGGTCATTCTGAGAAGGTAGGAACTGAGAGAAAACAAAATCATACCAAATGAGATCCTCAAAGTACAGATACCATCATAGTATGTCCTCCCTGTTATGGCCAAGAGAGATGTGTCAGGAGCAATAGTAGGAGCAGCCCACTCAAGAGGTTTGTGTTTGACAGTCAACTTGGCTATGAGTTCAGGTGTTTGCTCAATTGGGGTGTTCCAATAGATAGCATTAATTATAGCTGGAGTGATCCGAACTTCTTTGCCTCGAACAATGACTGAATCCAACGTGGGAAAAGTTTCCAATTCCCTTTATAGCCCTTAGCATCTTGTGTGTCTTGGATGATGCAATGAACTCCCAGACTATCTCCTTGTAATAGTTTCCAAGCACCACCTGAAATTGTTGCCACTGTCAGTTGGAAAACTATTCGGGGATGTTGGGCAGGTTATCCCCCACTGCATTCAGATTGAAGGCCTACTCCATGTTGAAGGACCTATCCCTGTCACAATCATAATGACCCTTATACCTTCAACTCTGAACCAAATTCCCTCCTCCTCTAAAACATGGGCACAGGAAGATGTTGGGGCCTTCTTCTTGCCCTTTGAGGTTGGAGTGGAGGAAGAGGGAGTTGTTGTCCTCCATGAACTCTGTCCGGTATTACCCCTGCTAGAAGTCATGTTCTGCACATGGAGATTGTGAGTCCAAAAACAAAAGAAAAATATTTTTGTGTTTTTAACATATGTGACATAAATAGATTACAAAGAGTTAACAAACTAAAAAGGACAGAATTCAAAGAAGTCGAAAAACAAAGTAGGTGACTGCTGGCTCATGCGGACCACGTGCGAACTGCACCAGACAGAGTGCACGTCGCACGTGACTTTGCACTAGCTAATAGAAACCTAAAGGGATTTCTACAGTTGAGGTGCAAAGTTGGTGCAGAATGTGCATCGCACCATACTTCGCCCCTCAAAATAGTGAACTGGCAGCATTCTTTAACAGGGTGTGGTGCCTTGTGCATTCTTCACCTTAAGATGTATATGTCACATATGAAATGCACAAGGAAACAATTTGGAATTTTAGGTTCCTTGTGTTCTTGTGAATTACACATGTGATTCATGGAGCAAGATTCGCTTTACGCATTTGGCACCACATAATAAACCAATCAATTAAACAAGGGGCAAAACATAATATGACCACAAATTCATCTAGGTACTTATACTTCCTCAGAATTCATTATCATTAAAAAAAACAAAGAAGAGATTAACGACTTCCCTTAAGAAGGATGTTACCCCGTCTATTATGAGGAACATTAAGCTTTCAATTGCAATAATTAGGCATAAAAGTTCAACAACAATTTCTACCTCCTCACACAAGATTATACACCCAACAAAATTGTTCAACAAAGATCATGGGTATATGAATAGTAGCAAATTTCAGCCCCAATCATCAATTCCTACCAAACCTCATTAAAAATGATAATTTGACCTTAAGAATGACGTCAACCAATCTATCATAGGGCCAAATCATGCATCTCACAAGTGAGTTACTGAGACTTCACCCCAAATATAGATTTTTAAGGTTAAAAACTACTACAATTGACATGCATTATCACAATTTCAAGTTCTACCAAGTTGATACTAAGCAAAATCCACAACACAAACTAAAATTGGGAACCCAAAAATTTCAAATCTCACCCAAAATCAACATGGCAATTATAACAAGCATGCTTTACAAAATGAGTTCCCAATCAATATTAAAACATATATTTAATGTCGGGGAAGTTACCACAGGTGAAGATTAAGTGAATAAAAGCAAAAATTTATGCCTTTGAAGGTGCAACAATAGTGACCACGATTTTTCCCGGAGAAAAATGATGACATTACTTGGGTGGAGAGGTCGTGGAGTGTGTGTGAGAGGAGAAGAGGAGTTTGAGGGGTTTATGGAGGATTTTGAGAGAGAATTTTGAAAGTTTAAGGAGAATTAAGGGATAAGGGGTTGAAGGTGGCGGATATAAAAGGGAAACAAAGAAGATAAAATTAGTCGGGTCAGTCTCTGGGTCGGGTCGGTCAATGAGTAGGTCAAATAAAAATTCAAAACTTACCTTGGTGCATCGTAACATGCGATTCGAACAAGCCTTTATGCGGATCGCATGACGCTTCACACCAGCTGGAAATTTTCCCAAACATTGCCCAGGCTTCTATTTTATCATAAGATGGAGGTGCGACGCCCACTTGGGCATGTGCGAGCCGCACAACCCCGCGCACGTCTCCTCCCATATCAATTTTTCTTCCCAGCCTTCTATTTTGGGATTCATTGGTCTATGCAAAGCGCACATTGGCTTATGCAAGCTGCACGATCCTCTGCACATCCCTTTTTCCCTCTGTTTTTCCACTTGTTCATTTTTTTTCTCCATATATTCCTAAAACAAACCAAAAACAACAAAATATAACCAAAAATAAAGTAAAAACACTTGGGGTGCCTCCGCAGAGGCACTTGATTTTACGTCACGGCTCGATGATAGTACCTCAAATATTAGTCGTTATTAGATAGTATGGACATCTGGTAGGTATGGCCCCACCCCAAGAAGGGGAATTGCTCCTACAATGTCCTCCAAACATCATCATGTTGCTGACTTGGCAACTCTTCAAATTTGGGCGTCTTTCCCATTTCACACTCTTTAAGGAAATGATCAAGCTTACCCCCAACATCAATCACCGAGACTACCCGCAAGTCATCTGGAGACATTGTGGATTGGCATATGTTGAATGTCACTTCATCGCTTCCAACTAGGAACTTGATTTCACCGAGTTCAATATCTACAAGTTCTCTCCCCGTAGGTAATAGTGGTTGCACTAAGATGATGTCCACCTCAACATCTACTTCACAATCCAAGATCATGAAGTCCGTTGGGAGAATAAAGTTGTCGACCTTTAGCAATACGTCAAAGAAGATCCCTACCGGGCGCTTAATAGACCAATCATCCATGAGTAGACGCGTAGATGTAGGTTTGGGTGTACCCAATCCTAACTTCTTAAAGATCACTAGGGGCATAAAGTTGATGCTCACCCCTCAATCACACAAGTCTTTACAAAACACAAATAGCCCAATAGTTCACGGTATAGTGAATGCACTCGGATTATCCTATTTTATAGCAATAATACTCATCATCATAGAGCTACAGTGTGTGAAATCTCAACAGTGCCCACATCAACAATCTTCTTCTTCTTGAGCAACTCTTTCATAAATTTGGCATACTCCGACATTTGTGTTAAGGCTTCAACCAAAGGAATATTTATCAAAAGCTTGCTGAACATTTCAACAAATTTATTGAATTTGTATTGTTCCTTCTTCTTATTTAATCTTTGAGGGAATTGAGGAGGTCCCTTTAGTAGTATGGACGGCATACTTTACGCAATAGGAGGGTCCTCCTCAATATCTATGGTCACGTGGGGAGGAGATTCAGCCTCCTCCATCTCATCATCAACTTCAACATTCACCAGAACATTGGGTGCACCAAGCTTCACCCCAATTTCTAGTTCTACAACATCCTTGTCTCACGCAACCTCTTATTCTTTGTCACATGGCTCCACAATGGGTTTAACACTATGCTTCTTCACTACAATAGTCGACTTCTCCACAACACCACTCGTTCTTCCACTTCTAGTAACAATAGCCATAACATAAGCGTCATTTTTAGGATTGGTTGTGGTGTAACTAAGGAGTGTTCCCTTCATTCTTGGGTTCATTTGAGAGGATATATTGTTCATTTAAGCCTCAAGATGCTTGACTGAGGCCGAATGAGAGCTAACAATTTTAGAACTGTTGAAACTTTACTTTTAAGATCACTAACCTCGGTATTTCTTGTGTCTACATTATTCAAAACCAATGACAACATGTCCTCTATCTTTGAGTTCTCGGGATTGCTTGTGGTGGGTTGATATAAGGAATCCGACTTATTTGTAGGTATGTAAGGATTGGAGCTTTAATGATTGTATCTATCACCCTCTTTGTCACGGTCCCTCCAATTTCCATCTCATTCCTTGTCCTTAATCCAACCTTGATTATCATCCCTCGGGAAATAATACCCGATATGAGAACCTGCCATTAAAATAGAAAATTTACCATCCATGATGGTCATTAGATCATTATCAATAGCCTTGATCTCTAGTGTACTCACAAAATTCATGGTCTTAGCACTACCGGCCCCCATCATATGCTTGGATAGCAAGTCTATTTGTGTCATCATTTTTGCCATGGTGTCATCCCTCTCTTCATTCTTTCTTTGCATCTCATTTTTTATGATGGATGTGGTCACTTCTGATGTAGGAACATCCATCTCTCTTGTGTGTCGAGCTTGGTTAGTCTTTGTCATTGTCTTTAGAATGGCCGAGGTAAGAGGAAATTATAGATCCTTGAAGGTACCACCTCCAAGATTATTGGCCACAGACTTATTCATCGAGTTGAAGGATCTATAGAATCTTTGTAGAAGAACGTTGTCCGGCAACCCATGGTTGGGACATAACACAAGTTTCTTCTTAAATATCAATCATGCCTCATGCAAAGGATCCTCGTGAAGTTGGCGGAAGTTGGTAATTTCATCCCTCAGCTACATCATCCGTGATAGAGGGAAAAATCTAGTAGTGAAAGCATCTACCAACTCAGCCCAAGAGGTGATTGACCCATCTGACAATTCCACCAACCACGTCGTGGCATCCCCCGTTAGAAAGAAGGGGAATAGGCGAAGTCAGATATATTCTTGGGGTATGTTTTTGAAGATGAAAGGTTGGCATATCTCCACAAAGTTGCGGATGTGCCTATTTGCATCTTCCTTAGTTGCTCCTCCAAACATCCCCTTTATTTGTATAAAATAGAGCATTGTGCTAGTGACGTGGAACACTACATTTACAACCGTAGGGGGTAGGCAGATTGCACCTACTCCCACTTGAGGTATGGGTTTATTGGCTACTTCAATAAGCCCGTCAAGACTTTCGTTAACACTTTTATTGTCGCCCACTTTGCCCATGGACTACCTATATAACAAATAAAATACAAATCTATAAAGTGATTTCAATTCACAATAAAAAAGGCTATTCAAACACAATTTCCCATCAATGGATCCATTTTTGATAATGCTCAAATGTACTCTCCAAGATGGAGGTATCGGTGATCGTTAAGCAAAAAAAATTTATATTAGTCGACGGGAGTCGGGGTCAATCCCACAGGGAATTGTTAACTAGCCAAGTCTATTGTAAAGAAGATACTTCACAACGAGAGTAAATTGTTTGCAACAATAAAAGTAAAGGAATGGGGGAATTGAGAAATCTGTCACAATTCACAATTCAAAGCAACACAATAAAATAAAAGCAGGTGTAAACAAGGAGAGAGGATGACTAGGGATGTGTGTTAAATGGTACTCTAATAAGGTTTAGGGTGTTTAGTAATTCATATAAATTCTCGCTAAATAACATGGATAACATTGGTTTTAGGTATGCTTGTTAATCTCTCGATCAAACAATCATATATCCAATGATTTTTTATTCAAACACCATTGTTTAGGCAATAACCAACCAACATATGCTTGGGGGGGGTCATATTATTTCTAGCTTAGACCCTTAAATGGGTGTTTCTGGTGAATTGAGTTATTTCTAGCCTCAATCTAGGTGAAATCCAAATTACCCACTAGAAATTTCACATTCGGAATTGTAAACACCTTTCTCAAGCAAGAACACAACCAAGTAAAGTAAATCAATGTTTGCAACCATAAATTTTTGAATTAAAATATGGTGAAATCACTAGACCCATGTCATATTAGTAATTATAAACACAAATTACCAACACCCATACCTATTTATCAAGCACCCATTATCAACAAATTTCTAGACAAGAGATTTAGCTACTCATGCTAAAGGAATAAAAAACAATACCAAATGTGTAAGTCAAATTCCCTTTTATTCAAGCTAAATATTCAATATCAAAGCTCAATTTTTACAAGAATGGTGATTCTGTGATTTAGGAAGAAGGAATTGGTGTGAAACCCTCTTTTTCCTCTTTGAGAGAAAACTTGCTCACTACTCAAAGCTATTCAATTCTATATCAAAAACTGTATAAAACTATCTAAAAATATGCTTGAAATGGGTTTTAGAATTTTCCCAAAATATCACACAAAATTGAACAAAAATGCCCTTCGGGAGCTTTACGGTGCAATGTGCGGATCTAACGTCCTGATGTACGCATCACACAACTTTGTTCGATGGACCAATGACTTGTCTTGACTTAAGAGCTCTATGCAAAGTGGAGTGCAGTTCGTACCAGGTAATATGCATGTCACACAGTGGCCGCACCCCTTAACAGATTCTTCAGCTAACTCCGAGCTTCATTCTGTGGGAGGTGCATGCTGCACCAATGATTTTGCATGTCGCACGAGATCCGCACCCTTCAGCAGAATCTTTGTCTTGTTTGATCACTTCAGACTTCAACTCCTTTTAGTCTCTTTTTGGGTCCATTTCCTTGTTTTCTATCTTTGATCACAAGTACCTGTATTTACATCAATAAAGGTCATAAGAACCTCTAAATCTCATCAAAACATAGCAATACTTCATGATTAAAGGCTCAATAAATTGGTAGATAACCGACTTATCAGTACCCATGCTAACCAATATAGAACCTGTACTAGGCGTGGTATGCGAGTCAACTGATAAGTATCTCCTACCAAGCATGGTACCTGAGCCAACTAATATGTATCCCATATCAGGTGTGGTACCCGAGCTAACCAAAGGTAACACAAGTCCACAGTCAATAAATAAATGAATAATATCACACTTGTAAAACCAACAAGAAGCAAAACAAAGTTCATTTCACATGATTGACACCCGGACACTTAGACATTCATAATTCTATTACTTAAACATGCAAAGCACATACATTACTAAGCTAAAGTTACAAGCACACATATTGCATTTGGAAAGACAATAACCATCACCTACCTCGAATATCTTGAAAACTCTACTGGGCCAGAGCCTTCCCATTTTCTAAAGCTTTTGCTTGTTCTTGGTCTAACAATGATTACAAAACATACCAAAATCAGTCCAATGACCTATAATTACCAATATTATACTCAAATCCTAATCCCCAGGCCAAACAATGATCATTCCATCCATCCCCGGGCTTTTCCACTATTAATTCACCTTAAAACTGCCATTTTACGAATATAATAAGCAATTAATGGTGTTTTAAATCATGAATAAGGAATAATAATCATAACCGAAGAATTCAAAAACCTAGAATCCCCTTCTTCCACCAGATTCTACCATCCTAGGTCAATCCAAACCTTCCCCCAAGCCCGAAATTAATATTTCTAAGGTCTGGTATTCAAAATATGGAAATGGGGAGTGAAATCCTTACCTTTTTGACGAGGTTTGGTGGAAAATCAATTAAATTTGCCTCTGTTCGCCTATGCACTTCCTGAAAATGTTCTTAAGAAATTTAGAATATTTATGCAGACTCGATCGCTATGGCGGTGCTGATATGATTTGACTTCCGCTATAGCAGAAACTTCTCTGTTATATCACTCATTATTGTAGCATGGTGTCAACTGCTATAGTGGTTTACATAGAACATAAACTCAAAAAATCCCCCAAAAGTGCCCACACTTCAAATCTTAACATTCTGAGTCAACCCCTTCACGTCAACTTTGATACTGGGAGTTTTACTCACCCAAATTCACTTTTGAAAATACCTCCAAACTCTTTAATGCCGTAGATAACAGAAAAAATATAGGTCAACATAATATACCTTACCCAATCCTACCCTTGATTACCCTAGACCATACCTCACTCAAAATTCGTCAGAGACTAGCATAGCCAGGAATTTTCAACTCCCAAACTCGAAAGTTTTCTAACTTGAAACGTCGTAGGAATGGTTTACTCATAACAACAGAATAGGTAATTACATATTCTAACCAGAAGATTTTAGCCACAGAGTTTATGGTTGGTGATTGGTTCTTCCTTTGTTTGTGGCCTATGAAGGATGTGATGAGGTTCGGGAGGAAGATAGAGATTTGCCCTAAGTTCATTGTGCCTTTTGAGATCCTTCGTCACATTCAGACTGTAGAATATGAGTTAGCCTTGCCTCCTACTCTTTCAGGTGTTCACTTTATTTTCCATGTGTCTATGTTGAGGCAGTATGTTTTGGATGAGTTTCATGTGCTTTAGTGTGATTCGATTCAGTTGGATGAGTCTTTGACTTTTGAGTAGGAGCCTGATAAGTTGGTAATCTACCAACTTATTTAGCTCTTATTCATGAGCTATTGTCTTGATTTGATGTGATTTAGGAGGATTTTATGCCCTTATTGTCTTATATGCAGGCATTCTTGATCAATGAATAAAGAAAAGGATTTGATCCGAATGAGCTACAAATAGAAGCTAAGTCAATAGATGAACAGAAGAGAAGAGATATGTCCAAGAGGTGCAAGAAGAACTGTGAGGCACAAGAGGGCACCTGCATTTTATAGGTGCCAACACATATGAAATCTGAGGAACTTCCTAGAAACATAGGCACCTGTGTGCCACAAGTTTCCAAGGGAGACCATAGGTGCTAGTGCAGATGGAGCCACAAGCAAGAGCTGAATCACTGCCCTAATGACTTGGCACGTGCGTGCCACAAGTCATCAAAGGCGGTCGTAGGTGCCATTGCAGATGATCTTTCAAGTGCCCCAAAGGGAAAAATGGTCCAAAATGTCATTGCATAATTGGGAAGCTTCCAAAATCCTTTTTGATATCTGTGCAAGAAATATAGTTCTAGTTTTTCTCGAATTTGAATATTGTACATTGCTAACACTATTGTAGAGCTTCTTCTTCCATAGAACTTGTGAGACAAAACTCCATTATTCATAACTTAAATCTTTGAACTGAAGCTAGATTATTTATTATGAATGAAATTTATTACTATCCAATTGGTATAATTCCTTTTTCCTTCACTATGAGTAGCTAATTTCTCTTCTAGGGTTGTGCGCAATGATGGGTGTTTGAATTTTGAAATGGGTATTAATTATTTATTCTTATAATTGATTATTGTGTATAGGTCTAGTGAAACCTCCATGTTTTAATCAAATAATTAATGGTTGTAAATATTGATTTAGTTTTCTAATTGAGTTCTTGCCTGAGAAAAGAGTTCATAAATTTGGGTGAGGATTCCTAGTAAGGATTTGCGGATTCTAAAATTAAGTAGAGGCTACAGATACCTTATCTTAAGAATTCCCCATCTAAGTTTAAGGCTATAAATAGCTCAAACACTGCTAATTAGTTGGTTGTTGCTAGGCCTTGGTGTTATAAAGAATCCAAGGCCTATACATGTTTAATAGATTGAAATATAGGATAAAGTAATTAACCCCAATTCTAAAGAATGAACCCATCGAGAACACAACCCTTGTCTCTCCAACTTTGATTATTAGCGATTGTGTTACTTGTGATCGTGTTTACAAAAACAAACTCTTGCTTACATTCCCCCCCCCCCTCTCAATTTACTTTTATTTTTTAAGATAATATGCATACTCTTGCGACTTAGTTACAAATTTTGGCTAATCATCACTCCATTGCGATGACCATAGCAACCTCCCTCATGGGAGAGTTGTAATGGATGTTACTAAAAAATGGTGCCATTGCTGAGGATTGGATTTTGATTGCTATTTTTTGTTATTGATTAGCATAAGTGTAAATTTTTGTTATTTTAGGTAAGTGATGATCCATGCTAGCAACCAAGCTAATGTGGATGGATTTGTTGATATGGAGGACGAGTTGATTATTGATGGTGCCGTAGGTTCCATTCGCTTGCCTCCCACTGTTGGTAATGCATTCTTCCACGTAAAAAGAACCATACTTCATTTGATTCAAATGAAAGGCTTGTTTGGAGGATTCACAAATGACAATGCTAACCGGCACAACTGGAATTTCATGGAGATATGCCAGCGTTTCCACATCCAAAACATTAGTCAAGAGTAAATTCGACTTAGGCTATTTCCCTTTTTTCTCATGGAAGAAGCAATCTCTTATCTAAAAGAGTTTCCCGAAGGTTCTATAACCACTTGGGATGGGCTAGTTGAAGCATTCTTGGATAAATTCTTCCCTTACTCGAGGATGTTACCATTTCCTGATAAAATCACAAACTTTTGACAAGCACCGAGTGAGGATCTACATGAAGTGTGGTTGTGATTCAAGGAAAAGTTGTTTTCCCTAACAAAGGGATACCAGAGGATTTTCTATTACAAAGCTTCTATTATTCACTTGATTCCATGAACAAATCCTTAGCGAATAATCTTTTGGGTGGGTCAATCATGGATCAGACCTTTGGATTAGTAAAAGCCCTCTTGGATCGGATGACAAAGGCAAACAGAACTTATCACACACGGGAGGCCTAGGTACCATCGAGTGTTACCTCATCCATAATGACCAATGAGATGAGAATAAAATAGGAATAAAGGGATGATGATATGGATAAAATGATAATGCAAGTGGAGTTACTTGCAAAACATGTAATGAATGCTAGGACCAATAGCATGAATGCAATAGGGTCTCAAGAGGACAAGGTCCATGATGATGATAGTGCTTATGTGTCTATTGATAAGGAGGATTACTACTTAGAGGGATCTAACCCAAGGTACCAAGGGGCCAATCAAGGCCCTTGGTGACCAAGGTATGAGAACCAAGGTTGGAATAAAGATAAAGGTATTCTATGAAGGAATGATCAAGATAGGGATCATGATGGTCCATTGAGGGAACATGACCGTGAGAGAGAAGGTATATATACAATCATTGAAGTGTAAACCCTTATGTACCACCCCCCAAAGCCAAAGCTAATCAATTAAAGGATAGTGAACACAATAGTTCAAAGATCAAAGAAATTTTAGATGTTGTGTTGAAAAAGGTAGAATACATGGACAATAGAGTAAAGTACTTAAAAATATATGTATCTACGCTCTCCCAAACCGTTAGTTCTCATTCGAACTCCATCAAACACCTTGAATCCCAAATGAACCCTACTTTGAAGGGAACTCTCCCTAGTGACACACTCCCGAACCCAAAGAATGATGGCCATATCATGGCTATAGTCACTAGAAGTGGGAGGAGCTATTCTTATTTGATGTGTGTGCTGACATTATGATCTGCAGATATGTGCCTGAAGCCGAGATGATTGATATTATAGATGCTCTCCATTCATCCCCTATTGGGGGAAATCATAGTGGTATCCAAACTGCACACAAGATCTTACAATGCGGCTAATATTGTCTGACTATTCACAAAGATGCCCATGAGTTTGCTAAGGCTTGCAACATATGTCAAAGGGAAAGAGGCATATCAAGGAGGAATGATCTTTCTTTTAATCCCATCCTTGTGATTGATTTGTTTGACGTTTAAGGTATTGACTTCATAGGCCCATTTGTGTTATCTATTGGAAACTGGTACATATTTGTAGATGTTGACTATGTATCAAAATGGGTGGAGGTGGGTTCTCTTCCCAGTAATGAGGGTAAGTGTGTCACTGCGTGCTTGAAAAAGAACATCTTCTCTAGGTTTGGTACACCAAGGACAATCATTAGTGATGGGGGCAAGAACTTTTGTAACAAGCTATTTCGGGCTTTACTAGAGAAATGTGTAGTGAAGCACAATGTTGCAACCCCCTATAATCCTTAGACTAATGGGCAAGTGGAAGTCTCAAACCGCAAAATAAAGTAAATACTTTCTAAGACGGTTAATGCCAACAAAAAGGATTGGTCGTGGAAGTTAGATGATGCATTTTGGGCATACCGGACTGTATTCAAGACCCCAATAGGTATGTCACCATATCAGCTTGTGTTTGGTAAGGCGTTCCATTTGCTAATTGAGTTAGAGCATAAATCCATGTGGGTGCTAAAGAAGTTGAACTTAGATTGGTCTTAGGCATTATTGCAGAGGCTTGGGCAATTGAATGAATTGGATGAGTTTTTCCCCAATGCATATGAAAGTTCATCCTTATATAAGGAGAGGATGAAACTGTATCATGACCGAAAGATAGAAAAGAGAAACTTCCAGCCGGGTGACTTGGTCCTGCTTTTCAATTCTAGACTTTGCTTATTTCCTGGAAAGTTGAAGTCCAACTGGATTGTACCATTCAGGGTGGTACTAGTGTTTCCTCACGGGGCTGTTAAACTTGAGAATCATTAAGGAAAAAGGTTCAAGGATAATGGACAGCAGATAAAAGCTTATTTTGGCATAGTAGAGGAGCTCAAAACAATTGAACCCTGGAGCCTAGATGCACTCGTCCCGCTCAATGAGCTTGATTAAGTCTGAGTAATCAAGCAACCTGCATCGTGCCGCGATGTTAAATCAGGAACTGCATAGGAGGAAACCTATGAGGAAGCTTGACTAAGTCTGAGTAGTCAAGCAACCTACGTCGTGCTGTGATGTTAAATCAGGCGCTGCTTGGGAGGCAACCCAAGACTAATGTTTATTTTTTGTGCATGTGGAAAGGAATGAATACCAGTGCAGGAACCCCCAGAAATAACGAATGAGTTCACCGTACATTCTTTAAAATGGTGAACCATAAACCAACTAGTGGTTCGTGGAGTAAAGTATATAGGTCTCTAAAAAGGAGATGACGAGTCGATAGGACGATCCGTTCTTCCAAAAGATAGACCGTATACCAATGCGTGGTCCCTGGAGCAAAATGTTGAGAGGCCTCTGATGGTTATAAGTACGACTAACAGGATGATCCGTGGTTCTAAACCACGATCCATCCACTGAGTAGTCTTTCCTGCCAGTTGGTAAGTTCAAAGCACAGAACCATGAGTTAGACTACAGACCATTATTAAAAATGACGGATCGTAGTTTCAACTCGTCTGTCCAAGGTACAGTAAGCCGTCGGGTCTCGGGTCGGCCCAAACTTTAAAATTACAACCCGACCCGACTTCTATATTCTTTTTCCCTTCCACAATAGGTAATCACCATTTTTAAAAAGGAAATAACTAAAATTACTCCCTCTTTCACTCCTAAATCATCTTAAATTCTTCCCCATATCGTAATAAGTAAATTAAAACTACTACACACTCAAAATACATCAATCCAATCTGGTTCATGTAATAAAGAGTCGATCATCATTGGTAAGTCTTCTTCCCTCACTCTAAGTCCTCTTTTCTTGGATTAAACTAAAGGTTAGGGCTCCTATCTTGATTCAAAACTTGAAATTATCGAAACCTAGATGAATATGATGTATCTGTAGTATGTAGTAGGCACAAACAGGGAGTTTTAAGTTGTCAAATTGATTGAACTGTTTAAAATTAAGAAGGAGGGAGTTTTTGATCGAAGAATTTCTGATGCCCAGTTATTACCAGTAAAACTACAAACCGTTGTTCTGATCAATGGATCGTTCTTTCATTCGTGGTCACTGAAACACAAAGAGGTAAAACTGATCCAAGTCTGAATCTAAACCACGACTCATAGAACGAACCATAATCCCAAAGTACGGCCCATCATATGACTCGTGGTCACTGAACCAAAATGATAAAGAAATTAAGCATACTTTGAATATAAAGGATGACTCACGGGATACACTCAGGGTTCTATACCATGGTCCGTCAATTGAGACGTAGTCCCCGATACTGAAAACAAGTCCTGGAACCACGAATTGGTTCACGAACCATTATCTGAGTTTATGGGTAATTGACTAACCCATAGTCTGTGCCTGTAATATTATACTTCTCTTTTGTAATTGATTATATTTACTAATGAATTCCACCCCGCAGGTACCATGTCACCAAAGAATACGCAGAAGAAAGTCACAACAAAAGACTCAGAGGTTGAGATAAAAAAGAAACGACAAATTCAAGAAGAACCCTCTGAGTCAGTAAAGAGTGGATCTGAGGAGGTTTATGCCATAGACTCCGATCCAGAAGCAGTATCTCAGACCACTAGGCAACAAGCTAAGGTTCAAGCAAAGGCCACCCTCCCCAGTCTTAAGAGGGCGAGGGTGAGTCGGGTTCATCACCTCAGGAGTGCAGTACAGGCAAAACAGAGCCTGGAGATCCTACAACTTTTGGGGAGAAGAAAAATAAAGGTTCTGATTCATATTTAGAAAGTGCTAACCTGTAACACCTCGAAATCCGATCCAACTTTCAAACTTAAGAAATCTGAAAATTCTGAACTTTTGAAAAATGATGGGTCCAAACCATGGACCGTGGT
Organism: Jaltomata sinuosa; assembly: GCA_003996215.1. Taxonomy (NCBI): domain Eukaryota; kingdom Viridiplantae; phylum Streptophyta; class Magnoliopsida; order Solanales; family Solanaceae; genus Jaltomata; species Jaltomata sinuosa. The sequence continues at coordinate 69,554 of QJPP01000560.1, forward strand.
ATAAACCATGAGTCATGGAGTGGATCCGTGGTTTAGGTCTGCCAGGATAAGTCTCTCATCTGAGAACCATGAGTTAGTTCTACGGACCGTAGTTCAGTCTACAGACCGTCCTGCCAACTCTTGGAACCAGACCTGAGGACTGACTAAATCCCAGGAACCACGAGTCAAGACTACGTACCATGGCTTGAATTATGGGTTTGTCCTGTTGACTCGTGGAACCTCATCATAGGCCTACCAAAACCCTTAAAAATGATTAAATGTTCTACGAATCATAATCCTATTTATGGGTCTGTCCTGTTGACCCATAGAATGTCTTTTGCAGGTTGGTCATTTGGCTAGGAACAACGAGTGGGAACCATGAGTCGTGGTTCAAACTACGACCTATGGAACCAACCCGTGATTCCTAAAGCTGACTTTTTTATCAACTTTTCTTAATTAAATCTCAGGGGTATTTTTATAATTACCCACCCTTCTAACTCCTAAGTGGGGTCATTTTAGCCATTATTAGCATGATTTCTAACACTATTTGCCTAATTCCCTACTCATTACCTCATTCATCTCCCAAAAAGGAAAAGAACTCTCTCAAGCTCAAGGTCTCAAGCTCCAAGTTCAAGTCTCCTAGTTTTTTTCAATTTCAAGTGGGTTAGCTTCAATCTAGGTATGTGGGTATTCAACAATGGGTTTCTTTCACCCTTGTGCCCAAAAACCTTAATTTCTATTTTGATTTCATGAACTTTGAAATTAGGGTTCTTACCCAATTCTTATGGGTTTTGCTATAAATTGCCTTCTCATGATTTTATTATGAAACTCTATTAAATTGCATGATTTTGCATGTGTTTTTTTTACATATGAACTTCTATTTCATTAATTGAACGCTAATTATGGTGAATCCTACATGCATGGATTGATTTAAGTAAATTAGGTATTTGATAGCATGTATTTTCATGAAGTTCAAGCAAGTGCATGCCTAGTTCCTATGTTTTATGAAAGTATATGTTATTATGAAATTGAACTAGTGCCATGCAAGTTTTCAAGTTATGAACTACTTTGCAAGACAAGACACCCGATATACCATCAATGCTCATGAATTATTTTCTAAAATCAAGGTTCGTGAGTAGTATGAAGATCCGGGTTATGAATATATTTATGAACAAGCTTTGACATCTAGATATGTCACATATACATCAGCTCATGTGGGTGCATGACACTGGACTCCATGTAGCTCATCATGGTTTATTTTCGGTTAAGAGAAACTCCCACATGATTATTTTCAAGATATGAAGTTAATGATATTATACTTTGAACTTTGACTCTACTTCATGTTTATGCTTTATATCTTGATAATTTCTTATGTTATCTATTATTCCGAAAGAACTCATTTTAAGTATGTTTTATCATGATCATGCACATATCTCATACTCGGTACATCCTATAGTACTGATGCAAATGTTGCACTGCATCCTCTTGATGATGAAGATTCAGGTCCCCTCCCTCAGGCACGTGGCTAGAGCCCGTAGGCCGTATCCTGTCAGTGTTGGTGAGTCCTCATTATTTGAGGGCTATATATGACTTTAGTTAGTTTTTATTATCTACTTTCGTACTTTGAGTTACCTAGGGTCTTGTCCTTGAAACTCCTTATGTCATGTGTAGAGGATTTTCAGACACAGTCAGTGTTCAAGTCACTCTTGTAAAACTATGTTTCGTATTGACTTATCATTTATGGATTTAGGTTGCCTATATTGTATTTATGCTTTTGCTATGCTTTCTTATGAATGACTGAGTATGCTATGACCAAGGGTTTGTCTAGAGCACTCATGCCTCGGATCCCGTGTTACGTCTAGAGGGTAACCTTAGGGCGTGACATAGCCAGAGTGGTGATGAGAGTGCTAATAAACCCAATAAAGGGGCATTTGCTAAAACAAAGCCTTCGATGAGCCTACTCTGGTTGACCCTACTTTCAGATGCAAAACCATCGGAATTTGGGAAAGAGTTAGAGGGAAAATAGAGGGCACATCCCGTATATTTAATGAAGGTTTGGCACTAAATTAAAAACAAAACCAGAGGAGAAGCATACATGAAGAATTACAGATCAGATCCACTGCACTGAATTACATGGCTGACATCAAAGATATATACGATCATTATGGTTTCCAACGGATGAATCGGTCAGGTGGTCCGTATAACCCAATTCTTTTTCATGAGTTCTATGTAGGTTACGCTGCCAGCTTGATAAACAGTTGTGAAAAAAGGAAAAACCCAATGATGTATCCAGCACAGGACAGAATGCAAGTTCCTGAGGTAAAGGTTGACATCTTTGAGTGCACCATCCAATGTTTCATATATGGCCCGGCTACTACTACACTTGATGACTGTGCTTAGGTGCCACATGTATGCCTTATATCCCTTATTTTACTATTTTTCTAGTGCATTGGGACAATGCATAATCTTTCTTGATGGGGTAGGGGCATCTTGGTCATTTGGTTGTTTTCTAGAGTATTTTGGTGAAGTCAGAGTAGCCAAAGCACTCACATTGTGTTGTGATATTAAATCAGGCGCTCCATGGGAGGAAACCCATGATGGTAAGCACAAGGTACCCGAGTCCTTGGGGTTTTCTTGCCAGTGTTCTTTCCCTAAGGATCTTTTAATTTCTGTTGAACCAGCATGTGTAGTATAGGTTGTGTGTAGTGAAAGAAGAAAAGGAACTTAGTGCAGTCTATAGTATGATTTTGAACTTCATTTTGAGTGAAAAATTGAGACCCCTCAAAAATTTTGTGTGACATGAGATTATCTAATTTTGATAGACTGACCATTATGGATCTTTGCATGACAATAGGTTAATCAATCTAATGAATGGCTTAAGCTATAGTATGAACCTTATAGTTATGATGTGATTGTTGTACTCCGTGCCATGTGTATGTGAGCTGATTTTGTATTGTTCTTGCTTTTCGTGCCAATTCAGAACTTGCCGAATTAGTCTTGCCTAAGCTATAGGATTGTTGGTTAGGAAAGGATCATAGGCCATTTTTTTGTAGTCCACTTCAGCCTAAATTATAGTCCATATGATATAAATACCCTTTGATCCCTGATTTTGTGCAAAATTTGACCCTTCTTGTTGTATAGCCTAATCATCTTCCCTGTTTTCTATGAACTTTCATTTTATCCCTGGTCCCTCCTTCGACATTGTGCACCTCAACTCAAGCAAATTGCCTAAGTTTAGAGTGGCTACTGTGAAAGTAAGTGTGAACTATGGGGTATGAAAAGAAAAGGTTAGTGATAAAGAGGAAAACCACTAAGAGGGAAATAACGGGTGTGGTGGATATGTTAGAAAAGGAAAAGAAAAAGAAAAAGAAAAAAATAAAGAAAAAGAAAAAAAAGAGATATGTGATGAAAAAGCCGCACCTGTCACTTGATGAAAAACAAGGAATAAAAAGGGAGAAAAAGAGAGGAAAGAGTAGAGTTGGCCAAAAAAGTGGAAGAAACATAACATAGTGTCAAGGAGGGTTTTGTCACTATTTCCCATATCTACCATACCCATCCCCGAGCCTACGTTACAAGCCAAGTAAAGTCCTATAGTGATCCTAACCCAACTTTTCAAAAGTCGAGGCGTAGAAAATAAGTGTAAGCCTATGGAATTGTGCACGCATTGCTTGAATATCTTTGTGAGTCTGAGTGTTCTAGTTCAGTCCCTGAAATTATGACTATATCACTGTTTGATTGGGACTTATTTGTGGTGAGGGCACTAGAGTAACATTAATTGTTAACTGTTAAGGTTAGTCTCTTATGTGTATGCTATGTTGTCTGTTAATATCGTAATGTCACTCATGGATCCTCTTGTGTTGTCGTGATAGATGGAGCTTGTGCACTTGTTTGTGTTGAAAATTAGGGGGATACATGTTGTAAGCTGAATTGCTAAAGCATATGACTCTCGTAGTTCCTAGTTTTATTTTAGTAAAGCGTCATTTTAAGATGGTTTTCTGTTGTCGCTTGAGGACAAGAAACAGTATTAAGTTCAGGGTGTTGATGTGACGTAGAAGTACGTCACGTTCGATGCTTAATACTTAGGATTATCGCAGGTTCTTTAGTATTTTATTGGTAGATTTGATGCTTTTGTTATGTGTGCAGGAAAATGGATCCTACAGCAAAGTATTGGAAATTAAGCTAAAAAAGGAAGGCTACAGAGATGACGGATGACTTGATGGTCCGTGGTTCTGGACCATGGACTCGTCCTTTGACTCGTACATTAATGATCAGAAACTATGCAAGTATGGAGGAGAAGTACGATTTAGTCTATGAGTCATGGTTCTAAACCACAACTCGTCCTGTCGACTCTTAGATCGGAGGAACTGCAGATATGCTAAAGAGGAAGCAGGAAGAATGAGTCAGAATATGAAACGTACTTCCAAAGCATGATCCATCCTATTGGAATCATAGTCAGTAATCATAGGAGATACAAGAAAGGACTAGGAAACCACGAGTCACGAGATGAACCATAGATTGGCAGTATGACTCGTGGTTCCATCTGTGGTTTTTATGATAGAAGATGTTGAACATCCAAAACCATGATTAACCTTAGAAGACTATGAACCATCATTTGAAATAACGGATCCCCAACCAATTCGTGTTCCCTGCCGAGTCCAGTTCTCCTAGTTTTGTTAGGACAGGATTTCCATTGTCTATAAATACTTTACATGTGATGCTCGATATTTTGTAGGAAACATATTCGAAACATTGTGATCTTAGTTGATTCTTGGTTTTGACAGTTATACACATTCATAATTCCTTGTTCTTTCTTCAATCTTCATCTATTCAAGTTTACGTATTTCTTTACGTCTTATTGTAAGTATGTGATCATGAACGCATACATAACTTCTGATTGTTTAATTATGACCATGAGTAGCTAAATCCACATATAGGGTTGTGGGAACCATGAAGGATTAACGAAGTAGGCAAAGTACTTGTGTATTCTAGGGAGGTGTTTAGGCATGTATTGTTCTTCCCTTCATTTTGATAGATTTTTAATGGTGCGCAATGTTAGAACTCGCCTTATCTTTACTTGTCGGACCAAGGAGGCAACGGATGGGAAAAAGGTTGTTCAATGACGGAGATTTGAGGCTATCAACCCTCATCTAATAGCTTGACCTTGTCTGGGAATAGCTAATGTTGGATCCAGGTTAAGGGTTAGTAAATCATACACCCATGATCGGACCAAGGTGTGTGGTGAAATTCATCTATCTGCCAGACCAAGGATTTAGGTGAACCTAACTTACCAATTTTGCATGCTGAGCACCAAGCTAGTTTACTGAGTACAAAGCCTTACTAAGTTATGATCTCATGGGGAACACTACCCTAGTAATCTCTCCCATTGATTACAACTTTTAAAACTGTTATGTGTGACTTGTTTACCTTTTAGTTACAATTATTACTTGTTACATAAAAAAAACCTTCGTAGGGAAATAAACATCAAACAACGCAAGTAAACACCAATCAACCATAGTCCTACCATATTCCCTGTGGGATCGACCCCAACCATTGTTGGGTTCTATATTTGAACAGCGATCGCTTATGCTTCTAAAAGGAGGTGTAATTTAGGTGTATCACCAGCCCTATAAATTCTTCAATAATAAGGTATGTGGGTATCCAATGAGTATCCCCTTTCACCCTCATTCTCAAAGTTCAGCTTTCAGTTATGATTCCTACAAAGTTATGATTCAAGGGTTAATACCCAACTATGCATATTTTTACAAAATTGAATTCATCATGATACTATACATTTCCGTACATGTTTTAAGTGATATTTCATGAAGTTTTATGGATGTTTTCTTAAAATCCTTGGAATTCGATGAAACGGGCTTATCCTGGATTTACAGTACCTTCTACATAAATTAGCTTTCTTTTCAAGAACTTAGCATGAAAGTGTAGTATTTTTATATGAACATTACGAATTCCTTTGTACTTCAGCTTCTCATCATGAGTGAACCCTGAATACATATTTTCCTTAAAGTATAGCATCCTTGTATACTAAAAATTCTCAAACCCTAATCATGTTGTATAATTCATGACTTTGAAGTATGATTATGAACTACATATTTTATTCAGATTCTAGAACTGTTGCAAGTAATTCAATTCCTCAGGATGGTGGGCTATGAACACCTGATTAGTTTAGAATTTCATGCATTTTCAGTTAGATACTCGATCTTTCATAATTACATGATTTGAATGCTTTTAGTCTTTGTATTAATTTTCATTCTCAAAAAGTTAGTATTTTGAGCTTTCCAGTATGTCAGCTATTTATATATTATGTTTTGAGTAGTACTTAGCACCGACCGGACGCGGGGATGAAGGATCACCCATCAGTTAGGCTGAAACCTTTAGTAGCATTTCTTAAGTCCTAGAACTACGACACAAACATAGGTTCTAAAGGGTCACCCGTCAAATCAAGCTTGACACCTTAGTCCCTTTAGACATCCTTTTAGTGGATCCATGCCAACCAGTGTTCTTACCCTTGGAAAGGTACGAATAACCTTTCATCCAGGGTTATAGGTTGGCCCCTAGTTATCTTATCTTGGTGTATGTCGATTAACAGTAGCTCTCATAGTTTAAACTTGATATTGCATTACTTTAAATTCAGTTTGCATTCATTATAGTATATCAGTATTTTTAGCATGCTCAGTAGAAGAAACTCCCCTAAGAATTTACTTCAAATATGAAATTTGGCATGACTCATGGTTTTTAACTCAGTTGAACTATTTCATGACTTACAAAAATAATTCAACTTTTTAGTCTATGGATCTCTACGTAACAGTTTTACTTATCTTTAAATATCATGATCTCACAGTTATAGTTCAGAAGCATGATTTACACCCTCTTCAGTAAAAGAGCTTATGTTTTACAGTTTTGACTTATGCACTCTCAGATGTTTATACTTAGTTCAGTTTTTAGCTATGCATTCAGTATATACGTATTTTCTCATGATATAAAATTAGTGCATTATCTCACATGCTCAGTACATTCAAAGTACTTACTGTATACCTTTCTTGTGTTGCATCATTTTATGATGTAAGTTTCAGTGCTAGCTCCTAGTATCATGGTCAGACAGATCGCAGCTTCCAGTTAGCAGGGGATGAGTTCTCCTTATTTGAGAATTCCAGTCAGTTAGTAGTCATAGCAGTTTATTTCAGTTCTTATATATTTATTAGAGATAGTTGGGAGTCATGTCCTGGCTAACTATAGCAAGTGTTAATAGAGGCTTCATAGACAGTCATTCAATCAGTTAGTTGTATCATTTTTCAAATGACATTATATTTTAGTTCTATGAAAGTTCATTTTATTATAATATTATTCAAGATCTCAACACATGTTTTAGCTTCCACAATATCTTTCAGTCTGTATCTCAGTGGTATGCCAGGCCATAGGTTAGCTTGGGGTAACTTGTGATACTAAGCACTATGTTACATCCAGTGGGTAGGCTCGGGGCATGACAAACTTGGTATTAGAGCACAAAGTTCAAGTGTCGTAGGGTGTCTATGAAGCCGTGTCTAGTAGAGTCTTCCTTATGGGTGTGTTGTGCACCACACTTATAATCATGAGGCTTCATGGCATTTAGGAATTGTTTTCCCTTCTTTCATACTCTAGATCATGCAGTAGAGCTATTCTCTAAGAAACTTATGTAGATTCATGCACTGTTCAAATTCCACCAATCATGCCTTATCTTCGAGGTGGTGGAAACAATAAAGTTTTGATTCCTATCAGTGATATGCTCTAAGATAGAGTCATCCAAAAAGTTAAAACACTGCACAAAGTCTTGAGAGGAGCCCACTAGTATGTTAAAGTATACTAATCCAAAAGTGTGTACCATTTTCCACTCATGTAGTTGAGCCTATAGTAAAATGTGTTCTCAGACCTGATATTCAAGAGGGGGGGTGAATTAAAATTTTAGTTAACTCGAGTCTACTTGGAGTAGTCACGAGTCGATTGATCTGCAAGTTAGTTGACAAAACAGATAATAACAAAAATTTAAAATAGAAATAAATGTGAGGCACAGAGAGTTTTATCCTAGTTCGGAACACCGATGTGGTGCCTACTTCCGGTCCCCTTGGGTTACAAGGGTTTATTTAGAGCTCGTTAAGAGAACTTGACTTTACAGATGGCAGTATAGTTCTAGTGTCTAGATTCCTCCAGAACCTTACAATTATTACGACCATAACCTGTATAGCTATTCTCATTTCTCTCCTTTTTCTTTTATTACACTTGTAAACACTATAGAGTACAATGTTTTTGATAAGCTAAAAAGAGTGAATAGAGAGGTATTTCTCAAGTGAAGTTGCACTCTTTGTATTTTGCTTACTTCGTTCTTTTATAGGTGTCTTCACCGTTTAGCCGTTGAGTTCTTGATTTGAGAATCTTCCCGATTTGATTTGATTGAGACCTTGAAGATGATTTAGTGCTCAATAAAATTAGAATTTCCTTTCTGATTTGATTAGCTCTATTAAGGATAACCCAAGGGATTTATTTTCTTCCAATAAATCAGATTGATTGATTTCTGGATGGTATGTCCATATCAGATACGTCCACACACTTTCCTTTTGCTACCTTATAATATTTTCTTGTGCGAGTTTGAATCTTTTTTACTTGATATCAACCCATGCTTCAGATCAGCCGTGATATTTTCTTTCCATGTATGGCTTTGACTTTTCTTCTCAAGTGTAGTATTGATTCTCCTCAAGTGTAGTTTCTTTTGAAAAGAGCAAAAGATTTTGTGAAAATCAAGAATCATTAAATCAAAATATCATTAAAAAATAACGTTTAAGAAATACGTACAATTTAGGCTAGGATTTAAAAGTAGTAATACCGAGAGAGTTTTTAAGAAAACTGAATCGGTCTTCCAAAAATTGTTTAGTAAAAATATCAGTGAGCTAATTTTCAGAATTAACAAATTCAAGAGCAAAATTTCCCTTTTCAACATGATCACGAATAAAATGATGCTTAATGTTAATATGCTTAGCACGAGAATGATGCACATGATATTTAGTCAAATTAATAGCACTAGTATTATCACATAAAATTGGCACATATTCAAACGATAATTCATAGTCAATCAATTGATGCATGATCCACAGTAGTTGGGTACCGCAGTTTCCTACAGCTAAATATTCTGACTCAGTAGTAGACAGAGCTACTGATGTCTGTTTTTTGTTGTGCCATGAAATAAGTGATTAACCAAGAATTTGACATGTTCCACTGGTACTTTTCGTCTCCTTTTTGTCACCTGCAAAATCAACATCTGAATAACCATTTAGATCAAAATTATTAGAATGAGGATACCATAGGCCAAAATCTTGAGTCCCTATGAGGTATCGTATGATTCTTTTGACGACAGTCAAATGTGATTCTTTAGGAGATGACTAAAATCTTACACATTTGCACACGCTAAACATGATATATGGTCGACTTGAAGTGAGGTAGAGTAAAGATCCCATCATTCCCTGATAAGTCTTTTCATCGACATCTTTTTTCCTGGAGCATCAGTGTCTAGGCAAATTGAAGGACTCATAGGAGTTCTGAAAGCTTTGCCTTTCTCCATTCCAAACTTTTTGATGAGTTCTTTTGTATACATTGTTTAACTAATGAATGTGCCATTTTCTGCTTGCTTGATTTGTAGTCCTAGAAAGAAGGTGAGTTCTTCTATAAGGCTCATCTCGAAATCTACTTTCATGAGATTGGCAAAGTTCTTGCACAGAGCAATGTTAGAACTTCCAATAATAATATCATAAACATAAATTTGAGCAATAAGAATACTGGAATCTAACTTTTGAATAAAAAGGCTGGTATTAATTTTTCCTCTTCAAAATTTATTATTAAGCAGAAAAGTGCTCATTCTCTCATACCAAGCTGTGGGGGATTGTTTGAGACCTTAAAGGGCTTTGGTCAGTGTGAAAACATAATCGGGACACGAGGGATTTTCAAAACTAGGAGGTTTCTCTGACCCTGCTTAAACTGAGAATCAAAAGCCTGAAGCGACGCCTAAACCGGTCAGAAGGCCTGACCCTAAAGCTGTTGTGGCTGATAACCCCAGCCCCACTAGCCTGAACCTCTACCACCATTTCTGGAACCGCTGTAGCCACCCTGATGTCAAGGCCTCTTATCTCTGCCCCCCTGATCATGTCGTTGTAAGTCCTCCATAGTATTGGCATGGTCTGCGATAGCCTGAAATTACCGACCATTGGCAACCAATATCTCAGTTGGCTGCCTAATCTCTGGCCTCAAACCCCATACAAATTTGTGAATCCTATCTGCCTCAGTAGGAATGATCATAGCTCCAAACAACTCTAGCTTGTGAAAAAGGGTCTCATGCTACAAGATAGTCGTAGAATCTTGCATAAGCTGAGTAAACTGCTCCCTGCGCCGCTCACGATCACTCTGAAGCAGGAACTTGGCCATAAAGACCTCATAGAACTCGGACTAGGTAGACGGAGGCGATGTAGAAGATCTGCAAGCAACCTGTTCCCTCCACCATAACTTCGTTGGGCCCTCCTGTTGATAGGTGGTAAAACAAACCTTGTGAGTCTCCAACAAACCCAGATGGTGCAATATATCCTCATATGTAGTAATAAAATCCTGCAGGTCCTGGCCCAATGTACCAGTAAATATTGGTGGTGCCAAACTCAAGAACCTACCCAACGCCTTCTGCACCCCATCTGTCATAGCTGGGCGAGGAGCAAGAGGCTGTGTAACTAAAGGAATCAGAACAACCACGGCACGGGGAGCCATAGTAGCAGGCTGCACTCCTGAACTATGAACACCCAAGGCTTCCCCCTGAGCGGGTGTCTGTGCTACCTCCAAAGGGATCTCCCTAATCATACCCAAAAGCTGAACAAGTAGACCCTTAATATTTGAAGACTGAGTTGGGGCTGAAGCTGGCACAGAAACTGGTGTTGGGACTGGTACTTGAGCTGGTGGTACCTGAGCTTCCCCCGGGTCCACATGCTTCATCTCTGGAGCAAACTCTGGCTCATAGTCATACTCGGTCTCTACCTCAACCCTAGCATCTCTAGCTGGTGCCGCTGCTCTAGGGCATCCACGACCCCTACCTCTACTCTTAGGGACACCCCGACCCCTAGCTGGAGTCCGAGGTGCGGGGGCAGGAGGCTTTCCTCAACCAGAAGCTGAAGATCTCGTACGAACCATTTGCGGAAGAGTGAACCAAAGTAAGTGAGACTTCCAAAAACATTCAAGGATACTACGCACGAGATAGAAACAAGAAAAGTCCAATTCTTCCTAAGGTGTCACTGTAGCCTCCCGAAGATTGAGTAATCTCCTATACCGATGACATCGGTGAACCTAGAGCTCCGATACTAAGCTGTGATGACCTGATTTCTCGGTCATGATGGCACATGCAACCCCCAGTGGGTGAACCAATTCCCGTAGCCCGGAACGGTCAGTAATGGGCTACTATCTAACAAGATAAGTAGAAGAACAATTTAAATAAGCGGAAGCAAGGATATAAGATGAAGAAAATAGATAACAAGAATAATATAAATATAAAGCAGAAGCTAAACGAAATCCAAAACCTGGTATCATAGCGTATAAGAGCCGAATCTACATAAGGAGTACAAGGGTCCAAAAGAATATGTACACAAAGTTGTCTCCGAGTAGAAGTAGAGTACATAATCAAAATATGAACTAAAAGCTAAGCTCTGATCGCCAAGATCTCACCCTCAGTCCAGAATATCACCAAAAGCAGCACCTCGCACGAGTCTCCACGAGCTAACGATGATGGCCCATACTAAGATCTGCACCAGGATATGTAGGGTGTAGTATGAGCACCAAATGCGAAGCATAAGGTACCTAGTAGGTATCATATGCTGACTGGGCACATATACGATAAAAGCATAGTAACAGACAGAATAGAAGAAATTACTCACAGAAATCAATGAAAAGTACACAGGAACTAGCCCAGAGGGAAGTCAACAGAAAAACATACAAGGATAGCAAATAGAATATATACGCAACAGGCACAGGTGTAAGTAAGAAATAACGCATCTGGGATCCTTGCAATAACAGTATATACATAATTAGTTTAAAAAGTGGACGGTATACCCGTAACCTCAAGTATAAGGAAATAGGAGAGGAGGTTGAAGATAGACATGCTCGGAAAATAGGAATAAATATCCAAACTAATCATATCACCCTCAGAACTAGTACTAACAATGTTGTAGTATAATATCTCAAAATCATAATCGGGACAGGGGATGGTATCATGATAAGGAACAAGAGTATACCTGCAGTCCACCGAATACCCATACAACCGGGGAACGTAAACAAGTGAAAACAAAACCCTCCGGCATCCCATACTACCAGAGCGTATAATCAACAATCAATAAACAAGGGTGGTACATCACACAAATGAATGATGTGATGCCATGATGAGTCAAGAGTGATAGTAGTACCATATGTCACTCGCTTCCGTAAACCTATAAGGCACAGAAGATAGGATCCATGGAAGGTCACACCCGTTTACCCCTACTAGACCGTATACCCCCGCACCAGCACCCGCAGCTTGCAGCCTCTAGTCCGGAATGGCAAAGTCCATGGAGGCCCCCGACCAACATACAAGATGTCCCGCAATCTCCAATAAATCCCCAAGTAAGGCTGACTGGAGGGTATCCAGGTCTAAAATAGTAAGTCCAATAGCCCTAGCACACGGCCCCGCCTAGTCCAGCATCAACCCATAAGCTGTAGTAAATAAGTCTAGCACTCGACCCCATCGAGTCCAATATAAGTGGAACTAGTGAGAAAATATCCTTTAAAACTCCCTTACCCCAAGAAGACCCATCAAAACATTACCAAGCCCTCTTTACATTATTTTTACTGAAAATGGGACCCACTGGCCATGCAAAGTTTAGAAAATCAGTCCTAGTAGGCCCGAAGCCAAAACCATAGTGAAATTAATAAGAAATCCCCCTATCTATATGCATGGTGAATGGAATACACAATCACAATAGTGCCCCCCCGGCCCACAACAACCTATTGGCCCTGCACAGGCTCCAATCTCTCTACAACATAGATAGCTAGCATAGTATCACGATAATGATGACCGGGACTCACGGGCACCCCCGAATAACCCACCGTCTATGTTCCAGAGTCAAACAAGGCCACAAAGGTCTATAAGGGTGATTACATCAACTAGTAAGAATACTACACGCAACAGAGAGAAAAAACAACGCGAATCATGGATAAGCGGTATGGGTCTGTGGTACCAACCTACTAACCCAACCCAAGGATGCCAGCTAGTACAATTTTATCCGATGTATGCTAAGTCTAGGGAGTTTAGACCGTAACCTACCTGTCTTCCGATGAAAAGCTACCCGAACAAGAATCCAAGCGCGAATCATTCCGAGAGATCTTGAATGATAATCAAACCATCACAAACATAAACAATACGCTAAAATGAGTGTAACGATACCCATATCGCCACAATTGTAGTTGGGTAGAAATCTGGGTCAAAAGTTGGCCCGCAGGGCCCATAACTTGAAACCAAAAATGAAAACTCATATTATGATCACAATGACCAAGGGAGTACATGCCCGAGAAAATAAGGAAATTAGGCTACAAATTTAAGCTAAAACAGCCCCTAATGCTAGGAACCCAACAATGGAATTTTTGGAAAGCGGAATCAAAATCAGCAAGAAGCACCTACCCAAAAGGAAGTATAACGCCAAGAAGGTGGATAAGGGCGGGCCTTCCAAGCATGCACTCCTACCGAATAGAATCTACAACCAAAATTCAAGCTCCAAGGATTTACAACAATGGAGATTTAGATAATTGGAGAAGACAACCAAGGAGAAGAGGAAAAACTTACCAAAACACCAACGGAACACGAATTTCTCGAGGGTACGGGAATTCTTCAAGGGTGTACTTGTTTTAGCAGGGTTTGGGAGAGTTACAGTTTTAGAAAAATGAGAGAGAATGGCTGGAGATATGAAATGAAAAAGCTTTATAATGCTAGGGGTCCTTCATCGCGATCGCGAAGGGCCCCTTGCTGTTGCGAGGACCACGCTGGCTAGGCCATCCCGATCGCGAAGGCTAGCCATGCGGTCGCAAAGAACAAAAAAGGAGGGACTTTATCACGATCATGACCGGAGATCAAGAAATCGCAAAAAACACGATGTCAGATTCTTCATCGCTGTCGTGAAGGGTGAGGCTCGCGATCGCGATAGAGGCTTGATGCCTGCACCTGCAACAGGAAAAAGTCTGCAACTTTCCAAACTCGCCGGGGCATTCTGTGCACAATGGGAAACCAATATTCAGAAACCAATAATTCTAACATATTGGAAACGATGTTCCGGACTCAATGGAATTGACGAAACTTCCATATGAACTCGTTTCGATGAAATATTGACCCAAGTCAACACTAACGAAAAAGAACCCAAAGGCTCGAAATGAGTCCGGCTTACCCGGAACCCAAACCAACCACCTTCCCATCCCAAACTCATCATTCCGGAGCTGATGGAATCATCGAATTTTGAATCTGACACTCCAATTATCGAAAGCCACCCAAAGTTACACTTTCAACTCCAAATGGCCTAAAAACAGAGAAAACCACCCAAAACCCACACTGGAAGTTCTCAAGCCTCAACTGAATGTCCAACTAGACAAAACTCAATGCTACAGAGCAAACGGAATTGTCAGAATTCAATTTCGAGTACGTTAAATCTCTAAAACAGGGAAAAGGGAAAAGCAACCAAATGAATGACCAGGGTACCAAACTACCGGTCTCAGCAAGCCATAAATGACTTAGGGCCACAATAGGAAAGCTATAGTAGTACAATGAATGCGCAAATGCGAAGATGATCGGAAGGGTCATCACAACGAGAAAGCAAACTAAATTTCCAAGACAATAATCAAAATACTCCAGCAAGTAATGAGAGTAAAAGTTCAAGTTTATACACAAACATTGGCTTTTTAGCACATAAATAGTCCTACCACAACTTGAAGAGTTCAAATCATAGATAAACAAATGCGTCAACTTCCTCAAATAAATTTCTTTATCTTGTACAAGAGTATAAACACCTTGAATACACAATCAAATACACATTAGATATTCAATGATTTTAGGAGATGAAAATGAACAAGCTAGACTGACCAGGCCAATATCTATAGGATTTTCTGCTCGTACTCTGTTAAATTCTAGTATAGTTTATGATATCGTCCCACAGATATTGGAGGATATGCTATAGACTTGTAATATCTTGACTACTATTTGAGAGAATCAAATTGATGAAATGTGAAGTTAAAATTATAGAATACTTAAAATTAAAATAATTCACTTTTAGAAAGATTTATAATTAAAAAGAGTTGGGAATCATTGAATTCATTTGATAATATTTTTATGATAAAATCTCAGTTTCCATATGTATTTTTTTTAAAAATAATTTTTTATTGCTAATACAATTACATTTTTCTCAATAATAAATAAATAAATAATTAAGACTCCATGAAGTTATGTCAATTAATTGATTTACATATAATGATTGTTCAATCAAAATATTTCTCTTGCCTGAATTGTGCTAAAAGGATAAAAGACCTCTTGCGATTAGTCTTTAAATCAATAAACTTATTTGAATCAACTCCTTTGTGAGAATTAGGATTGAAAAAAGTATATTCAAAAATTTAAAATAATAGATAGCTAAAAATTACTTTCACTCTGCTATTTTACTCATTAGTTACTATATATTAATTTTATTTTGTGAGAATTACAAAATTAATATAAAAATAACTTAGAGGTAAAATATGTAGACGTAATAATAATAATTAATTTAGAACTATCACTTCGGCACAGTTTAAAATATAAACGAAATATTTCAGGCAAAGATGTATAAAAATTGAGATAGTATTATAAAAATATACCAAGCTTCATCAACTCTCCCTACAAAAAGAGATTACTCCATTATGGAACAAGCAAAACTAAATAAAATAAGAGGTACTTTTACTACAAGAAAAAGACTAGAGAAAAAGACCAAGATTAACTCTTTTTTTCTCCTTAGAAAACTAAATAGCATGTTGAAATACTAAATGGATGATAGTTAGATGATTTCCTTCTACAAACACATGCCTATTTATAGAAAAGTTCCTAGTGGAGGCCTTGGTGAGAAATTGAAAGATAATATCAATATATCATGAGGTCTTGATGAGAATTTGACATGATAATTTATCATAAAATCTTGGTGAGATTTTGACATAATAATTATCATGAAACTTTGGTGAGAAATCAAAGGCTTTGAAATTTCATGATTTTATCTTTCTTGTCCTTGTGTAGTCGTTGATGAATTTGTAGAAGATGCATCTTCCTTCTTTGTTTAATATCTTCTTTCTTTCTTTTTCTTGTTCCTCATGTATTCTTCTTCCTGCAAGATTTGTTAGAAAATATAGGAGAATTGAATATATTTATTCATGCTTTTATTGAAAATTAGTATTTTTATATATTAAAATACATGAATAATTTATATTCATCAAATTTCCCCATACTTGAATTTTGCTCGTACTCGAGGAAAAGAATTTTGAAAGAAAAGTAGAAATATAAATATATATATATATATATATATATATATTGTTACTCTTGTAGAATAAAAATTTAATCAAATAAAATCTATCATGCTGTCAATCTTTATAAATTTTCTATATCTACCAAATATTTACCTTGTTTCTTCTTTTATTTTCATTCAACAAAAGTTGCATCCTCTAACTTTTTAAGACTTCTCTGAAATTGATAACTTCATAATCATATACATTGAGTATTTTTATCTTTTGTCCCTATGCTTGCCTTTTATGTCTATCTTCACTAATGTAGACTAAACACTGATTTTTAAAATCTTTTACGAGTTTTTTGGCTTGTAATGTTGGCTTCAGGATGGTAGGAAAAACGTTATATTAGTAGTGATTTTCCTTTTTTAACTTTGGAGCAAAACTTTTATAAGATCATACTCTCCACATATTTTCTATTGATGTATCAATATATATTTAGTATTTCATTGCTATTTTTTACACATAGGATCAATCTTTTTTTATTTATTTTCATTAATTCTGACTCTTTTTTCGAGATGAGCTCCAAGCTTATTTTTTGAAAAAGGACTTTCAAATCATAAGTATGGATTTATATATTTAAATTTGAGCATAGTTAGGTGTCAAAACAAAGTATTTTTATTTGTTTTTTGGTTCAAAGTGGGTTCCAGGGATATAATTTTTTTTTTAATTTTTTTTATGCAATACTTAGAAAGACTGGGGTAAACAAAGAAAGCCTAAATTTATTTTTCAAAAATCAGTGGTGTCTAAGATTTCTTCTCGAAAGACATTCGGGGCAAGTTCTAGCATAAATATTATAAATTCTACTTATTTTTTATTATAATGCTTCTCAATCTCGAGATGTCCTACCAATTGTTGAAGATATTAGTTTTTGTCTTCACAAAAATAAATTCCCAAAAAAAGATGTTATATGGTAAATATTGAAAATATATATTTGATCTAGAATGATGAGAATTTTATTTTAATAATTAGCATAGCACATGATGCATGCTTTATAATATAATAATATATCAAAAAGAAGAAGAAAAATCTTTTGGCTTTCAAATTTACAACTGTAGAAGAAAGCTTGAAAGAAACTGCAGTCACTCATATCTTACATAAAAATAAGTCTAGTTATTATATAAACTAGAAAATTACCTATGCCAATTATTCAATTGAATTTTCTCTATATTCATTGGATTTATAAGACTCTATTGCTTCACCCTCAATGGCTACGGGAATCTTTATGGTTAATTTTTTATTTGTTTTATAATCTTAATATTGAAACATAAAAGATAACAACATAAAAAAATACATGTTTAACAAGAAAAACAATAATATTAGAAAGATGAACATACTAAAGTGAAAATAACATTACTAAAACAACATACACATATTCTACATATTCTTCCTTGGTTGTTGCATACAACAAAAGTTAGCAAAATTACTTATTCAAATACCATATATACATGATGATATTTAAAGGATAAGATCAACCAAGATATATCTTAACAAAAATATTAACAACACTCAAAAACTTCCCCCATACTTAGATCTTTCATCCTCCCGGATGAAACTACTTTCAACATTCATCAATCATTCATTCTTTTTCTTCTTCAACTTCCTCTCGTGGATGCTTTCCTTTTTTTCTCCGAATTGGAGTTTATATTAAGAGAGAGTGATGTTAAAATTGTGAAATCATCGACATTTGAAAAAGTCGCTGGTAATGATGGAAGAAATGGTAGAGATGATGATGCAATTTGTGAGAAATTGATGAAATCATCATCAATTAAAAAACTAGGAAATGAACTAGTAGATGGATCAACAAAAGTAGGTGATAACACATTCATTAGTGGATTAGCATAATCCCAATTTGTGGTTATACCACCTTGAAGATTGGTTGTAAATTCTCTTTCTTTTTTCCACCTAACTTTTGCAATAATTGTTTTTTTATTTCCTCAAATTGCACCATCATTTTGACTTCTAATTTTGCTTCCATTTCAACAATTTCCAACAATATTTTTTCTTCCATGGATTTCAAAATCATCTCATAATTTTTCTATTTCTTGAACCTTCTGTCTCTCCACATTTTTTCCAAAATTTCTTACTTATAAACTTGTTAGAGTCAACAATCATCTCTAAACTTGGAATAATTCTGGCATTTTTGATCAACAAAGTAATTGTTAAAGGAAACCACCACATTTGAATATTAAAATCCTGACTACATCTTTTGATATTGGTATTAATGATCTTACTAAAATCAATAGATTTTCTAGCATAGAGAACATAGAGTAGAGCAAGACTAGGTATATCAACCTTAGACAAATCAATGTCAGGAATTAATCTACTACTCAAGAAAGCCAATAA
The DNA here is from genome assembly GCA_003996215.1 of Jaltomata sinuosa. NCBI lineage: Eukaryota > Viridiplantae > Streptophyta > Magnoliopsida > Solanales > Solanaceae > Jaltomata > Jaltomata sinuosa. The sequence continues at coordinate 88,478 of QJPP01000560.1, forward strand.
TGCCCTTGCTCTTTTTTTTATGTTGTTCCCTTCGATATAGCATTTTTCACCTGTTGAGGTGAAACTCCAATCGGCACCATATGGACATAAAACATTTTCTATCATTTCTATAATGACCCTTCCGGCTATTTACACATTTTTGCTTTTCTTGTACTGTTAGAGTTTCCTATAGTGGCCCCAAGTCATTTATGGTTTGTTGTGACTGTTAGCTTGGTGTCCGGGCCATTTGTTTGGTCTTTTTGGTTGTTCCTTGTTTTAGAGCTTTAGACTTTTGAAATCGTTGACTTCAGTCAACATTCTTGGTGAACATGCTCGGAATTGAATTTCGACAGTTCCGTTAGCTCCGGAGCTTGGAATTTTGTCTAGTGGGACCTTTGATCTGGATCTAAGAGATTTTAAACTTGGAATTCTCTCGTTCTGTGTTTTCAGGCCAGTTAGGATTATTTGGTTGACTTTAGTCACCATTTGAAGAAGACAGCCTCGGATGAAAATTGCGTCAGCGCTGTTAGCTCCATAATGTCGAGTTTAGGAAAGAGGGACCATTAGTTCAGGTTCCTAGGCTTCCAGACTTTATTTTGGTTATTGGGTTCTGTTTTACAAATAGTTGGCCTAAGGTTGATGTTGGGCGTGGGCCCCACTTTTAATTAAATCATCCTCCAATGGGATTTTCATTGATTTTATTAGATCTAGAATGCCATTTCTAGTTGAATAGCTCAGGTCATTTGTATTTGCGGGACTCCAGATGCATTCTCGAGGACCTAAAGTGTGACAAATCTGCCCTTGACAAATGGTTGTTGTCATGGGCCTTTTTGTTCATTGCATTCAAGGGGGGTGGTGTCATTCACGAAGGGTAATTTCCAGCCACCCAATTTTGTTCATCGCATTCATGGAGGGGTTGCAACATTCGCGAAAGGTAATTTCTAGCCACCCAAATTTTTTTCATCGCGTTCGCGGAGTGGTGACCATGTTCGCTAAGGGTAATTTCCAGCATCCATTTAATATGAGTCCCTACGTTTTTTCCAGCCAATTTCCTTCCACTCCCTGAACCCTTAGTCACCTAAATTACTCTCTAAAATTCTCCAAATCAGTTCCTAGCTTCGGGAAATTATTGCTCTTCAATTATTTGAGTTTCCTCGATAATTGGTAAGTCTTCTTCCCCAACCTTTTCTTCTCTTGTTTTCTAAAATCCTCCATTATTGCTTACTTTCAAAAGCTTGGAATTCTTGTAGAATCTGCCCCATTTGTGATTGCATGATCGTGAGTTCGCTCAATTTACCTCCTTAGCTTGTCTTCTCGTCGTGGTAAGTACCCTTTGTTTAATTTCCAGATTTATTCCTTGAATTTCCTCTTTTATTTCTTGGCTTGGGCTGGCTGTTATGAGCTCCAATTATTGTCCATCTCGACTCAAATTATGAGATTGTACTCCGGGGATGGTAAGGAACACATGAGTGTTTCTTCATTTCTAGTTTTGAGTTCCAAGACCCACGGGCCCATTTGTTACTCGAATTTTGACCCAGCTATTATTATAGCAATATAGGTATCGTTAGTCTTGCTTTGACGTATATATTATTGTATTGATAGTGGTTTTGCAATTTGGAGCTTCTCAGAGCAGTTCGAGGCTGGACGACGCTATCCCCGCAGCTATTCATCGGATGACAGGTAGGTTATGCCTTCCCCTATCTAGACTCTGCGTATATAGACTATAACCGCTTTAGTTTGTATCCTTGGGCGGGTTGTTATAGGTTGGTACCCCAGACCTTGTCCGCCTTTCTGTTCGTTTATTTCATACGTTGTTTGTAGTATTCGCGTAGTATTATATATCACCCTTGTGGTCCTGTGCGGCCTTGTATCAACTCTGGAACATAGATGATAGGTTAGTTGGGAATGTCCATGACTCCCAGACATAGAGCTTTTATTTTAGGTTGGTTATGTCTGCTGTAAAGCTGTTGAGCCTGTGCTGGGATGGTAGGAATGTTTCTGAGCCATTGGGATAATTTATACTTGTGTGTGAGCATATCATCCATGAGAAAGGTTTTTCTCTGCATATTTTACTTTGGTTTTGGCTGTGAGCCTACTATAGAAGGCTTTTACGAAACTTGCATGGCCCTGGGGGCCCCTTTTTGGTATACTTCATGATAAAAATTAGATTTTGGATGATATCACACTGGGTTTTCCTACTGATACTAGGCTTGGCTGGGCAGAACTCTAGACTTGATTTCTTACTAATTTAGACCCGGACACGCTCTGGGTACCCTTTAAGAGGGTTATTGAGACTTTTAGTACTGATTTAGACTCGAGTATCCTTTGGGAACCCTTTGAGAGGGTTATTGAGACTTTTATTATTGATTTAGACTCGAGTATCCTTTGGGCACCCTTTGAGAGGGTTATTGAGTCTTTTACTACTGATTTAGACCCGAGTATCCTTCGGGCACCCTTTGAGAGGGTTATTGAGACTTCTACTACTGTTTAGACCCGGTTTGATTCGGGGTATATACTACGAGGGTTTGAGCTTTGAGCTAGCATTTGAGATTGATGGGCAATGTATGTGGTCGCCGAGTAGACCTCCATGGACCTTGTTGATCCAGATTTGGGGCTTTGGGCTACGTGTTTCAGATGAGGGGTGTACGGCATAGGAGAGGTACATGGGTAGAGTCCTTCCATGGGTCGTGCCTATATATAGGCTCTTGAGGTACCTGAGGGGGAACATACCGGTTACTTTCAGATCATATCACTATCATGCATTTGGCACACCGATTCCACCCTTGTTTGCTGTGTGTTCAGAGTATGCTCCAGTTTTATAGGTGATCGGAGGGTTTGTTTTTACTCTAATGCGTTCCTCGATTATATTGGCGGCCGTTGGAACTGTAGGTAGATTATATTACTCCTGTCATTTTGTAGAACTATTATGGACTTTTGGTATCAATTGGATGAATGGTTTTCTCTTGTTGAGGCACCATCCTTCGGACTGAGATTATTGAGGGGCTAGTGGGTCCCATCTTACTGAGATGCTAATTGTGTAGCTTTCTGAGCGATTGTGGGGTTCTTGATTCCTGTTTTATCCTGACTTGAGTAGTAGTTTTGAATACTTTTGGGTTAGTTATTCCATCTTAGTCTTGACTTGTGAGTTATTTACGGCTATTTTATCTTGGTATTTGATAGCATAGGCTTGTTTCTGTTAGTATGAGATTTCTAGTTTGATTGTTGGTTTGCTTTCCTTCTTTCCCTTTATTTTGAGGTTACCAGTATACCACCTATCTTTTTAAATTCTCTTTATATATATTGTTGTTGCAAGGATCCCAGGTGCGTCCTTTCTCTCTTTTTCCACCTGTTCTTCTGTGTATGAATATCTTCTATGCTAGCCTGTTTTACTTGTAACCCCTAGTTGATTACTCTTGTGCTAGTTCCCTGTGCTTCCTGATTATTTTCTGTGACTATTTCATTGTACTCTACTTATTATGGCTTTTATATTTTATATGCGCTCAGTTGGCCAATGATGCCTACTAGGTACCCGTTGCTTAGTAATTGGTACTCGTACTACACTTCTGCACTTTTTAGGTGCAGATATTAGTGTGAGATTTTGCCAGTGATCGCGTTGGAGACTCGTGCAACTTTTAGCTCTTCGAGACTAGGGTGAGTGCCTAATGACAAGGGCTTGACTACATCTCATCTGTTGTACTATCACTCTTGTATATTCAGAGACAATTGTACTTATCTGTTTGTTACTTCTAGCACTTGTACTCTAGTAGAAGCTTCTATACTATAGATACCATGTCTTGGGGTTGGTATAGTATCATTTGTATATATTTCGGGTTATTGCTTCCGCATTGTCGGATATTTATATTCTACTTCCACTTATTTTCATTCATTATGTGTATTTGTTAGGTAGTAGGCCATTACAAACCATTCTGGGCTATAGGAATTGGTTTGCCTACTGGGGTTATAAGTACCATTATGACCTGAGAAGTCAGGTCGTGGATGCTTGGTATCAGAGCTCTAGGTTCATCAGTGTCATGGTACATAAGCTAGTGTCTCAAAAGAGTCTCGCAGATCAGTACGATGATGTTTGTATCCTATCTGCGGGAGGCTACAAGACATTGTTAGGAAAAGTTTTGTCTTCTTGGCTCCTTATCATGCGTTCCTGGCTCTATTAACTTCTAAACTTTGGTTGTTTCATTCCTTCTCAGATTCCTAGGACGAGTTCAATAGCGGTTGGTGTCTAGGCTTCTATGCCTATTGCTTCAGTGCTTCTATCAATATTAGGGCTTCAGAGTGTGAGTTTATCGCATCAGATAGGGGGTGTAGGGCCAGCCCAGCCTCCGATTGGACTTATAGTGACCCCAGTTCTTTAGGACACCGTGGTTACAACTCTGAGTCCTCTGGTGGGTTCTTCAGTACCCAATTCTATGAGTGGTGCTTCAGTTAGGGTTGATCTTTAAGTTCTTCAGTAGGGTTGTATGTCAGCATTGGACTATGAGGCGAGATTTCATGAGATAGTTAGGCGTACTTCTATGACTATCCCATCAGATTTGATAGGGTTCATAGCTTTGTTGGAGGTTTGATTGCACCGCTCCATTTGGCGACTGAGCACTTGGTTACAGTTGGGATGACCTTCCTTCAGGTAGTGGATCATACATAGGCTATCGCGGGCTTATGCCGTGAGGCTTATGGAGGTAGTGCTATGAAATATCATCACCAGGATAGTTCCCGAGGTTCTCATACTTGAGGTAGGGGGTTCTCCACCAGTTGTAGGTTTCATTGCTTCTTATCTACCAGGCTAGTTTTAGTTTCTCCGTAGGTTTTAGAAGGTGGTGGTATAGGGCATGTTGAGCTTAGTGGACATGGTACGGGTCAGATTTTTCGAGGTTTGCATTCCGAGTGTGTAGGCCATAGTGGTCGATCTGGCTCAGCGAGATATTCTTGTCTAACATTATTCTGTGGGTTTTGCTTTCAGTACAGTAAGTATGGCCACTATGTTAGGGATTGCCCCAGAAACACGCGTCCCAATCAGCATAGTTGTTATGATTTTTGAGTGGTTGGCCACTATTATAGAGATTGTCCTCGGCGAAGGATGGTTGAGCCTTCAGCTTCGACTACTCAGTCCAGAGTTAGATCCCATTAGTCTAATGCTCCTCTTGGAGGGCCCGAGGTAGAGATTCCTTATATCATTGCTCCAGGTTAGGCTCTTGTTATATACGACTTGTGATAGTACTGTTCGCGCAGTGATTCCTTCCCTTCTATCAGTTATTTGATTATATGCCTACCTGCTACTTAATTAGTTGTTTGACTACTTGAATTGTAGTGTTTTTGCATTGTTCTATTGGTAGTTTATTCTTTAGTAATGTATGGAGTGAGTTGTCCTTGTGAGATATTTTACCCGGAGTTGTAGCTAGTGGGTAGTCTTGTTAGTCTATTCTTGGTTGGGTTTATCCCTGTTTTATTGTGTTTCTGGACTTGTGTTAAGTCTTATTTATTTGACCTGTCCTCGATGGTCATTGCCTTGGCTATTTCCTAGAATTTTCTAGATGTTCTTGTGTTGGTTCTGTGTGATATGGGCTGTTGTGCCAGAGTTCGGGCTTTGCCTTAAGTTGAGAGGTGTCGATTATGCTAGCATGCGTAGATTGGTTTGTTTTTGGTTGATTAGAATCAACCCTCTTTATTTGGTTGGTTTAGGAGGTTTGCTGGTATGTGGGTTGTTCCCATAGTCTCCCTCAGTTTCTTATCCCATTGGGTTGTCTTATCATTTTCCCCCATTTTAGTTGGAATGAATTGCGATCGTAGTTCTCTTGTTGAGACTTTGATTGTGGCATTGTGATTGAGTTTTGGATGTAGCCTTTTCCACTAAGTGTTGATTGTAGCCACGTGGTTGAGATATATTCTAGGTGAGTCGAGCATCCGACCTATTCTTCTCCTGCTTTATGGAGTTTGGCAATATAGATGTGAGAACTAAGGTAATGGCTCCAAATTTTATTTGAGGAGGAGTTTGTAAGGTTCTTCAGTATATGCTACAGAAGGGTTTTGTTTAGTTGAAAAAGGAGGGAGATGACTTCTTGTTTATGCTTATGTGTTTTGGTAGTTGACTGATGTGACATCGAAGGTTTGTTTTGGGATTGTGTGTTTGTGATTTGATTCGGCCGTTTGCAGATTCCAGTGGCTTTTCCTTTGACCGGTTTGGGGTTCAGTAGCATCTACGAATTGGATGAGTTGTTATTCAAATCCTAGTTGGCTTTAGTTCCTAAGGGTTTATTGGCAACATATGTGTTTGATAGAGGTCCTGGTTGGACATTTCGAATATTGGTTTTGGAAGCGTGGGCTAGTAAACTACTCTGAATGGTTCGTGGTTGGTTCTTTTTGGTTGCACCTTCTTAGGTGGGAAGGCACTAAGTTCAGGCAACTTGGCTCACCTATTTAAGTTGTGTAGTGATAGTTGGCCTTGGACACCTAGTCCTTGGCTAACCATTGAGTTAGGTCAGATATTCCAGATTTTAGTGGTGTTCTAGTTAGTACAAGGTTCCTTCTACCATGGTTGGACAGACTCAATGGTGTAGGTTTGAGATTCAGTGGTGGTGTGTGCTTTATGTGATCAGGTTGTGCGAGTTGAGGCTAACCAGGCTATTTAAGAGTTCTAATGATACTTAGAGACTGGTGGTCACTATTCATTGCCGAGAGTTTGAAAAGCTTAATTATTTGATTCTTCAAAGGTTGTCTATGCGGGGTTCCAGTGTTGGTTAGACTCAGCCAGTGTGGACTAAAAGTTTGGTATGTGGTATGCTTTGAGATTATTGGTTTGTATTCTGATACTATGGAGCGGTTGATTCGGGCCAAAAGAATGAGGTGAAGGTATATGCAGAAATTCTATATCTAGGGGGCGACTTTGAACCCCAGGCACCTGTTCCTTGCCTTCGGGGTGTTTTGACTTGATATTCATGGGATGGTAGACTCCTTCTGAGGTAAGATTGTTAAGACAATTTAAAATCCGAATGGTGTTCAAGCATTCTGAGTAGCAGTAGTGTTTCTTAGAGTTGGGAGCTTAGCTAATGAATATGGATTTCGTGGTAGACTTACCACACTACTTGCAGGCTCTTGGTTTTGTTTGGGTCTGTTGGGCAGGTTTCCCTAGTTCATTCGCTACCAGTTGATTCATACTTAGCACGGTTAAGTGGGGTTGGCTTCATTCTACAGTTTGGAAGTTCCCCGTCAGCACAAGGTATTCATGTATGCCTTTCCTAACCCTAGTGTGCAACTTCAGTCGGGTTCAGTTAGCAAGTTTGACATTAGCAAAAGTGTTTTCTCATTGGTTGATGGTCAATTGGGGCAGGTAACTCCAGCTTTTGAGGATACTCTACGGGTGGTGATCTTGGATGGCAATGCTAGCAAGTTATATCTTATCTTGGGTTGCATTTGAGTATAAAAGGGTGACTTTGTTTGTGGTAGAGTATAAGCGAAGACTGTGGATATCCGGTGTGTTAGTTGATGCTTCGAGGGTGGTTGAGTGTTCGAATTGTATGCAACTTCCTGTTATGGTGCAAAAGGATTTTGTTCAGAATAAAAGAGCTTTGCGGATCAGCGGGTTCGTGAGTTAGAGTTTTTGGGTTGATGACTTTCTGGTAAGTTTGGTTGTGGGTTTGATGATTTGAGTTGTATGTGTTGGTCGCCTTACTTCTCTAGTTTCAATGTTATGTCGGTGTTTTCTGGTTGAGATTCTCGAGGTTCAGTTTGGGTTGGCAGACTCAGGGGTTTTAGGTTGGGTTGATTTTTGTGGTTTTATTTTGTTGGGTGCCATCTAGTCGTGGAGGATACCCGGGTCATCCGATAGAGTAGTGCGGGTTGTGTATCTGTTGTTCTTTTAATCTCTAGTCTTTCTTTCTTTCTTGACTTTCTGAGATAAAAGTCTTTTTAGTAGTGGATGATGTAATGACCCTTCAAGTCATCTACGCATTTTTGCTTTTCTAGTACTATTAGAGCATGCCTGTAGCGGCCCCAAGTCATTTATGGCTTGCTGGGACCAATAGTTTGTTGCCCGGGCCATTTGTTTGGTCTTTTTGGTCATTCCTTCTTTTAGAGCTTTAGACTTTTGAAATCGTTAACTTCAGTCAACATTCTTGGTGAACTTGCTCGGAATCAAGTTCCGACAGTTCCGTTAGCTCTGGAGTGTGGACTTTGGTCTAGTGGGACCTTTGGTCGGGATCTAGGAGTGTAACACCCCAGAAATTCTAAGCCAAATCTGACCCGTTCTTCATGTGTTTTTATACCCGAACTAGATAAATTTTCTATGTATCTAAGTATTAAGATCTATTCTTAAGTTTTTAAGGTGTATTAGATATGAATAAGGGTCATAAAGAACATCTAGCTCAAAGTTGAGTTGAAAGCTTCCTTACCGATTGAGTTTTAGTGTAAGATTTTTCAAGGGTCAACTTCAAATGATCATAACTCCTAGAATATAAAGAGTTAGGTGGCCTACTACCAACCAAATTAAAGTTCTTTTAATCTACTTTCCAATTCCACTAACTGCGCATTAATCCGTGTCTGGAGTAAAAATTTATCAGTGTTTTACTAAAGGGTGTTTGTCTATCAAAATGACAGACAACAACCACGAGAAGGTTCCACGGGTCGTGGAAATTTCCACGGGTCGTGAAACCAACTCGTAGAAATCAGTTTTTTTCCTGAAAATCACGAGAAAATTCCACGGGTCATGGAAGTTTCCATGGGTCATGAGACCAACTCGTGGAAATCAGTCCAGAGCCCTGAAAAGTCCCTTGGAACCACGATTTCAATCCCACGGACCGTGATTCATTCCACGGGCCGTGATTTGTGTCCGTGGAAGCCTTTGACAAATTTTTTTGAAGTTTTTAAATTCTTTTCGCAGGGGTATTTTAGTAATTTCCCACTCACCTAAGTTAAGTCATTTTGGGCAAATTAGAAGGGGTTTTTATTCCCACTTACCCTAAGTTTTCTTCCATTCTCTCAATCAAGTTCCAAGAGAAGAAAAGGGTCTCCATTCTCCACGCTTCAAGCTAAGGATTCCATCTTCAAGTCTCCATCCCCAAGTTCCAAGTTATTAAAGCTTCAATTCAGGTATGTGGGTATTCAACATGTGTTCCCTTCACCCTTGTGCCCAAAACCCCAACTTCCTAAATTGATTTTATCAATTTCCAAATTAGGGTTCTTACCCAATTCTCATGGGTTTCTTTACATGTTGTTTCCTCATGATTCTTTTATGGATTTTGACTCTAAAATTGCATGATTTTGCATGGGTTTTTATAAGTGGTTTCCTATTCATGATTTTAAGACTAATCCTTATCCAACTTATGAAACTTGGGAAAAACTTATGGGTTCAGTTTTAAAGTATAGGTTCATGGTTCCTCATTAGGTATCTATGATTTAATTGAAGTTCCTTAGTTGATCTCAAAAGCCCATATGTTTATGATGAATTTTAGCATGATTCCTTTGAATTCCATGTTTTCAAGTGAAAGTTTACATGTTTAGATAACATGTCATTATGTATTTATAAAATTGCATGCCTAATTCTTCAAGCATGAATTTAAGAAGGAAAAACATGTTTTGAATTATGGCTATGCTAAGCTTCAAGAATCTATGATATGAGAATTATATGATACCCGATGTGTTATCATGCTTTTCAACAAGATTTGGCATGCGATTGTGCCACTATGAATTTATGAGTTATATATACATGTTTTTGGGGTAGTATTTAGCACCCAGCGATGAGAGTTTGATTACCCAAGTCCAAAACTACATTGCCAGCGTAGGTAATGAAATGAAGTGCCCTACGGGCTTATGAGAGTGGTACCACATATTGATCATGGTATCCTGTGCTTAGCGGGCATTAGGATAGCTTTGCCAAATAGGGTTATATAGTTGGATATGGTGACTCGTTCCTTGGCAGGGTTCAAGTCAGCTTTGCTAACTAGGGTTATATAATTAGATTCCATGTAGCTCGCATGGTCTATTGTCGGTTATAAGAAACTCCCGTAAGAAAGTTGTATGCATGAAGTTATCTATTTCATGACTTAAGCTCTACTTATGGTATTTTCCCACGGAAGCTAGTTTTCATGAAAAGATTGTATTGACTCTTTGCTTTTAGTTTTCATACTTACTACTTATGACTTATGATTTGATTATATTTTCACCTTATGATATTTCATTGAGTCATTACATTACAGATTTTACTATTATCATATGATTTTAGCTTCAAGGATATTTTAAGCATGTTTTACCATAAATTATGCATGATCTCAGTTTTAAGCATTCCTCCAAGTATATTTCATCATATCACATGCATATCTCACATACTCGGTACATGCTATAGTACTGACGCATATTTGTGCTACATCCTCTTGATGATGCAGACTCTGATTCCATCCCTCAGTCACGTGGCTAGAGACTGCAGGCCATTCCAGTCAGTGTGGGTGAGTCCTTATTATTCGAGGGCTAGTTATGATCTTAGTATTCTGTATGGTTTTTTACTTTCGTACTTTGAGTTAGCTAGGGTCTTGTCCTAGTAACTCCTTATGTCATGTAGAGGCTTTTCAGATATAGACAGTATTTAAATCTCCCTTTTTGGATTACGTTTCTTATTGACTTCATAATTTATGGATTGGGTTGCCTAGCTTTATATTTATGCTTCCGCTATGTTCTCGTGTTTGCCTATGTTATGCTATGACCAAGGGTTAACTTAGGGCACTATTGGTCCTGAGTCCCATGTTACATCTAGGGGGTAGCCTCGGGGCATGACAAACTTGGTATCAGAGCAACAGGTTCAAGAGTCCTAGGGTGTCTGAAAGCTGCATTAAGTAGAGTCTCTTTCATGGGTGTGAAGCGCGCTACGCTTATGAGAGAGAGACTATGAGGTGTATTAGGAAAAACTTTGCTTCTTTCATATTCAATATTGTGCGATAGAGTTTCAATCTATTTATTCTCCAAATTTATGCGTTGTCCCAATTCCACCTGCTTTACCTCATATTTGTTGTGCCAGAAGTAGTAAATCTAAGATTATCTCTTAGCGAGGTGCTCTCAAATCCTCTTTCAGAACCTTGTTACTAATTATTACAGAAGAGGAGAAAATGTGTACCTAGATCCTTGGGTAGTGTTTCCACCCGTCAGATGTTGTATTGTAAGGCATTAGTAGTAGAATGAACCAAGAGCCAAAAATCTGAAGTCACAAGTATGGTAGACTAGACGGGGGAATGATAGTTGATTGAAGTATGTATTTAGAGTTGTGTTTTACTAGATGAGTTATGGGATGATACATCCCTTTGTGTGGATTAAGGAGTAGTAAGTCCTTGTGCTAGTATAGACCAGGTATATGATATGAACAAAACGAAGATAGTATGAGAGTGAGGATGATAGTTTTGTGGTATCTTCTGGTCGGCTTGGTATAGTGCATGCAAGAGTTTAAGTGATGAGTTTCAGCAAGTGTGAATGCGTAGGCATGATATATATGTATGTGAGTTAGAGAAGTATAGGTAATTTTTAGCCTCTCGGTATAGGATTTAACACATTTGATTTGGTAGGTAGTAGAAAGAGAGAGCTTTGGGAGTTTGAACCATGTAAGCTTGACATGTCTTTGCAAGGGATAGGTTGGAACTTATTGAGTGTGATATGTACAACCCTTATATGAGATAGAAAGGTTGAGGCCAAGATTTTTAGGTAAGGGTGATCCTTAGACTATAGAAGGAAATGTTATATCCAGATTAACTCCTAAAGTAGTGTTTGCTCTGATAGAGTAAGGTGATCATAGTTCTATTTAGAGGTTAGCAAGAGGACCACAAATTTAGAACGTAGCATGAATCTAAAGGGGGGATGATGAGATGTAGAATCAATAATATTTTGGAGACTCAGGTAGTGATGCTAATGGGTGTCCGAATGAAGTTAGTAGGGGTGCATAGACTTATTTATATCCTAGCATCTTAAGTATACTTCCCTCATTACAACACCCCATTCATGTCTTGTATTCGAGTGGCATGTTCTTAATCCAAATTCACGGACTTCATGCAGATTCACGTTCATACTCTGGTTTTAATGCCCCTACTACTGCTATGCAGCCTTTCCTCGGGTTGGTAGAGTCGGTTTTCCCATTTACCCACAACGAAGGAGCTGCCCTCACCAGGCAAGTGGCCATGGGTCATAACGCACTCTTCGCACAACAAATCCACTTTCAAGTTGACGAATTCACTCAGCCAATCATCGGAATGTGTACGAGATACCATAAGGAACCAATATCTAAATAGCACCTTTGTCTAAAGATTCGAAGGAGACTTCATATCTGAAATGCAGGAACGATCTGACTAGAAAGTCATTCAAAACATGATCAAAAAAACAACATTTATTGAAGAATCTATAGAGTCGATTACTAATAGTATTATTTTCAAAGGCTCCTTGGAATTGATCCTCTATGGGATTAACATTATATGCAACATAAGCACCTGAAGTACTAAATGGAATAGGTATTAGTTTGGTTATGGTTGGAGCAACAAACTCAGATTTGGCAAGAATCTCATTTTTTGGTAGTATGAAGGGGGTGCAGTAGCTAGGGTCTGAGACTTTACTCGGATGAACCCTCCAGAGTTCCATGGTTCCAAGTTTTAAGAGGATCCATAGGAATTCCTAGATGACATCCAAAAAGTGATGGAGATTATAGGTGTCACCCTGGTTGAGAGTGCATACTCAGCCACTTTTCAGTTGAAGGGAGTGGCTCATGTGTGGTATCAACAATGGAAGGAGTCACGAGGAACAAATGCAGGCCCAATAGATTGGAATTGTTTTCAGACTCCATTTCTGGATAGGTTTTTCCCAATTGAACTAGGAGAAGAAAGGGTTCAGGAATTCATCAACTTAAGGCAAAATGATATGAGTGTGAAGTAGTATTCCCTCAAGTTTACTCAATTGTCGAAAGATGCTATGGAAATGGTTGCTAACTCTAGGTCCGTATGAGCAAGTTCGTATCAGGTGTTTTAGATGATGTGGTCAATGAGTGTAGGACTGCTATGCTAGAGAAGGACATGAATATCTCAAGGTTAATGACTCATTCCCAACAGATTGAAGAGGGAAAGATCAAAATAAGGGTAGGCGATAGCAAGAGGTCCAGAACAGATGATTTTGGTTACTCTCAGCAAAGGTCAGAGAGTGGTAAGTTCCGCTAGAAATCTTTAGCTCCAACCTCATATTCTACTAGTGCCCCAGTGCTTATGTTCAGACAGGACCAACGGGATAGGGCACCAGGCTCTAAGTCCCAAGGTAGTATCACTTAGGGGCGCACTCATCCTGTTTGCAAAAGTATGGTAGGAACCACCAAGGTGAGTGTATAGCAGGCCGTGGAAATTGTTTTGGATGTAGTAAGCCAGAACACAAGATGAAGGATTGTCTAGTAGCTTTTCATAGAGGTAAGGATGCTTGCCCACAAAATCAAGCTAGTTCTATAGTGACTCCAATATGTCGCCCAACTCAGAAGGGTGCCTCGTTTAGTGCAGGTGGCAGTCAGCACTAAAATAAATGATATGCCCTTGAGACTCGATAAGACCAGGAGGATTCTCTCGATGTGGTAACGGGAACATTATGAGTCTTTCATACTGATATTTATGCACTGTTAGATCCTGGAGCTACACTTTCCTTTGTTACTCCCTATGTGGCAGTAGACTTCGGTATTAGTCCAGAAATCATCTAGAGCCTTTCTTAATCTCTACTCAAGTTGGTGATTCAGTTATATCTAGATGGGTATACAGAAATTTCCATGTCACAGTTTCCCAGAAAGTCACCTCAATCGATCTAGTAGAGTTAGAAATGACTGACTTTGATATAATTCTAACCATGGATTGGTTACACTCATGTTATGCCTCAGTCGATTGTAGAACAAGGATAGTTTGGTTCCAGTTTCTTAATGACCTAGTCCTAGTATTAAAGGGTAATACTTCAGTGCCTGTAAGTCAATTCATCTCTTACCTTAAGGGTGGAAAAATGATTTCCAAAGGGTATAGTTATCATCTTTTTTGAGTTAAGGATTAAAATTTTGATCCCCCAATTATTGAGTCAATCCTAGGGGTGAATGAATTGCCAGAGGTGTATCCAAAAGATCTTTCCAGAGTTCCTCCTGAAAGGGAAATCGATTTCAGAATAGATCTCTTTCCGGACACCCAGCCTATCACAATCATTCCTTACAAAATGGCTCCAACTGAGCATAAGGAATTGAATGAACAACTGAGAGACCTTCTAGATAAGGGATTCGTTAGACCCAACATCTCTCTATGTGGTGCCCCAGTTCTTTTCGTGCATAAAAAGATGATTCTCTCAGGATGTGCATCTACTACCATAAGTTGAACAAAGTCACAATCAAGAATAAGTATCCCATCCCCAGGATTGATGACTTGTTTGACCAGCTTTAGGGTGCTGGTTGCTTCTATAAGATCGACCTCAGATTCGGTTATCACCAGCTCAACATCAGAGATTGTGACATACCAAAGACAACCTTTAGAACTTGGTAAGGTCACTATGAATTTGTAGTTTTGTCTTTTGGACTAACAAATGCTCCTGCAACTTTTATGGATTTGATGAACAGGGTATTCAAGAAGTACCTGGACCTGTTTGTCATTATCTTCATTGATGATATACTTGTATACTCTCAAAGCAAAGAGGAGCATGTAAATCGTTTGAGAGTTGTGCTTTAATTTCTCAGGGATCATCAGTTATTCACAAAATTCAGCAAGTGTGAGTTTTGTTTGAAGTCAGTTTCCTTCCATGGTCATGTGGTTTCTAGTGAGGGCATCCTAGTTGATTCTCAGAAGATAGATCTAGTTAAGGATTGGCCTAGAACCACTTCTCCGACAGACATTAGCAGTTTTTTAGGTTTGGCTGGTTACTACAGGTGGTTTGTTGAGTGATTTTTGTCCATAGTTTCTCCATTGACCAGGTTAACTCAGCAAAAGGTTAAGTTCTAGTAGTCATAAGGATGTGAGAAAAGCTTCTTAGAGTTGAAGACAAGGTTGAGTACAACTCCAATTTTGACTTTACTAGAAGGGTTAGATGGTTTTGTGGTTTACTGTGATGCATCCAGAGTTGGTTTGGGTTGTGTCTTGATGCATCATGGTAAAGTCATAGCTTATGCCTCAAGACAGATTAAGATTCATGAGAAAAACTACCCGACTAATGACCTTGAGCTTGCAACAGTTGTTTTTGCCTTCAAAATTTTGAGACACTACTTGTATTGTGCTAATATAGACGTATTCACGGATCATAAGAGCCTCCAGTATGTGTTCACCCATAAGGAGTTGAATCTTTGTTAGAGAAGATAGCTCAAGTCCCTTAAAGACTATGATATGACTATTCTCTACTATCAAGGCTAAGCTAATGTTTTTGTTGATGCCCTCAGTAGACTGTCTATGGGTAGTGTGTCTCATGTTAAGGAAGGAAGGAAAGAATTGGCTAAGGATGTTCATAGGATTGCTCACCTGGGGGTTTTCCTTATTGATGCAACAGATGGCGGTGTGGTAGTTCAGAATGGGTTAGAATCTTTTCTAGTAGCTGAGGTGAAGGAGAAGCAAGATGGTGATCCTATGTTACTTAAGTTAAAAGGTGTGGTCCATCAGGAGGGAGAGATGTTGTGCTTCGCTATCAGGGTCATTTATGTGTCCCTAACAAGGGTAATTTGAGGCAGCAGATCCTGACAGAAGTCCATAGTTCCAGATATTTTATTCATCCCGGTGCCTCTAAGATGTACCGTGATCTATGGGAAGTCTATTGGTGGAACAATGAAGAAAGACATTGCAGGTTTTGTGGCTAAGTGTCCCTACAATCAGCAGGTGAAAGTGGAGCATCAGAAATCAGGAGGTATGACTCAGGATATTAGCATTCCTACGTGGAAGTGGGAAGTAATCAACATGGATTCCATTACAGGTTTGCCTCGCACTCGCTGCTAGCATGACTCCATTTGGGTTATTGTGGACAGGGTGACCAAATCAACCCAGTACTTAGAAGTTAAGACTACAATTTCAGTAGAGGTTTATGCCAAACTCTACATCAGCAAGATAGTCAGGTTGTATGAGGTTTTGTTCTCTATAATCTCAGATAGGGTACTCAGTTTAAATCTCATTTTTGGAGATCATTTCAGAAAGGTCTTGGTACTCAGGTAAACCTCAGCAAAGCATTTCATCCACAGATGGATGGCCAGGCTGAGCGTACCTTTCAAACTATAGAGGATATGTTGAGAGCTTGTGTGATCAATTTCAAAGGTAGTTGGGATGATCACTTACCTCTCATAGAGTTCGCCTACAATAACAAATCCTATTCCAGCATTCAGATGGCCCCATATGAGGCACTTTATGGGCATAGGTATAGATCACCAGTTGGTTGGTTTGAAGTAGGTGAAGCAGCCTTGATTGGGAAAAATTTAGTTTATGAGGCTATGGAGAAAGTTCAACTTATTAAGGAAAGGTTGAAAACATCTCAGCTTCGTCCAAAGTCCTACGCAGATGTGAGGAGGAGGGATTTGGAGTTTCAGATTAATGATTTGGATTTTCAGAAAGTATCACCCAGGAAAGCTCTGTCCCAAGTACATAGGTCCTTAGAGAATTCTAAATGGGGTTGGTAATGTATCTTATGAGTTGGAATTGCCAGCCGAACTAGCAGCGGTTAATCCAGTCTTCCATATTTTGTTGTTGAAGAAGTATATTGGTTATCCAGAATCGATTGTGCCATTAGAGAGTGTGAATATGAAAGATATCCTCACTTATAAGGAGGTTCCAGTTGAGATTCTTGACCGTCAGGTTCGTATGTTATGAATTAAGAAGGTCGCTTCAGTGAAGGTTCTTTGGAGAAATCAGTCCGTTGAGGGAGCTACTTAGGAAGCAGAAGCATCTATAATGGCCAAGTACCGTTATCTCTTTCCTTCTAATACAGTTTCAGCATGAGGTAATAGTTCCTCTCAAGTTTCTCCATTTTCACATGTGCATTTAAGTCCCAATATCATGTTTCCTTAAATATCCCAGAAGTTCCAGCATGCTTTCATGTACTTAGAACTCAATTTAGTTAGATATCGGCTTCTAGAACTAAGTTGGTAGAGGTTGCAGCTCTTTCCTTCGAGACTCTACTTGCTAGCCTTCACTCGAGGATGAATGATCACAAGGAGGATATATTGTAACACTCCATAATTTGAACCAACTACTGTACAACACTCAACATGATTTTTTTTGGGAAACATCAAGTTTCTGGAAATCACGGTCAAGATCACAGACCGAGTTGAGAACTACAGACCGTCCTATCATTCGTGGTTCCTTTTGATCAGAGAACTCTCATCTTAAGTCCCAAAAACCATGAGTCAAACCAAAGACCGTCATTTAGAACCACGGTCCTTCCTGTGACTCGTGGTTCCCTTTTATCAGAGGACCCTCAGTTCAGGGCCTAGAAAACACGAGTTCGACCACAAACTATAGTTTAGAACCACGGTCCATCCTATGACTCGTGGTTTCATCAGACCAGAGAACCCCCAAAAGTCAAGGATAGAACCATGACTCAGTTAATGGTCCATCATCCAGAACCATGGTCCGTCGACCAAGGATCGATGTTCCGAGAATTTCAGCAGTTTTCTTTCAAAATTCATAGGGGTATTCTAGACTTTTCCTATCTCTTTTAAAATCCTAAAATACATTATTTTAACTCATCAAAGCCAAATAATTAATCCTAAAACTACCCAAACCTCCTCATTCCCTCAAACTAATTGACACTTAGCTAATTAGGAGAAAAAGGAACAGTTCCTCCTCTTAAGAACAAGCAAAAAGTTCTCCAAAGTTCAGGCCCTAAATCCAAGAATTCTTCCATAGAATCTTCTTCCAGGTATGTGGGATTTCATCAATGGGTCCCTTTAACCCATTGAGTCCCTAGATGCAATTGGTTTCTTCATTTTTTAATTAGTTCTTCAGACCTAGGGTTCCTAAACCTTAAGAAATCATTGCAATTCATATTATATTATTTGTATGAAATTCATTACATGTTTTCTTGAGAATATGCGATAGCCATATGTAAATAATTTAGTCACCCTAGCATGTGTTAATTTCAGTACTCATAATTTATACTTTCTAGTCAGATAATTCAATCAGTCATGCTTCATGATTTGAATGCTTTTAGTTTTCTGTATTATTGTGCATTCTAAGTTGTATCTATATTTGAGCTATCCAGTATTTTAGTTGGCATTCATTACCTTACATTAAGTTGGGAGTAGACTTAGCACTGAGTGAACGAAGCGATTGAAGGCTCAATTGTCAGGTTAGGCTAAGACCTTTAGTAGAAGTCCCCAAGTACCAGAACTATGGTGCCACCATAGGTATCAAAGGGGTCATCTATCAGATTAGGTTGGGCACCCTTGTCCCTTGTGGACATAGGTTTAGTGGATCCACGTCATATTTGTTTGAACCCTTGGTAAGTTATGAACACTGTTCCATCCAGGGTGACAGGTTGGCCCTACAATTAGCTCAGCTTGGGGTATGTCAGTCAGTAGTAACTCACACATATTCAAATTAATTACTTGCATTGACCTTGCATTCAGTCTTTCAGTTATGCAGTTCAACATGTTACAGTACATGATTTAATACTTGGTCATTGCATCTGGTTTATATCTCATGTCATTCTTCAGTATATATTTCCTTCTTTAGTGTTCATGCTTTACAACTTTGCATATATTCCACATGCTCACTACATTCAAAGTACTGATGCATACTTTTGTGCTACATGGTATCATGATGTAGGTTCAGGAACCCAGCATCTAGACCGCACTTAGTATGAATTTCGAGTCCTTATTCAGCAGCTCAATGGTGAATCCTCACAGTTCGAGAACAATAGTTATGCTTATTTATTTCAGTTTTCACACTTTTAGGGTTATCTGGAGCTTGTCCCAGCAACTCGCTTCAGTTAGAGGTTTTCAGACATACATCTAGAATCAGCTTTTGGGTTGTCAATTTTACTTTCTGACTTACTAGATTCTTAGATATTAATATTTTCAGATATGCTTGGGTTATTTTTTTCAATCTATTTATTTAAACCAGTTTAGCTTCGGAACAGATTGTATTTGATTTAAACATGCCTAGATATGTCAGTCCATGGGTTAGTTTGGGGTCACTCGTGACACTAGGCACCATGTAATGTCTAGGGGGTAGCCTCGGGGTATGAGAGTAATATCTCGGAAGCCTCTAAAGAATACAAAATGCAATACTACTAATAACTAGTCGGAACAGGTCCTGATGTACCTAATTATAGATCTATACACAATCTGGCTCCAGATGGAGATGAAGCTCACCAAAATATCAGCTGAAGATGCAAGAGAACCTATTGCGGATGTCTGCTCCCCTTAGAACCTGACCCTTTATTTATAAGAAAATACAGTGCCCCGAACATAGAGACGTTAGTACATATACAGTATGTACTAGTATGTAAAGCAGACAGAATAACAAGTAGACAAATATGGAACCTCATATGAATCAAATGTCAAAACAAAAGAAGTATGAGCATACAAGTAATAGATGTATGATATGAAACTTTAATCTATGCACCAACCTTATTATTTCTTCATATAACGTTCGAAGAAGCATTCATTATAATATAGTCCCTATGGCTTGCCTAGGTGACATACTGACACTATATTTAATACAAATGATCATGTGATGACCTACCGAAGGTGATCCAGGTCAACTGTAAGGCATATGTTGCTCAAGTACTTATTTTTATTATTTTATAAATATAACTATAATTGTGGTTTGATACTAGGTACGCCCTTTGAGGGCTCATTATAAGAGTGCCCGCAGGCCATATGTTCCATGTGTTGGCTCGAGTCAGGGGAACTAGTTCATGACATTCCATCTGACCAAAAATAAAAATGGTGCAACAAGGGAGGGTATGCCATAAGATTTAGGCTCAAAATAATTGTCAGGTGTCAATCCTATGCACAAAATAGCACCACGCAGGTGTGTCAAGTAAAACCTATGAATAACCTCCTGTCGCTAACTTTTATCAAGTAATGCCCTTAAAATCCTGTGACATATAATTTATGATAACAATGGTTCATCTATTAATGTTAGATCTCTATATGATACCTAACTTACTGAATATGATATCACTATCCAAATATTAGTTTTGACTTTAACTTATGGCTGTATCGAATAGGTTATCACCTAAGCAAGTGTAATTATGCTATGGCCATTTATTTCATTTATAATGCGTGACACATATATAAGACCACATTGGGTTCTGTCTAAGGATTTCAAATAAATATACTTACGGTCATGTGAAATATTAAGAAAGTTGATGCAAAGGGAGTAATAAGAGTACGTATAAGCTTTAATAGTTAAACAAGAGAATGACACATGAAGCAACTAAAAACCATGTTTTTATTTTTCATGTAGGATATTTGACCTTTATAAAGGGAACACTTGATGTAGGTTGGTGCCTTATAGCGAAGGGAGTTTTAGCTTCCCATACCTTAGATGCCTCCAAAGCTAATAGTAGTACCGAGATATTCCAACAACTCAACACACCTCAGTGTAGCCTTTATGCAACCAACCCAATCAACTACATACACAAAACATATATTCATCAATAATCCGTAGGTTCACCTGACAATTCACTCCAATATTGTTCACTTATGACCAAGATTTAATCAAATCCCTTAACATTACTTGAAGTGAATTATTTATTTTTCAGCTTATAAAATTCAATACAAAATCTTCCAATTAGTAGGAATTTCCAAAAATTCCATCTTATTCATCTTTTCCCCTCTTTTAAAAATCCCAATAATCAACACGCACTTTAAAAGCTAACAAAAATTAAAATCAAATATCCCCAAATACTTATTCATCATCATACTCAAAAGTGGGGTAAAGAACTTACCTCTTGGAATACAAATCCCAACCTTAGTTATTCAAGATTCCTTAAGGTTGACAATAAAATTCACCTAAGTTGTGATCTCCTTAAAGATGTGGGTACAATTTCTCCCTTTATAAATCTTCTCCTTACTCAATTTTTTCCTTTAATGTAGTTGGAAAGAAAGAAGGAGAAGAAGAGGAGAAGTACAACTGTTGCTGTATTTTCCAGCGACCAAAATGCCCCTTTACTTTTAATTGGTGTTTCCAACAGAAAAAAAAGGAATTAAAGTACTGGTAATAGTACATGTACATTTCCTTCTGTGTTTTTCTCTCCTTCTATGTTTTTCAGGCTAGTTGGGCTTGAAGGGTGGACTTTGGTCAACATTCGGAGAATATGGCCTCAGATGAAAATTTCGCCAGCACTGTTAGCTCTAGAATGTTAAATTTAGGCTAAAGGGACGTTTGGTTCGGGTACCTAGGGTTCCCAACGTGATTTAGGCCCTTAGGTTCTATTTTGGAATTGTTTGCCTAAAGGCTGATTTTGGGCGTAAGGCCCATTTTTTGTTAAATCAACCTCTGATGAGATTTTCATTTCTTCTATTGGATCTAGAATGTCATTTCTAGTTGAATATTTGTGCTCGTTTGTGTTCGCAGGACCCTGGACGCGTTCCCAGGAGTCCATTGTGTGAAAATATGCCTTGGCATGTTATTGTTGCTATTGGCTGCTGGTGTGGCGGCACCCTGGCACCAGCGCCCCCGTACATCAGTGCCTTCATACTGTATGCACACCCCTGCGCCTGGGCATGGCAGCCTATATTGCTGAGCACCCTATTAATTTTAGCTCTTCTCTCATTCTTCCCCAAACATTTTCTCCATCATTTTAAGATCTACAAACCTCTATATTTCACCTAGTCATTCCTTAACCTTGGAGGATTATATATTTTTGGTTCGTGCTCGTTCTTGGATTCTTAAATTGGTAAGTTTCTTCATTAAAATCCGGTTATTTTCACTAATTTCCATCTTTGATTTATCTAGTTTGCGGATATTTGGATCCCTTCCGGTGATCCATTTTTGCTCAAATTTTGAACATGCACTTCTAGCAAGATTGGAACCTTGTGGTGATTTTTGTTTTTGGTTTGGCTTACGGGGCCCACAAGCCCGCTTGTGACCCGAGTTTCAACTCGGATAAATTATTAGCTATATGGGTACCATTTGCTTTGTATTGAAGTGTAGAATATTAGTATGATAGTGTGGCTGCTTGTGGATACTTCTTAGAGTAGATAGGCTCTAGTCTTGTGGATTGTGCGCGCGTGCTCAAATTTCCGGTAGGTTATGGTTTACTTTTTCTAGACTTTGCTCGTATGAGGTATGAGTATAATATTTTGCTAATTATTGGTGGGGTCTTGTGGTTTGTATACGGTTCTAGCAGACTTGTTGATCCTTATAGGTGATTTAGGGGTCTTAGAGTAGATTCTGGCTAGAAAATCCTTAGTATAGGCTGTAGAGTTTTCGTAAGACTCGGTGTAGGTGGTATAATATCCTTGGGATTAGGGTAAGATGCCTTAGCTTAGTTTAGGCGGCTTGCCGTTGAGTTTCTTTGAATAAGGAGCCTTAGCCTAGAATTAGCTTAGGGTTCGTGATAGAGTAGATGTTATCATTGTTTTATTACTTTTATTATTATTATTATTCTTGCTCGTTTGGTGTTCTATTTATCATATACTTGTGGGCCCGAGGACATAGAGGTTGGATTGGCAGGAGCCCAGGTCAGTATGTTTGTGTTTTTCTTAAGTTTCTCTTTGTTGTACGCTTTATGGTTAGTTCCAATTATTTGATTACCTTAGGCGGGTCCCTTGGGGGTTGGTAGTTAGTGTAGTGTTTCCCTCTTCGTATTTGAACTAGAATAGTGGCTTTAGCACTCGTTGGGGTATAGTTCATGGTAGAGTAGTTATTACTTAGTGTTCTGGCTGTTCTTATAGTGTTATATTCTTATGTTTGTCTTTGGTATTAGTATTTATGGGCCTGAGGCCATGGTATTGAGCAGGCGGGAGTACATGTTAGTACGATCTTGTTATGAAGGGTGAAACAACCTATCTTGGTGTAGCTGCATGCATTTACACGTATTTATACATACATTTGGTACTGCTTCATTTTCATCCCTTTGCACATATAATTGTATTATCGTACAGATTAAAGGGAATTTAATGGCTCGGTGGTTTAATAAGGAATCCTTCTTTTTAACAAATGGTTTTCAAATTAGGGAAAGATTACACTGGTTTAAGTTGATTGTTAACGTCTAAAAACCCACAATACTTCCTTTTTAAATGAATGGATCTCCAGGGAGAGCGTCCCACTTTTATCACTGTTTTTTGGTTAATGAAAAGGGGAAATGGTTTCTTTTTCTATAAACTTGTGCTACTAAAGATAAATGGTACATCACTGTTTTACTGACCTCCGAATGGGAAAATATTTGTATTTTATGCACTTGTCCTACAAAGAATTTATGGACGTCATCATACCAATCCGCGAGACTCTACATAGACACTTTGTTCTGTACCACGACATTGGTGAACCTAGAGTTCTGATACCAAGCTGTCACGACACGATTTCTCAGGTCATAATGGCACCTACAACTCTCCAGGAGGCTAACCAATTCTTGTAGCCTGGAACAATTAGTAATGGTCTACGACCTAACCAATACGCACAATAAGAAGAAATAAGTGGAAGCAGAATATGAATATAGAACAACGTGGAAGCAACAACCTGAATATATATATATACATAAGGAAACTACACCAATCCCAAGACTTGGTATCAATAGTACAGGGGATTCTAAATAGAATACAAGTGCTAGAATTAACAAAATAATACGTACAACTGTCTCCAAATATAAAAAGAGTAACAGTGCCAAAAGATGAGATGTGGTCAAGCCCCGGTCAACAGGCGCTCACCGTCGTCTCGAATATCCAAAAGTTGCATGAGTCTCCACGCAATCAACGGTGAACGCTCACACTAATATCTACACCCAAAGATGCAGAAGTGTAGGATGAGCACCAATAGCTAAGCAACAGGTACCTAGTAGGCATCATCGGCCGACTGAGCGCATATAATATATAAAAACAATAATATAGTAGATAGCAAAGAAGCAGTCAATGAAGCAATAGAGAAAGCACAATGAAACTAGCATTGAGAGAAGTCAACCAATAATTTCAAGCATACAATGCTAGCACAGAAGATGTACATAACACAGAAACACATGTGAAAGAAAGAAGTACGCAGCTGGAATCAATGCGACAACAGTATATAAAAAGAGAGAGTTTAGAAACATGGTGGTATACCGATAACCTCAAGTAAAAAGTGAAAGAAGGAAAGCAAGACAACGTATTCAAGCTAAAAGCAATATACGAAAAGAATCATGCTAAAACACCAGTCAAGATAAGAGAAACAAATAACTACCTCTTAATTTCAAACCTAGGGTGGAATAAACTACGCCACATAGCAACGAAAGCCACTACTTAGAACCACAATAAAGGATAGAACTCCGTAGCTCAAAACCACCTAGAAGGTCACATAAAAAGTGCCTTAAATCAATAAGGGACTCCACTAATTCATCAACGATCAAAATATCCAGTAATTGGAGCCTCAACAGGCTAGAACCCGTTAAGTTACTAAATACCGAAGGCCATAACAAGCTCTATAATATGAGATAAGCAATAATATCTACCTATAGTCCAATGGCCGCCCATACAACCGAGGAGCACAATTAAGTGAAAACAAACCCTCCGGTAGCCCATACTACTGGAGCGTACACAGGGCAAATAGCAAACAAGGGTGGAATCCGAATACAAGATGCATGATGATGATGATTTGATGAAAGCAGTGATAGTAACTCGTATGTTACCCACCCCGGTACCTAAAAGGCCCAATAGTGGCAGGATCAATGGAAGGAATTCTCCCGAGTACCCCAACTCCACCGTACACCCCTCGTCTTGGCAACCTCAGCCTGTGGCTCTTGGTTGGGTCCATGGAGGTCCGTGACCACATACTAACCGCGAATCTTAAAGTACAACTGCTCGTAGTTTTTCCAGATGTAAATCAATAATCAGAATCTTGTAGTAAATGCCCAAAATCAAACCGAGTCTAAACCAGTAATCAAGTCTGAAAATACCCTAAATAGGGTGCTCGGCATGTGTCCGGGTCTAAATCCGTACAAAAATTATTTATAGCAC
Organism: Jaltomata sinuosa; assembly: GCA_003996215.1. Taxonomy (NCBI): domain Eukaryota; kingdom Viridiplantae; phylum Streptophyta; class Magnoliopsida; order Solanales; family Solanaceae; genus Jaltomata; species Jaltomata sinuosa. Next base: position 113,556 of record QJPP01000560.1, read on the forward strand.
TATGGCCCAGCTGAGCCTAGTATCAATATGAAAACTAGTGGTGAAATCATCAAAACATCCTCTATACTCCAAGAGGTTTCATATAGGTCAGTACCAAAACTCTTCATACTCATTTTATCGCAAAAAGGGCCCTCGGGGCCATGCAAAGTTTAGAAAACCATTTATAGTGGCTCAAAGCCAAATTAGTAGTAAAATATGCAAAAAAATCCTTTGCATGAATGATATGCTCGTAAACAATAGATTAGCCCAAAATGGCTCACAAATATTCCTATCGTCCTTGCACAGGCAAAATCGGTTCTACAGCACAAATATCCAACATAAAGTAAGATCACGATGTCTGAGACTCGAGGATATTCCCAAATATCCCACCGTCTATGGTCCAGAGGAATATACAAGTCCACACGGGCCGCAAGGGTAAAAAGTACAACATAACCACGAATACTACAAATAACACATTAAATAAATGGACAAAAGAGGCGGACAAGGTCTGATGGTACCAACCTAGAAAACGAACCCAAGGGTGCTAATTAATGCAGTTATAGCCTATATACGTAAAGTCTAGGTAGGGAAAACCATAACCTACCTGTCGTCACGATGTCTAATTTGCGAAAACACTATCAACAATAATATTCTACGCGTCAAAATAAGACCAACGATACCCATATTTCTACAAGTATAGCCGAGTCAAAATTTGGGTCAAAAGTAGGCCCAAGATGCCCACAACCAGAAAACAAAATGGGAGAAGGCACGATGATCACAATAATACCAGGAGAGCATGCTCCACAATTGAGAGAATTTGGCCAAGAGGAAGGGCCCAAAACAGCCCGATCAAGTTATAAATTTAAGAAGTATTTTCAAGAATAAAAATCAGAAATTAAGGCAAGAACCACTTATCACGAAGAGATGGAACACGCCAAAGAAGTGAATTCTCCGAACCCACGAGAATACAACCAATAATTAACAGGTACAATCAAGAGTATTGCCCAAGTTCAAGAAGGTAGAATAATGGAGGAAGACGAAATTTAAAGTGAGGATTTACCCTGTTTACAGGCCAATAACGCTGAAGGACCGACAAAATATTAGCGTCCACGTAGCTGGAGTGAACAAGGTAATTTAGTCGAGGTTTTGGAGTGAATTTCCATGGGAGAGGCAAGTTGGAAAGAGGAGGAAATGAAAGAAAAAGAGGCTACCAGCCCTTTAAAAGTTGCCCGCTCAGGAAAAACTGCGTCCAAGCAAGCGCAGGTGCGCTGGTGCAATGTCACCCAGGCAGCCGCAATAGCGCTGGTGCAATGAGACCAAGGAAGTCGCAGGTGCACTGGTGTAACGACACCCAAGTAGCTACAGGTGTGCTAGTGCAATGGCACCCAGGCAGACGCAGGTGCGCCCGTAACAACAACCAGCGGAATGCCAAGGGCAGATTTTTAAGTGATAGTCCCTCGAGAAGGCATCTGGGGTCCCGTGAACACAAATGAATTGAGCTATTCAACAAGAAACAACATTCTAGATCCAATAGATCGATGAAAATCCCATCCGAGGTTGATTTAATAAAAAGTAGGCTTCGCGCCCAATATCAACCTTTAGGCAAACTATTCAAAAATGGAACCTAAGGACAAAAATCAAGTCCACAAGCCTCGGGACCCAAACCAATGGTCCCTCTAGCCTAAACTCGACATTCCAAAGCTAATTGCGCAGACAAAATTTCCATCCGAGGTCGTCTTCTCCAAATGTTGACCAAAGTCAAACAAACAAAGCCAACTAGCCTAAAAACACAGAATGAGAGAGAATTCCAATCTGAAAAGCTCCTGAATCCCGACTAAACATCTCTCTAGACCAAAGTCTATGCTCTGAAGCTAACAAAACTCTCAGAATTTCATTCCTAGCACAATAGCTAAGAATTTTGACTGAAGTCAATGATTTCCAAAGTTGATGCTCTAAGAGGGGAAAATAGCCATAAAGACGAAGCAAACAAACCGGGAACCAAACTACCGGTCCCAGCAAGCCATAAATTACTTGGGGACGCTAGAGGCAAGCTCTAATAGGACAAATAAGGTAAAAATGTATAAATGATCGGTAGGGTCATTATATGTTCGTATTAGGCCTATTAAGTTTTGTTAAAAATGACTAAATACTTTCACTTAAAGGAAGCTTTTGTTACAAAATGTCCAAGGAGATTTCAAATTTGATCAAATCTTTTTCTTAAAATCCTTTCAAATGTGACTTTTCCCTACAGGTAACTGATAATTTTTTTAGAATAACTTTTAGCTTAAGCAATAATGCCAATTTCATTTTTTGTTAGTTATAAATTCTGCCAATTCACTCCAAAAATTAAAATATTTTCTTACTTAATGACTCGCCTTTTAAACTTCTTAGCACTCATTTTGAGTATAGCCTCATCAATTAATCAAGTTCGGCCGGTTAACCATTTTTAATGAATCTTAAAGGGTTCTTAATACATTCCTTTTAGATTAGTTGAACCCTTACCTAGAATCTCATGTTAGTAGACCTTAAAAATGGAGAAACTTTAGACAATAACATTAATCACTTTAGGTGTCCTAATTCACCATAATAAATTAGGTGGCGACTCTTTAAGTTAGTTATTGAATGTAGGAATCACTAATATGTTTTACACTATTTTGACCTAGTTAAAAAGGGGTATAATAGTAGTATGAGTACCAAAAAATGGGGTACCCAATAGGTATCATAGGACGATTGAGCACATAAGTTAATGTATAACATAAGTTATATAAAGGTAAGCTAACCGTTTGGGATCAACCTAGAAGTCTAGACATAATAGAGATAACTAAAATCATATGATGGACATAAGGTGAAGAAAATAATAATGTTGTAATGATACACTCAAACTGTCATGACCCGATTTCTCGGTCATGATGGCACCTACAACCCCCGGTAGGTGAACCAATCCCCGTAGCCCAGAAAAGTTAGTAATGGGCTACTATCTAACAAATAAGGGAACAAGACAAAGAAAATAGATAATAGGGATATAAATATATACATGTGCGGAAACTAAACCCAACCCCAAGACCTGGTATCATAGTATAGAGCCCAAACTACATACATGGAGTGCAAATATTCCAAAACAATATATACAGATGTCTCTGAATGGTAATAGAGTACAAGAAGCAAAAGATAAACTAAAGCTAAGCTCCGATCGCCAAGAGCTCACCCTCGGTCTGAAGTAGTCCCCAACAGATCTCCAAGCATGAATCACAGCGATCTAACTGCGATGGTCCACGCTAGGATCTGCACCCAAAGATACAGGGGGGTAGGGTTGAGCACCAAATGCGAAGCATAAGGTACCCAGTAGGTATCATAGGCCGACTGGGCACATATAAGATAAAAGCGCAGTAATAGACAGAATAGAAGCAAGCAGTCACAGAAATCAACGAAAGGTACACAGGAACTAGCCTAGAGGGAAATCAACAGAACCACATGTAAGGCTAGTAAGCAGAATATACACACCATAGGCACAGGTGAAAGTAAGAAACAACGCACCTGGGGTCCTTGCAACAACAATGTATACAAAATAAGTTTACAAAATGGACGGTATACCGGTAACCTCAAGTGTAAGAAGAAGAGAGAAAGGGTAATGATAGGCATGCTCAGAGACATGAATCAAACTCAACTAATCATACCAATCTCATACTTATCTGTAATAGAGAACAATTCTGTAAGTAAATAGCAAAAGTCTACCTACAGTCCCCCGGCCGCCCATACAACCGAGGAACACAAACAAGTGAAAACAAACCCTCCGACATCCCATACTACCGGAGCGTACAATCAACAAACAACAAACAAGGGTGGAGCCTCAAACAATGAATGATATGATGCATGAAGATCTCAGTGAAATGGTATCTCTGTATGTACCTCCCCCGGGGCCGATCCGGCCCAGCAGGTAGGTTCTATTAAAGGACACTGCCCGTATACCTCTACTCCGCCGTATACCCCTCCTCCGGCACATGAATCCCGAAGCCCCTGGCCCGGATGGCAAGGTCCATGGAGTTCCCAGACCCCACACTAAAACTCAGTATCACAACATGTCGTCCGGAAGTAAGTCCGAGATCAAGATAGAGACCCAGTCTTGAATATGCATGCCAGACCCTGTCCAGGACTTAAGTAGTAGGAAAATATCTCAAAAACCCCTCCAAGGGTGCCCGGGCATAACCGGGTCTAAACAGTAAAAAGTCATCTCAGGTGCTCGGTCCGACCAAGGCTAAAAATCATCTCAAGTAACAAGAAAACTCAACTAGCACCCCGGCCCTGCCGAGTCTAGCGATAATCGTAAAACTGATGATTTTAAACATAATTTCACTTTCCTTTATCCAGAAATATATTCACAAGTTAAATCAAACCATTTCCAAATTATTTCCATAAAAAACGGGCCCCTCGGGCCATGCAAGGTTTAGAAAATAGTGCCAGTAGGCCCGAAGCCAAAACCATAGTAAAACATGGATAAAACCTCTTTACATGCATGGAAATGGTATGATTACACACAATAGCTGCCCAGCAGCTCACAATCAACCTATCGACCCTGCACATGCCCACAGCTACTCAGCAAGCATAACCAGCCTAGAAGGATATTTCTACGCCCGGGACTCGCGGACATTCCCAAAATCCCACCTTCTATGTTCCAGAGTCAACAAGGCCTCACAGGACCGCAAGGGTAAATAAAATATATCGGCAAACACTACAAGCAACGGAGGAAAAAAAGTAGGCGGACATGAATAAAGCGGTCGAGGTCTGTGGTACCAACCTAATAAACCAACCCAAGGATGCCTATTAATACAATTTTATTCTATATATGAGGAGTCTAGGGAAAATAAACCGTAACCTACCTGTCGTCCGACGACAAGCTTGAACCTCTCCGAAAAAGCTCCGAAATGAAATCAAACTCGGACTCAAATAACTTGACTAGGAAAAGTATTTCTTACTAACGTGAATACGTATTTGCAAGCATATACATGGAAAGGCTCCAGAATTGTATTTGGCAATTGAAAGTGATGAGTAGGGGTTTATTGGCCACCCATATGACAGTAACAAACAAATGAAAGGAAAAAGTGATCATTAATCCCATTAATGCCACTTATGAAGGGTTATGTTATATACTGCCACCATTCACTGTTAGTGCTTGCTGGTCACTCCCTCCACCTACAGGTGGAGTGGAGGTGGCAATTGCAAGGCAACAAAACAATATTTTTATCCCGTTATTTATATACTCGGGTATTGCATAAATTCGTGGTATAATAAATATAACTTTTTAAATATACCATAATTCATAGAAAATTATTTCGAATAAAACCTACTATATTATAATAATAAATTTTAATATCACTAAATTTATTATCTCCGTTAAAATATTACAATGTATAAAAACTTTATAAAATAAATACATATACAATTATATCGTAACAAAATATTTTTTATAAACCCTTAAAATATTTTGAAAAGGCAATAATAATATAATTTTTACCAAATTCAACTTTTAAATAAAATATTTTCAAATACACGCACGATGCTAATAAAATTCTTAAGCCTAGGCTCGTAATTCACCAACGCACGATTTTGATACTCAAGAATTCTCTCGGGATCCTCCCTTATGTTTTATCACTGTTTCGGAACTGAAATGGGCGTTTTAAAACGTGAAGTTGAGGCTTAAATCGAGTTTAACCCGACCCGGTTCGCGACCCGGTTCGTAACCCATTTTCTGCCAGACAGTCCGCGGTAAAAAATTCATAACTTTTTAGTCCGAGATCAGTTGGATGTGAGGTTTTATGCGTAGGAAACTAGACTCGTAGACCTTCGATTTGGTATTTCGGGGGACTTCGAACTCTTTATATATTGAGAGAAAAGCTCTGAGATATTTTACCCAAAGTTCAGGAAATTTATTAAAGAACTTACTATAACTTTTGTCGATTTGCTTGACTTCAAAACTTATAATGGGCCTGACACCGAAATACCGGTCCTGACGAGCCTTAAGTGGCTTGGGTCCGCTACAACAAGCTCTAACGGTTCAAGGAAAACGTATACGTGGAAATAACCGGAAGGGTCATTACACAAACATGCATACAAGAGGATGCAGTGCATTACGAGATGATATGGTACAATATGTGGCCAATGTAGGAAAGTCAAAATCATAAAATGTGATTCACGGGCCTCCCTATAAGCTACCCGAATCATCTCAAAGGTTGCCCTTGGGCTCATCAACATATGCAATAAAAGTAAAACCTGGATATATGCTCCTCGTGCAGCCCTTGGGCCCATCAACAAAAAGAACATTGAGGAAAAGGTTTGAAAATATTGCTCAGATTGAGTATAAAAGTGATACCATCCTTTTCTTTCAAAAATAGTGATAAAGCAATGCAATTCCTTTCTTAAATCTAAAAAACATAATAAAAGCGGAATGTCACGAACCAATTTCTTAGGTTTCTTGGTAGGCGAACTAACTCCTTGTCACGACCCAATTTCTCAAGTCATGATGGCACCTACAATCCCCCAGTAGGTGAACCAATTCCCGTAGCCCAGAACGGTTAGTAATGGGATACTACCTAACCAAAATGCACCAGCAAGCAGAAATAAGAGAAAGCAAAACTCGAATATAAATTTATAATGGAAACTACAACAACCCCAAGACTTGGTATCAATAGTACAGAAGCTTCTAATAGGATACAAGTGCTAGTAGCAACAAAATACAACATAAATTGCCTCCGAAAGTACAAGGAGCAACAGTACAATAGATGAGATGTAGACAAGCCCCGACCGTCAGGCGCTCACCGTAGTCCCAAATATCCAAAAGCTCCATGAGTCTTCAACGTGTTCAACAACGAAAGCTCAGCTAATATCTGCACAAAAAAGTGCAGAAGTGTAGCATGAGCACCAAAACCACGGTTACTCAGTAGGTATCATAGGACGACTGAGCGCATATAAGATATAAAAGCAGTAAGTAACAGATAGCAAGAAAGCAGTCACTGAGGCAATAAGCAAGGCACAAGGAGCTAGCACAGATCATCCATAACCAAGAACTTCAAGTAACACATGCTAGCATAGAGATACAATTACACAGAATCACAGGTGAAGGAAAGGAGAACGCACCTTCAGTCCTTGCACAACAATATAAGTAAGTAGAGAGAGAGTTGAGAAAATAGCGGTATACCGGTAACCTCAAGTGGAAGGAAAAGACGGAGAGTAGTCTAACATACTAAAAATGGAATCAACCAGTATAAGGAAATCATAACACCAATCCAATCATATGATAGCATAACCAGGGAATCACCTCAAAAGTACAACCCTAGGATGAAATAACTAGGCCACAATAACCGAGAGATACCACTCCGCTTCCCACAAGAATAGAACCAGAGTCTCACACTCTGCTCAGAAGTCCACACAAAAGTGCCTCAATAAGATAGGACTCTAAAGCCCTCTCAATAATCAAAAATCCCACAACCAAAGCCTCAACAGGCTAGCCATCACTAATCTTTCAAGAATCGGGTGCCAAGACAAGATCTAAATAAAAACAGGAGTAAATATAGTCTACCTACAGTCCCAACGGCCGCCCATACAACCAAGGAACACAATCAAGTGAAAACAAACCCTCCGACATCCCATACTACCAGAGCGTACACTAAACACACAACAAATAAGGGTGGAATCCAATGCATTATATGATAAGATGTGAAATAGAACCTCTGTATGTACCTCCTCCGGTGCCAATCAGGCCCATCAGGCAGGTTTCAGGGAAGGACTCAGCCTGTATACCTCTACTCCACCGTATACCCTTCCCTCCAGTGCACGCAGCCCGAAGCCCCAAGCCCGGAGTGGCAAGGTCCATGGAGGTCCCCGACCCCATACTAAAACTCAGTATCAAGACCTGTCATCCGAAAGCAAGTCCGGGATCAAGATAGAGACCCAGTCTCAAGTATGCCAGCCATGACCCCGTCCAGGACTAAAGTAGTAGAGAATGCCTCAAAAACCCCTCCAAGGGTGCCCGGGCATAACCGGGTCTAAAACTGTAGTAAATCAAGTCTAGTGCTCCTCCCCGCAGAGACTAGTATTAGTAATAAAATAAAGTCTGGTGCTCTGCCCTGCAGAGACTAGTATCAGTAATAAAATCATGTCTGGTGCTCTGCCCCGTAGAGACTAGTACCATTAATAAAACCAGTGCGAAAACATCCAAAAATCCCCTTTTCTATCAACGACAGTACCAAAAAGGGGCCCCCAGGGCCATGCAAATTTAGGAAAACTGTCAGTAGTGGCTCACAGCCAAAACTGTAGTAAAACATGAAGGGGAAAACCTTTTTCATGGATGATATGCTCGCACACAAATATAAAATTAGCATACGGCTCACAACAATTCCTATCACCCACGCACAGGCCCAATAGCTACTCAGCAGACATAACCAGCCTAAAAGGATAATTTCTATGTCCGGGACTCGCGGACATTCCCAAATAGCCCACCATCTATGTTCCAGAGTCAATACAAGTCCACACAGAGCGTACACTAAACACACAACAAACAAGGGTGGAATCCAATGCATGATATGATATGATGTGAAATAGAACCTCTGTATGTACCTCCTCCGGTGCCAATCAGGCCCAGCAGGCAGTTTCTATGGAAGGACTCAGCCTGTGTACCTCTACTCCACCGTATACCCTTCCCTCCAGCGCACGCAGCCCGAAGCCCCAAGCCCGGAGAGGCAAGCTTCATGGAGGTCCCCGACCCCATACTAAAACTCAGTATCAAGACCTGTCATCCGGAAGCAAGTCCGGGATCAAGATAGAGACCCAGTCTCAAGTATGCATGCCCAGACCCCGTCCAGGACTAAAGTAGTAGAGGATGCCTCAAAAACCCCTCCAAGGGTGCCCGGGCATAACCGGGTCTAAAACTGTAATAAATCAAGTCTAGTGCTCCGCCCTCGCAGAGACTAGTATCAGTAATAAAATCAAGTCTAGTGCTCTGCCCCACAGAGACTAGTATCAGTAATAAAATCAAGTCTGGTGCTCTGCCCCGCAGAGACTAGTACCAGTAATAAAACATTGCGAAAACATCCAAAAATCCTTTTTTCTATCAACAACAGTACCAAAAACGAGCGCCAGGGCCATGCAAATTTAGAAAAACTGTCAGTAGTGGCTCACAGCCAAAACTGTCAGTAGTGGCTCACAGCCAAAACTGTAGTAAAACATGCAGGGGGAAACCTTTTTCATGGATGATATGCTCGCACACAAATATAAAAGTAGCCCAACGGCTCACAATAATTACTATCACCCCTGCACAGACCCAATAGCTACTCAGCAGACATAAGCAGCCTAAAAGGATAATCTCTATGTCCGGGACTCGCGGACATTCCCATATAGCCCACCATCTATGTTCCAGAGTCAATACAAGGCCACACAGGGCCACATAGGTAATATACATTACTACGCGAATACTATAAACAACGTATGAAATAGACGGACGAAAGGCGGACAAGGTCTGGGGTACCAACCTATAACAACCCATCCAAGGATGCTAATTAATGCAGTTATAGCCTATATACGCAGAGTCTAGATAGGGAAAACCATAACCTACCTGTCATCCGATGACTAGCTGCGGGAACGGCATCGTCCAGACTCGAACAGCTCTAGGAAGCTCTGAATAACACAAAACAAATACTTTAAATTGAAGCCCCAAAGGCGTCTCTATGAAGCCTGACCAACCAAGGTAATGGAACAATTGCTAGAATCGACGATGCTGCAAGAACGAGCCATAACCATTTGATAAGGTGTTAATGTCACACTCGTGACCAGCCAACTCCAAAGCATAAAAATGAAGCCAATAACAATAAAAAATGGAAGCTAAATCCAACAACAATACATTAACCACATCTCCAAGGAGCGACGAGCTCCCGAGGCACTATTTCAAGGCATACTTCACGTTTGTCCAATCCAATCACTATCGTATGCGATCCCAAAAAGAATGGAACAATTTCTCAATACCTCCAGCACCTTACCACAACCAGAACACCACAACAATAACCAAACATAACATGATAAAGGGGCTGTCCAAAGCCACAAATCCAAAATACCACTTCGTGGCTCAGCAATCCATAAAATAATACTAGAACATATAATAACGAAGGAGGGTCGTAGGGGAGAGATTTCCTTGACAAAAATATTCAATATCCCAAGATTAACAACCTGCCTCCTTGCAAGAATAACAAACATATCCAAAATCAACAAGAAACTACTACAAGATATCGGCAACAACAACTTTTCATAACTAGAAGCTTAAAATCTTGATCCAACAAATAGATAAGTATACGGGATCCATACCTCACCAAAATAACTCCATAGCTACTGCCAAATACTCAGAAAACACCTACTGGCTCGCTGCATCAATACCCACGAAGATACGCCATGAAATCGACGGGGAAAACTATACCAAAATGACGAGCTCGCGACGTAGAGCAACTTCCGTTAAACTTCCAAATTGAAAGGATCAAAGTCCATGGATTATTTATGGAGTCTCCCTCTGATTTTCTGAAGCTTTTGGGTGATTTTTATGAATTAAAACGAAGCTGTAACACCTTTTATAAAGCAAAACTGACTTAGGATGCGGGCCCCACCCTGACGTGTCTGCTTGCTCGGTGTTATGAAAACGTGAATATCTCTCTATTCTGAAGTCGTATGGATGAACGGTTTAGTGCATTGGAAACTAGACTCGTAGACCTTCGATTTGGTATATTCGGGGACCACTAACTCTTTATCGATAGGGAGAAAAACCCCAAGACATTTAACCCAAATTTGAAGATAATTCCTTAAAGGAATTTACAATACCTTTTTCCGACTTTTGTTTCGCAACTTGCTTGACTTCAAAACTTATCATACGACCATTTTGCGATTATAATACCTCATAACACATACTTCTTAGTATATTAGACACTATTAGTCTTACCCCAAAGTCACGGGTAACTTTAAACCTTCAAAACGGGCGAGGTGTTACACGAGGCATTTCTTTAACTCAAACTTTCGAGTAAGGAATTCCTTTAACCTAGAACTTTGGTTTAATTCGTTGATATTACCAAGAATGTTGTCGGAAGTCAACGATTTCCAAAGTTGATGCTCTAAAATGAGGAACGGCCATAAAGACCAAACAAATGGCCCGGGCACCGAACTACCGGTCCCGACAAGCCATACATGACTTGGGCCGCTACAAGTAAGCTCTAATGGTACAAGAAAGGCAAAAACGTGTAAATTACCGAAAAGGGTCATTACATTATCCACAACTAAAAAAACTTTCGTCCCCGAAAGTCAGGAAGGAATAAAATACCAGAGATTTAAGAACAACAGATACCACGCCCGTACTACTCTCTCGGACAACCCGGGTAACCTCCACGACCGGATGGCACCCAATATAACAGAACCAAAGAAAGCAACCAAGCCTTAATTTATTACTAGACAAACTAGATTTCAACCTCCAACGATCTGCCAACCCAAACTAAACCTCAAGAATCTTAACCAAAAAGAACCTACACAACACCGAAACCATAGCACCAAGGCTATCAACACACAAAACTCGAATCGTCAAAACCATACCAAGTTCACCAGAAAATCCATCAACCCGAAACTCTAACTCATGAACCCGTTGTTCCGCAAAAGCCCTTTTTTTTTATTCAAAACTGAATCCTTTAGCACCACAAAAAGGAATCTGCATACAAGCTGAACACTCAAACCACCCTCGAAGCATCAACTGACACACCAGAGATCCATAATTCCTGCTTATACTTTACCACAAACAAAGTCACCCATTGTACAAATGCGTTTTAAGCCAAGATATAGGCTACTAGCCTTTGCCATCCAAGATAACAACCCGTAGCATATCATTGAAACTAAAGTTACCTGCCTTGACTGACCACCAACCAACGAACAAACATTTTTTCTAACATCAAATTTGCTAACTGAACCGTGCCAGGTCTGAATCAGCTGAAAGTGAAAGAACCAGGGCAATCTGCCCAAAAGTTCCAAACCAAAACCACGATCCTGCAAGAAGTGTGGTAAGCCTACCACGGAGTTTGTAACCATGAGCCAAGCTCCCAACTCTAGAAAACACTACTGCTACTCCGAACACTCGAACACCATTTGAATGTGAAATTGCCTTACGAATCTCACCTCAGGAAGAAGTCCACCATGCCACAAATATCAAGTCCAAACACCCCGAAGGCAAAGGAAAAAGGTGCATGGGGTTCAAAGTTACCATCTAGCCATAGAAATTTTTGCATATACTTTCAACTCATTCCTTTGGCTCGAATCAACCGCTCTACTAGTTCTGCAAACAACCAACCACTTCGAAGCATATATCATAATGAACTTCTCGTCCATACTGGCCGAGTCTAACCAACACTAGAACCCCACATAAAAAACTACTCTGGAGGAATCAATTAAACAAGCTTTCAAATCCTGGGCAAATAAATGGCTATTATCAGTCTCTACGTATCATCAAAGCTCAAAATAGCCTCGCTAGTCTTAACCCACACAAGCTGACCACATAAAGCATACACCACTGCTGAAGCTCAAACTTACGCCACTGAGTCTGTCCAACCATGGTAGAAGAACCTCGTACTAACTAGAACACTGCTTAAATCCAAAATATCTCGCCTCTTGCAGAGGTTAGCCAAGGACTAGGTGTCCAAGGCCAATAGCCGCATCCACAACTAAAGTAAAGAAGCTAAGTTGCCCGCACCCACTGCCTCCCGGCACTAGGATGCTGCAATCAAATAGAAACTGCCACAAACCATCCGATGTAACCTGCCAAGTTATGATTCTGAACACCGACTTTCAAAACTACCAACTAAAGCGTTGGTCGAACCAGGATGCTGCTAATGAACCCGTAAGAACCCAAGCCAACTAGGTCTGAATATGCAAATTGCCAACACCATAGTTGCTACTGAAACAAAAACCAATCGATGGAAAACCCACAACTATGTGTAGACGGCTGGATCGAATTACCAACACACAATCCCAAAGCAAACGTTCATTGCCACCTCAGGCAACTACGAGGACACATAAACACATACAAAGAGTTATCTCCCTTCTTTTTCAACTAAACAAAAATGCTTCCTTTGCACATACTAAATCTTACAAATCCTTTCTCGAATAAGAACCTGAAGCCATTACCTTACTACTCATAGCTACACGTGAAATTCAATAAGGCAGGAGAAGGATGGGCCGGATGCCCAACTCATTTGAAATGCCTACAAATACAACCCAACCACGAGGTTACGATCAACACTTTGTATGAAGTGCTTAAAGTCAAGTCCCAATCACGATGCCAACATCAAGAGCTCATCGAAAGAACTACGACCAAGATTCATTCCAACTGGAGCTAGGAATACAACCAAACACCCAACGGACCAGGAAGTGGAGGAGACTATGGGAACAACCCACATACCTTCCAACCTCCTAAACTAATCAACAAAGAGGGTCAACTCTAGACACTCGGGAGACCAAACCAATCTATGCACACTAGCATAACTAATATCTCCCAACTGAGGCAAAATCTCAACTCCGGCCCAACTACCGGTAATACATCAAACCATCACACAGATCTCTAGCCACGCTAGATAACGACCTAGGGAAAAACCATCTAGGACCGCTCAACAAGGGAAACCCAACCAAAAGTCCAGAATAACAATGAAACAGGGGTAACCCGACTAGAAACAGAATAACAAGAACTACCCACGAGCTACAACTCCGGGAAAACACCTCTCATGGCTAACTTACCCCCATCCACTACTAAAGAATAAACTACCAATAAAATAACATATCAGTACTACAATTCGGGTAGCCAAACAACTAAAACAAATAGCAGGTAGGTATATAAGAAAATAAATGACAGAAGGGATAGAATCGCAACGCGAGCAGGACTATGATAAGTCGAAGGTAGCAAAATCCTAACCTGGAGCAACGATATTAGGAACCTCTACCTCTGGCCCACCAAGAGGAGTATCAAGCTGATGGGATATAACTCTGGACTGAGTAGTCGAAACTAAAGTCCTAACTAGCCCTCGTCGGGGACAATATCTATAAAGGTAACCAATCTCTCCACAATGATAACAACCAGGCTGTCTGGGATACACAATCCTGGGGTAATTCCTAGTAAAGTTCCCATGCTCACCAAACCAAAAACAGCCTATACCAGATGAAATCCGATGGGAAAATCTCGCCTCATACCCCAATACCGATAGACAACCCTACTGAAGAACTAGAAGCTTAACTATAACTGAAGCACCACTCATAGAACCAGGTACTGAAACACTCATCGGAGGACTCAGAGTCCTAGCCACGATGTCCTAAAGCGCTGAGGTCGCTATAAATCCAGTCGGAGGTTGGGCTGACCCCACATCCCCTATCTAGTGCAGTAAACCCTCACTTTAGAGTCCTGGAGCTATTGTAAGCACTGAAGCAACATGCACAGAAGCCTCGACACCAACCGCTATCGCATTCGTCTGAGGAATTCAAGAACGAATGAACAACCAAAATTTAAAAGTCAATAGAGCCAGAAACGCACGATGAGGAGCCAAGAAGATGAAATATTTCCTAACAACACCTTGTAGCCTCCCGCAAATAGGATACTGACATCATGACACCGGTGAACCTAGAGCTCTGATACCAAGTTGTCACGACCCGATTTCTCAAGTCATTATGGCACCTATAATCCCCCAGTAGGAGAAACAATTCCCGTAGCCCGGAACGGTTAGTAATGGGCTACTACCTAACCAAGATGCACCATCAAGCAGAAATAAGCGAAAGCCAAACTCGAATATAAATACATAAAGGAAACTACACCAACCCCAAGACTTGGTATCAATAGTACGGAAGCTTCTAATAGGATACAAGTGCTAGATTGCCTCCGAAAGTACAAGGAGCAACAGTACAACAGATGAGATGTAGACAAGCCCCGACTGTCAGGCGCTCACCCTGGTCCCAAAGATCCAAAAGTTGCACGATTCTCCAACGTGATCAACGGCGAAAGCTCAGCTAATATATGCACAAAAAAGTGCAGAAGTGTAGCATGAGCACCAAAACCACGGGTACTCAGTAGGTATCATAGGCCGACTGAGCGCATATTAGATATAAAAGCAGTAAGTAACAGAAAGCAAGAAAGCAGTCAGTGAGGCAATAAGAAAGGCACAAGGAGCTAGCACAGATCATCCATATCCAAGAGCTTTAAGTAACACATGCTAGCACAGAGATACAATTACACAGAATCACGGGTGAAGGAAAGGAGAACGCACCTGGAGTCCTTGCACAACAATATAAGTAAGTAGAGAGAGAGTTGAGAAAATAGCGGTATACCGGTAACCTCAAGTGGAAGGAAAAGACGGAGAGCAGTCTAACATACTCAAAATGGAATCAACTAGTATAAGGAAATAATAACACCAATCCAATCATATGATAGCATAACCAAGGAATCACCTCACAAGTACAACCCTAGGATGAAATAACTAGGCCACAATAACCGAGAGATACCACTCAGCTTCCCACAAGAATAGAACCAGAGTCTCACACTCTGCTCAGAAGGCCACACAAAAGTGCCTCAATAAGATAGGACTCTAAAGCCCTCTCAATAATCAAAAATCCCACAACCAAAGCCTCAACAGGCTAGCCATCACTAATATTTCAAGAACCGGGTGCCAAGACAAGCTCTAAGTAAAAACAGGAGTAAATATAGTCTACCTACAGTCCCAACGGCCGCCCATACAACTGAGGAACACAATCAAGTTAAAACAAACCCTCTGGCATCCAACATAATACCAGAGGCGTACACTAAACCACACAACAAACAAGGGTGGAATCCAATGCATGATATGATATGATGTGAAATAGAACCTCTGTATGTACCTCCTCCAGTGCCAATCAGGCCCAGCAGGCAGGTTCCATGGAAGGACTCAGCCTGTATACCTCTACTCCACCGTATACCCTTCCCTCCAGGGCACGCAGCCCCAAGCCCCAAGCCCGGAGAGGCAAGCTCCATGGAGGTCCCTGACCCCATACTAAAACTCAGTATCAAGACCTGTCATCCGGAAGCAAGTCCGGGATCAAGATAGAGACCCAGTCTCAAGTATGCATGCCCAGACCCCGTCCAGGACTAAAGTAGTAGAGGATGCCTCAAAAACCCCTCCAAGGGTGCCCGGGCATAACCGGGTCTAAAACTGTAATAAATCAAGTCTAGTGCTCCGCCCTCGCAGAGACTAGTATCAGTAATAAAATCAAGTCTAGTGCTCTGCCCCACAGAGACTAGTATCAGTAATAAAATCAAGTCTGGTGCTCTGCCCCGAAGAGACTAGTACCAGTAATAAAACATTGCGAAAACATCCAAAAATCCCCTTTTCTATCAACAACAGTACCAAAAACGAGCCCTAGGGCCATGCAAATTTAGGAAAACTATCAGTAGTGGCTCACAGCCAAAACTGTCAGTAGTGGATCACAGCCAAAACTGTAGTAAAACATGCAGGGGAAAACCTTTTTCATGGATGATATGCTCGCACACAAATATAAAAGTAGCCCAATGGCTCACAATAATTACTATCAGCCCTGCACAGACCCAATAGCTACTCAACAGACATAAGCAGCCTAAAAGGATAATCTCTATGTTCGGGACTCGCGGACATTCCCAAATAGCCCACCATCTATGTTCCAAAGTCAATACAAGGCCACACAGGACCACATAGGTAATATACATTACTACGCGAATACTATAAACAACGTATGAAATAGACGGACGAAAGGCGGACAAGGTCTGGGGTACCAACGCCTAGTAACAACCCATCCAAGGATGCTAATTAATGCAGTTATAGCCTATATACGCAGAGTCTAGATAGGGGAAAACCATAACCTACCTGTCATCCGATGACTAGCTGCGGGAACGGCATCGTCCAGACTCGAACAACTCTAGGAAGCTCTGAATCACACAAAACAAATACTTTCAACTGAAGCCCCAAAGGCGTCTCTATGAAGCCTGACCAACCAAGGTAATGGAACAATTGCTAGAATCGACGAGGCTGCAAGAACGAGCCATAACCATTTGATAAGGTGTTAATGTCACACTCGTGACCAGCCAACTCCAAAGCATAAAAATGAAGCCAATAACAATAAAAAATGGAAGCTAAATCCAACAACAATACATTAACCACATCTCCAAGGAGCGACGAGCTCCCGAGGCACTATTTCAAGGCATACTTCACGTTTGTCCAATCCAATCACTATCGTATGCGATCCCAAAAAGAATGGAACAATTTCTCAATACCTCCAGCACCTTACCACAACCAGAACACCACAACAATAACCAAACATAACATGATAAAGGGGCTGTCCAAAGCCACAAATCCAAAATACCACTTCGTGGCTCAGAAATCCATAAAATAATACTAGAACATATAATAATGAAGGAGGGTCGTAGGGGAGAGATTTCCTTGACAAAAATATTCAATATCCCAAGATTAACAACCTGCCTCCTTGCAAGAACAACAAACATATCCAAAATCAACAAGAAACTACTACAAGATATCGGCAACAACAACTTTTCATAAGTAGAAGCTTAAAATCTTGATCCAACAAATAGATAAGTATACGGGACCCATACCTCACCAAAATAACTCCATAGCTACTGCCAAATACTCAGAAAACACCTACTGGCTCGCTGCATCAATACCCACGAAGATACGCCATGAAATCAACGGGGAAAACTATACCAAAATGACGAGCTCGCGACGTAGAGCAACTTCCGTTAAACTTCCGAATTGAAAGGATCCAAGTCCATGGATTATTTATGGAGTCTCCCTCTGATTTTATGAAGCTTTTGGGTGATTTTTATGAATTAAAACGAAGCTGTAACACCTTTTATAAAGCAAAACTGACTTAGGATGCGGGCCCCACCCTGACGTGTCTGCTTGCTCGGTGTTACGAAAACGTGAATATCTGTCTATTCTGAAGTCGTATAGACGAACGGTTTAGTGCGTTGGAAACTAGACTCGTAGACCTTCGATTTGGTATATTGGGGGACCACTAACTCTTTATAGATAGGGAGAAAAACTCCAAGACATTTAACCAAAATTTGAAGAGAATTCCTTAAAGGAATTTACAATAACTTTTTCTGACTTTTGTTTCGCAACTTGCTTGACTTCAAAACTTATCATACGACCATTTTGCGATTATCATACCTCATAACACATCCTTCTTAGTATATTAGACACTATTAGTCTTACCCCAAAGTCACGGGTTACTTTAAACCTTCCAAACGGGCGAGGTGTTACACGAGGCATTTCTTTAACTCAAACTTTCGAGTAAGGAATTCCTTTAACCTTGAACCTTGGTTTAATTCTTTGATATTACCAAGAATGTTGTCAGAAGTCAAAGATTTCCAAAGTTGAAGCTCTAAAATGTGGAACGGCCATAAAGACCAAACAAATGGCCCGGGCACCGAACTACCGGTCCCGACAAGCCATACATGACTTGGGCCGCTACAAGTAAGCTTTAATGGTGCAAGAAAGGCAAAAACGTGTAAATGACCGAAAAGGGTCATTACACTCCTGTAGCCCGAAATGATTTGTAATGGGCTACTAGCTCAGTAAGCACGCATAAGAAACATAATAATAGAAAGCAAGAAAAGAAAAGAAAAATGGAAGGAAGAAATCCAGATATATATATATATATATATATATATAAACTAAACAATCCCACGACCTAGTATCAAAAGTACATGTGCCACTTCAAATATACAGAGTAAAAGAGGGTACAAAAATAAAATGTACAACAGTATCTGAATGAACAAAAGAGTCAACTGCCAAAAGAGGAATTATAGCTAATAACCAGATGTCAGTAGCTCACCCTATGTCTTTGATGCCAAAAAACACTGCACGAGTCTCCGCGTCAACAATGATATCTGACGCTAGGGTCTGTACCAGGAAGATACCGAAGTGTATTATAAGCACCAATTGCAAAGCAATGTTTACCCAGTAGGCATTATAGGACGACTGAGCATATATAAAATATAAAAATAGTAAATAGCATATAAGAAAGAAACGGTCACAGAAGCAAACAGAGAAGAGTACACGGAAGTTAGAAACATGAAAAAGGCATAAAGAATATAAGAATACTATGCTAGACACAGAAGATATATCACATAATAAAGGAGAAAGAGTAGAGAATGCACCTGGATCCTTGCCACAACAATATATACAGAAAGTTTAAAAAACAAGCGATGTACCACTAACCTTAAATAACATGAGAGAAGGAAGACAAATAAACATAAACATGCTTGCAATACAGCTCGCAAGGTAAGAATGATCAAAAAGTAAACCAATAAGTAACTATAATATGAAGGTGTAAGACTAATCTACATACAATCCCAATGGGCCCCCATACACCCGAGGAATACATACAAGTGAAAACAAACCCTCTGGCATCCCATACTACCAGAGCATCCACTCAGAAAATAGTAAACAAGGGTGGAACCGTGCAAATAATGAATGATGTGATATGTCATGCCAGTGGTATCACATTCACCTCCTCTAGCACCCATAGGCTCAGTAGGTAGGACCAATGGAAGGCTTCCCCCATATACCTCTACCCCCCCTTATACCCCTCCTTCAATATTCTCAGCCCGTAGTCCCTAGTCCGGATCGACAAGGTCCATGGAGGTCTCTGATACCACATACAAACTCTAAATATCTCAATATGCATGCTCAGAATCCATTCGGGATAAAATTAGTAATAAAATCATGTGTAGTGCTCCGACCTAGCCGATCTTACTATCATCTAAAAATCAGTGATAAATAATCATATAAACTCTTTTACTCCAAGAAGATCCATAAAAACAGTTTTAAATCCATTTATAACCATTTATAATTGAAAATGGGCCTTCGGGTCCATGCAAGGTTTAGAAAACTGATAATAGTCAGACCTGCAACCATGTAGTAGTAAACCAATATAGAGAAGCTATTTTTATGATAATGATGATATGATAAAATACAACCAACAGCTCAACAACTCACAATCAACTAACCGGCCCTGCACAGGCTCTATCTGCTCTACATCATAGATAACTAGCTCATAATCACAATTTAATGTATGTGACTCATGGACATTTCCCAAGTATCCCACCATCTACGGTCCAAAGGCATAAGAAAAGTCCACACAAGGCCAAAAGGTTAATACTATCAAAACTAGATAAAATACTAAAGACAAAAGAGTAAGAACAGACAGAAAGAAAGCGGACAAAGTCTTGGGTGCCACCCTAGTAAACCCAATCCAAAGATGCTAAATAGTACAATTATATTCTATATAAGCAAAATCTAAGGTAGGTAAGTTGTAACCTACCTGGCGTCCGATGAATAGTTGATGGAAAGCCATCTCCCCAGCTCGAACTGCTCTAAGAAGCCCCGAATAGTAATCAAACTATTAAAAACAAAATCTACTCATCAATATGACGCTAACAGTACCCGTAATGCTAATATTTTAGCTGGGGCAAAATTTGGGTCAAAAGTGGGCCTGTGGGCCCATAACCCAAAATTGGAAATGAAAGTTACCACAAGGTTTTTAACGTTACCAGTAATGGATACTCGAATATTAAGGGGAAAATGGACAAGGGAAGGGCTCCAAAACAACCCTAAACTCACAAGAACAAAGAGGGAATTAAAAGAGGAAATTACAGAATTAAAGAGAGGAAAAACATACAATCGAAGGTAAAATATCAACCACGAACAAGGATGGATCACCCTAGAACTATATGATAAGATCACACAAAAAATGGAGCTTTGAGCTCAAGAGAAAATGAAGTAAAATGAGTTGGGGTTTTGAAAAATGAAGAAGGAGAGCAATATATGATCCCAGCCGCTAGACTATGTTGTCACACAGGTGAAGGGCAAGGAGGGAGGGCTTGGCTCATGCCTTCAACGCGCATGCAGCATGCCCATCGTGTGGGCGATGGCTTGGCTGGTGCTGCAGTAGAAACCAGCCACCAACAACTTAACATTGCTAATATACCATCAGTTGGACTCTCGGGATTTATCTGGGGTCCTGTAAATGCAAATGAACTATGCTACTCAACTAAAAATGGCATTCAAGACTCAACATAATCGATGAAATTCCAAACGGAGGTTGATTTAACAAAAAGTGGGCACCACGCCGAATTAGCCAACTTTTCCAAAATGGAACCCAATGGAACAAATTGAGTTCGAAAGCCTTGAAACCCAATCCAAAGGTCCCTCTAGCCCAAAATTGACATTTTAGAGCTAATAGTGCTGAAGGAATTCCCAGCTGAGGCCATCTTCTCCGATTGATGACCAAAGTCAAACTACCAAGTTTAACTGGCCTGAAATCTCAGAAAGTGAGATAAAACAAAACTGAAAACTCCCAGGCCTCGACTAAAGGACCTACTAGACCAAAATCCATTCTCTGGAGCTAACAAAACTTTTAAAATTTGATTCTGAGCATGCTTCTAAGAATGTTGACTAAAGTCAATGATTTCCTAAGTTAAAACTCTAAAATAGGGAAATAGTCATAACGACCTAACAAACCATCTAGGCACCAAACCACCGGTCCCAGCAAGCCATAAATTACTAGGGACTACTACATGAAAGCTCTAATAGTGCAAAAAAGCTGAAAATGCGAACATGACCGGAAGGGTCATTACATCATCCACTACTAAAAAGGACTTTCATCCTTGAATGTCAAGAAGGAGGGAGTACTTGAAAGATCAACTAACTACTAATACTGAGCCTGTATCTCTCTATTTCGGTCTCCCAAGTATCCTCCTTGACTGGATGGTTCCTCTACTGAACCTTAACCACATGAATGTCTCTGTACCTCAATCTCCTGACATCTCTTATTAGAATATCTATCGGCTACTCAACAAAAGCAAAACTCTCATCCAACTGCACTGAATCCCACTATAGTACATGTGACTCATCTGGAATAACAACTCAAGATAGATACGTGGAAGACTGGGTGTATAGATGAGAACATAGGAGGCAAAGCTAATAGATAAGCAACACTACCAACCCTCTGAAGAATCTCAAATGTCCCAATATATCGGGACTAAGCTTTCCGTACTGCCGAATCTAATCACACCCTTCATGGGTGACACTAGAAGAAACACAAGATCACCAACACTGAACTCTAACGCACAAAGTCCATGGTCTATCCTGAATCACCCGGAATGTGTCTAAGGAATCACAAAGTAAGTCTTTACTCTGTGGTCGGGACTCCAAACCATTAAAACAACCCATTGGCGATTTATAATGCCTACCATACAATGCCTCAAAAGGTGCCATGCGAATACTCAAGTGGTAACTGTTGTTATAAGAAAACTCCACCAAAGGAACATACTCAACCCATAAAACTCAAAAGTCAAGAATACAGGCCCGTGACATATACTCCAAGACCTAGATAGTCATGTTGGACTGGCCATCTGTCTAAAGGTGGAATGTAGTGTTGAGCTGAACCTCGATACCCATCTCTCGATGAATAATCCGCTAAAACTAAGATGTAAATTGAGTGTCGCAGTCTAAAATGATAGCAGCTAGAACCCCATGCAAACGGACAACCTCTTGGAGGTAAATCTGAGCAAAACTCTCTGCATTATAGGAAGAATGGATTGGCAAGAAGTGTGCATACTTAGTCAGCCTATTGAAAATAACCCAAATAGAGTCAAACCCTTGAGAAGTGCATGAAAATCATTCTATGAAGTCCATAGTGATCTCCTTCCACTTTCACTTACGTATGGGAAGTCATTACATCAATCCACCGGGTCTTATGTGCTTTAACATAACATATTGGCTGTTCAAGAACTTAGACATAAAATCCAGTATGTCTTTCTTCAACCACTACACCAGTAAAAATGCCTCAAGTCTCTATACATCTTATTTGCGCCCGGATGGATGGAATATCTGGAATAATGAGCCTCATGAATAATCAACTGAATCTAATCCCAAAATCTCAAAATTTAAAGTCAACCATCAAATCTCAGAACACCATCAGAATCTAAAGTAGCCCTTCTAGCCTTACCCCCTACAACCTGATCACGAATATCACAGAACTACTGATCCTCAAACTGACGATGCTAAATTTGATCAACCTGAGTAGAATAGATCTCAACACTAGAAAGAACTCTACTTGGATCTGAAAAATTAAGTCTAACCAAATGGTTTGCTAAGGACTAGATGTCCAAGGCCAACGGTCACTAAGAAACTAAAAAAGAAGACAAGATGCCTATACTGACTACCTTCTAGCTCAAGGCATCCACTACCATGTTTGCCTTGCCTGGATGGTATAAAATAGTGAAGTCATTGTCCTTCAGTAGCTCAACCCATCTCTGTTGGCTAGAGTTCAACTCTCACTGACTTGTGATGTACTGAAGACTATGAAGGTCGGTGTAAATCTCACAGTAAACTCCGTCTAGAAGCTATCCTAGAAGTTATCAGACCACTGAAATAGGTCATCTTTCTTAGTCAGCCTAGTCTGAGGAGCTACTATGGAAGAAAATGCCTCAATGAACCATTTGTAGTACCCTACTAACCCAACAAAGTTGTAAACCTCGATAGGAGTAGTAGGCTTAAGCCAAGCATGAATGACTATAATCTTCCCAGGGTCAACTCTAGTCCCATTCTTACACACCACGTGTCCTAGGAATGCTACTGACTCAAGCCAAAACTCGCACTTTAGAAACTTGCCATAAAGCCGATTATCTATCAAAGTATAGAGTATGATCCTTAAGTGCTTATCATGCTCATCTCTGCTCTGCGAGATATAAATATGTCATTAATAAAGACTATCACAAACAAATCCAAGAACGGCTTGAGCACCCTGTGCATCAAGTCCATAAAAATTATTGGGGCATTACTCAACCCAAAAGACATCACTAGGAACTCATAATGTCCATAATGTGTCTTAAATGGTGTCACGACCTAATTTCTTGATCATGATGGCACCTATAACCCCCCATTAGGTGAACCAATTCACGTAGCCTGGAACAGTTAGTAATGGGATACATTCTAACAATTTAAGTGAAAGAACAGTTTACATAAGTGGAAGCAAGGGAACAAGATGAGGAAAATAGATAACAGGAATATATATACATATGGAGAAGCTACACAAAAAACCTGGTATCATAGTATAGAGCCAAATCTACATGTAAGGAGTATAAAAGGATCAAAAATAAAATATACACCAATGTCTTCGAGTAATAATAGAGTACATAAGCAAAAAGATAAACTAAGGCTATGCTCCGGCTATCAAGGGCTCACCCTCAGTCTGGAATATCACAAACGCATCTCCTCGCATGAACCTCTAACAAGCTAATGGCGATGGCCCATACTAGGATCTGCACCAGAAGATGCTGAGGGTAGTATGAGCACTAAATGCGAAACATAAGGTACCCAATAGGTATCATAGGCCGACTGGGCACGTATAAGATAAAAACATAGTAACAAGCAAAATAGAAGCAAGTAGTCATGGAAATCTAAGAGAAAGTACACAGGAACTAGCCTAGAGGGAAGATAACAGAAATAACATACAAGGCTAGCAAGTAAAATATATACACAACAGGCACATGTGAATGTAAGAAATGACGCACCCGGGATCCTTGCAATAACAGTATATATGTAATAAGTTTTAGAAGTGGATGGTATATCGGTAACCTCAAGAGCAACAGAGGGAAGAGAAGAGTAAAGATAGACATGCTCAGAAACAAGAATCAATAACCAAACAAATCATACAAATCTCAAATCTAGAAACTAACAACCTAGCAGTATACAATCTCATAAGTATAACCGTAATAGGGGTAACACTGAGATAAAGTAACAAGAGGCTACGTACAGTCCCCTGACTGCCCATACAACCAGATCATATATTCAATAAATAACAAACAAGGGTGGAGCCTCAAACAATGAATGATATGATGCATGAAGATCTCAGGGTGAAATGGTAACTCTTATATGTACCCCCTTCGGTGCCGATCAGGCCCAGCATGTAGGTTCTATAAAAGGATATTGCCTGTATACATCTACTCCACTGTATACCCTTCTTCCAGGAAACACAACCCTAGGCCCCAAGTCCAGAACGACAAGGTCAATGGATATCCCGGACCCCATACTAAAACTCAGTATCGAAATATGTCATTCGGAAAAAGTCTAGGTTAAATCTAGAGACCCAATCCCGGGCACAACCAGGTCTAAAATAGTAGAAAGTCAACTCAAGTGCTCAGTCCGACCGAGGCTAAAGCCATTTCAAATCAGTAAGAAAACTCAACTTGCACCTGGCCTTACTGAGTCTAGCATTGATAGTAAAACTAGTGATAGAAAATAGAATTTAACTCTTTTTTACCCCAAGAATATCCACATGTTAAGTCAAACCATTTCTAATTGATTTCCATCGAAAATGAAACCCCGGGGCCATTCAAAGTTTAGAAGATCCATTCCAGTAGACCTGAAGCCAAAATCATAGTAAAACATGGTTCAAACCTTTTTATATGCATGGAAATAATACGAATAATCACAAATAGTCGCCCAACAGCTCACAATCAAACTATCATCCCTGCACAGGCTCCAATCGCTCTACAACATAGATGGCCAGCCTAATATCATGATAACGATGCCTGATAAGTCGATAATCTACAAACTTATTGAGCCTATATCCATGAATTATTGCTATGTTTTGAATAGATTTAGAGGTTCTTATGGCCTTTATTGATGTTTATGCAGGTACTTTTGATAGATGATTATAAATAAGGAAATGGACCCAAAAAGAGCTCAAATAGAGTAAAGTGTGAAGTGTTTGGAAAGGCTGAAGATTCTTATCGGAGATGCGGTGGCCTTACGACACGCACAGGCGGAGGTGCGAACTGCATCTCCTCCGCACAAGATCATAAAGTCACTGAAGAGTCTATTACGAGGTGCGGTCACTGTGCGATGCGCATCTCCTGAGGTGCAAACCGCACCCCCTTCGTATGGAGCTCCCAATTCTAGCTGAAGTCATTGGTTCAATCAGAGGTAGTGTGCAATGCGCACATCACAGCGTGTGAACCGCATGTTGCACCACACACCACCCAAAGGGCATTTTTGTCCTAATTTTTAGTGATTTTTTTGGAAATTATAAAAGGCCTATTTAGGAACAATTGTAAATAACTTTTATCATTTGGAATATTTTGAAGAGTTTTTAGCTTACAGACCAAGTTCTTCACCTCCATTGAGAAGAGGATTTCAATCTAATTCTCTTGGTTAACACTTGTATATCAAATTCAATCTAGAACTTGAGATTCAGCTCTAATGGAAGGTATTTTGAATTACCCAGCTGGTATTTCTTTGTCTCTTACTATGAGTGGCTAAAATCTCTTGTCTAGGGGTGTATTGATGATGGGTGCTTAACTAATGGGTGTGGGTGTTATCTATTTTTGCTTATAATTGCTTAATTTACATGGGTCTAGTAATTTCACTAAGTTTTAATCCTAAAATTAGTGGTTGTGAACATTAATTTACACTACTTGACTATGTGATTGCTTGAGAAAGGATTTCATAGTTATGGATGTGAAATTACTAGTGGGAACTTGGGATTCCACTAAGATTTGAGGCTAGGAATATCTTTTATTGTCAGATTCTCCCATTTAAGAGTCTAAGCTAGAAATGGTATGACTTCCCCAAGCTAGATTGGTTGTTTATTGATCAAACTGATGATGCTCTAACCAAGATCATCGGACATAAGATTATTTATCGAGAGATAAGAAAATCATACCCATGACGAATTCTATTCATGTCATTAAGCGAGAATATGTATGAATTGATAATCACCCTATCCCATAACAAAAGCCCCATCATATATGCATCCCTAGTTATCTAGTCGACTTAGTACACCCGCTTTAGTTATATTGCTTTTTGAATTGAATTTTGATTGTAGTGAAAACATTCCCAATTCCCCTATCATTTTACTTGTTGTTTTGAGAAATTACTCTCACCTTGAACTCAATCCATTATAATTAATATATAGCTACCCCAAGTCCTTTGGGTATGACCCCAACACTCATTGAGTTTATAAATTTTGTTTTGATGCACGATCGCCGTGGTTAAATTTGATTTCAATGATCATTACATGAAAGCGTTCTTTACCTTGAAAGAAAAGTTGACCTCTACTCCTATTATTATTCTCTAGATTGGTCGAAACCATTTGAGATTATGTGCGATGCCAGTGGTGTAGCTTTAATGGCGGTGCTTGGCCAACAAAGAGAAAAGATTTTCCACCCGATCTATTATGCGAGTAAGACCTTGAACACAGCCTAAACTAACTACACTGTTATGGAGCAAGAATTATTAGATGTGGTGTTTGCTTTTGAGAAATTTCAGGCATATATCTTAGGGACTAAGGTGGTGGTGCACACTGACCATGCAGCTCACAGATATTTGATGACAAAAAAGGATGCTAAACCTCGACTAATCCGATAGGTGTTACTCCTTCAGGAGTTTGATTTTGAGGTGAAGGACCGGAAGGGGTGTGAAAATCAAGTGGCTGACCAGTTATCGCATTTGGAAGAAGAAAGAAGGCCTATGGGGGAGCTTGAAATCAATGACTCATTCCCAGATGAGCGAATTTTGGCTGGTTCACATGATATGACACCTTGGTTTGAAGATTTTGCCAATTACTTGGCAAGTGATCTACTACCGGAAGGATTGAACTGAAATGAGAAAAAGAAATTCCTCCATGATGTTTGGAAATATTATTCGGATGAGCCCTAATTGTTTTGGATTTGCGATGATGGGATGATACGGAGGTGTGTACCAAAAATTGAAATGTTACCCATTCTAAGAGCATTCCATTCATCACCCATTGGTGGACACCATGGGGGCATGCGTACGACCTTTAAAGTGTTGCAAAGTGGGTTCTATATGCGTAACTTATTCCAAGATGCCCATGATTTGGTAAAGGAGCGTGACAAGTGTCAACATGGAGGAGGCATATCTCGGTGTCATTAGTTTCCACTAACACATATTCTCGAGGTAGAGTTGTTTGATGTATGGGATATAAATTTTATGGAACCCCTTACAAGCTCACATGGAAACACCTATATTCTAGTGGCTATGGACTACGTGTCCAAATAGGTTGAAGCGCTGGCTTTACCAATTAATGAAGGGAGAAATGTGACTGTTTTTCTAAAAAAGCACATCTTTGTGAGGTTTAGCACACCTCGTGCCATCATTAGTGATGGAGGATCGCACTTTTGCAACAAGTTGTTTAGCACACCACTTGAGAAATATGGTGTCAAGCACAAAGTGGCCACTCCGTATCATTGGCTTTATGGGCATATAAGACATCCTACAAGACCCCAATTTGAATGTCCCCCTATCAATTTGTCTTTGCCAAGGCTTGTCATCTCTCGGTCGAATTGGAAGACAAAGCTTTGTGGACCTTGAAGAAGCTAATCTTAGATTGGGAGAGAGTCGCTCATACTAGATTGGAAGACCTCAATGAAATGGATGAATTCTGGATAAGATCTTATGAAAGTGCCTTTATCTAAAAGGCCCGGATGAAGCGATATCATGATCAACAAATCTTAAGGTGTGAGTTCCACCTGGGAGATTGGGTGCTCCTATTCAATTCTAGACTTCAACTTTTTTTGAGAAAGTTATGGTCCAAATCGTCGGGTCCTTTCAAAATGCATCAAGTTTTCTCCAATGGAGCCATAGATTTGGAGAATGAAGATGGCTTGGTATTCAAAGTCAATGGGCAAAGAGTGAAGAAATACTTGGGCATTCAAGAAGAAGTTGCAATCGTAGAAGCCATTTACTTAGATGAGCCTATAGAAGGAGGTACCTTCGTCGAGCCGTGATGTTAAGCCAAGAGCTTCTTGAGAAGCAACCCAAGTACTTTTTCATTCTGTGTTTTTCTTATTTTCTGGATTTATTTTGTATGTTGTTTTTATTAGCCTTGTAGTTGGGAGTCAAGCCAAAGATATGGGAACAATGATCTGATAGTGCGACGCTTCGTGCGGTCGCACCACCATGAGTGCGCATCGCACATCAGGTCACATGAGCTTAGCAAAAAATTGATAAGTCATACCACACAATGTGCGACTAGTGTGCGATCGCATGAGCACTTATGCGCGTCGCACACCAGGTTCGTACCTCGTAGCAGAAGCCTGGCAGTTTTTCTTGGAATATTGCACCACTATGCGATTGTTGGTGCATGTTGCATACCTTGAAATATGGGTCGCACAGCCAGTGCACAAGCAACAATCATGTTGATATTTAAATTGGCCATTTTGATTGTGCGACTGAGATGCGGCTGCACCACCCGGAGTGCGTTTCACACAATTGCTTCAGGGAGTGTTCTATCTTCTCTAGCTAATATAATTGAGGGCAATGCTATATTTCAGTTGGGGGGTGTTTATATATCGCCTTGTTAATAGTAGTGTAGAAATAAACTCCGAGGGTTTTCTTAATACCACGGTTCTTTCCCAAGGAGCAAGAGTTTTGATTATTTTCTTTTTCTTCTCTTTTGTTTTTGTGTCGAACCGGGTTGGTGTTTCCCTATGATAGATTTAGAGGCGAATTTCTTAAGGGAAAATTCCATGTTTTAATTTAGAATTGAGTCCATAGTTGCTTGTCTCGAAATGGGCCCACCGAAAAAAAAAATCGTGGCAAATTGTTTCAAAAATAAAAGGAAGAAGAGAAATGAATTTTTGAGGAAAAGCATTCTCTTGTCATGACTTGCACACTATCGCTTTGTCTTGATTGACTCACAAACGAGTGTGTAATGAACTCAGAATAGGTTGTGAAAAATCATTTTCCCCAATTGATTATGAGACTAATGAAAGAAGTCTTGTGGCATGATGCCTTATGCGGTGAGGCTTTACCTTGATTCTTGTGCATAAGTTTCATCTAGAACTTGACCCGAATGTGATTCAAGAAAGAATTCTAGGTGTGGTCGGGCTTGGAAGATGACCTTAGGCCCTTTTTGACAACCACTTCACCCAAATGACCTCCCACGATATCAAATCCTAGTGAACCCCTTTTGAGGTTAAGACTGTTCTTTGGCACCTTGTAACACCTTTACCTTTTTGGAACCTCTATTTTGGCACCAATCCTCCCTAATTGCTTGAAAATGAAATGTAGGATAAAAGACTAAGTTTGGGGGGAGGAAACGAAATACAACATAGGAAAATGCCTATGTTTGAGGGTGCATGTGATCAAATGATGAGAAGAAAAGAAGTTCACTTCAGGTGCAAGGTAGCACCTTAATTTCGAATTGAAAATTGCTCCAAAAGATCAATCCAATGAGCAAATTGAAAAGCAAAAATAGGTGCTTCCAAGTGAAGGTGGTATAAGCAGTTTGAATGATCATGCGTTAAAAGGAGAAATCTTGGGTTGTGTGAGGGATGAATAAAGTGAAGTTGAAATTGAAAATTTGAGCGGTGTTCTAAATGAGAACAAAGAGAATTAGGGAGGTGTATTCAGTTGATCCAAATGATATCATATCCTTTACCGTAGCCAACATTGTAACCTACAAGTCCTTGGTGATTATGATCTTGGCTACCCTACATTAGGGGCGATTACATGAAGGGCAAGCCTATGGTTCGATGCGTATGCACTTGAATTTCCTTGAGAGAGTGAGAATCTTCTTGGTTCTCCTATAATCCCGTGTTTTGTGAATTGAATGATTGTGAGTGGGATTCTCTCTTGTGGTGAATTGCATCATGCACTCGAATGGAAACATAGAGTCTCTATTTCAATTAAGGGGAATGAATGAGACAAGTTGTGTGGTGAATCTCAAGGAAAACATTGACGGTCCATGACAATGACTTTAGAAGCTTAAATGTCTTGTTTGAAATGGAAAAAATTCCCCTGATTTTGAATGAGAAATGATGTCCTTTTGAAAAAGGTTTTCAAATGACCAATTGCCTTGAGTTTGTGGTGGTCCAAATTAAGATAAGCATAGTTGTTTGAGTCTTTTGTTTATTCTTTTTCTTAAATTTTAGTGTAGAGTAGTCTTTTGTTCCTTAATTGAGCCTAGAGCATAGTTCATTCCTTATCTTGTAAGTATCTTGCTTGAGGACAAACAATAGTTCAAGTTTGGGGGTTTGATAAGTCGGTAATCTACCAACTTATTGAGCCTATATCCATGAATTATTGCTATTTTTTAATAGATTTAGAGGTTCTTATGGACTTTATTGATGTATATGCAGGTACTTTTGATAGATGATAATAAACAAGGAAATGGACCCAAAAAGATCTCAAATAGAGTGAAGTGTGAAGTGTTCGGAAAGGCTAAAGATTATAGTCGGAGATGTGGAGGCCATGTGATATGCATAGGCCGAGGTGCGAACCGCACTTCCTCCACACAATATCATAAAGTCACTGAAGATTCTATCACGAGGTGTGGTCGCTGTGTGATGCATACATCCTAAGGTCCGTACTGCACCCCCTTCATACGGAGCTTCCAATTATAGCTGAAGTCATTGGTTACAACCAGAGGCGGTCACGCTGCACATCGCATGAAAGGCATTTTTGTCCTAATTTTTAGTGACGTTTTGGGAAACTATAAAAGGCCTATTCAGGCATAATTGTAAATAACTTTTATCATTCTGAATACTTTGAAGAGTTTTTAGCTTAGAGACCAAGTTCTTCACCTCCATTGAGACATGGTTTCAATCTAATTCTCTTGGTTAACACTTGTGTACTCAAATTGAATCTAGAACTTGAGATTCAGCTCTAATGGAAGGGATTTTGAATTACCTAGCTGATATCTCTTTTTCTCTTACTATGAGTGGATAAAATCTCTTGTCTAGGGGTGTATTGATTATCGGTGCTTAAGAAATAGGCGTGGGTGTTATCTATTCTAGCTTATAATTGCTTAATTGACATGAGTCTAGTAATTTCACCATGTTTTAATCCTAAAATTGGTTGTTGCAAACATTAATTTACACTACTTGACTATGTGATTGCTTGAGAAAGGAATTCATAGTTGTGGATGTGAAATTACTAGTGGGAACTTGGGATTCCACTAAGATTTGAGGCTAGGAATAGCTCTTATCGTCAGATTCTACCATTTAAGAGTCTAAGCTAGAGATGGTATGACTTCCCCAAGCTAGATTGGTTGTTTATTGATCAAACCGATGATGTCCTAACCTAGATCATCGGACATAAGATTGTTGATCGAGAGATAAGCAAATCTTACCCATGACCAATTCTATTCATGTCATTAAGCGAGAATAGGTATGAATTGGTAATCACCCTATCCCATAACCAAAGCCCCATCGGATATGCATCCCTATTCATCTAGTCGACTTGGTACACCCACTTTAGTTTTATTGCTTTTTGAGTTGAATTGTGATTGTAGTGACAACTTTCCCAATTCCCCCATCCTTTTAATTATTGTTTTGAGCAATTACTCTCACCTTGAAATCAATCCATTATTATTAATACATAGCTACCCAAAGTCCCTTGGGTATGACCCCGAAACTCGTTGGTTTAATAAATTCTATTTTGATGCACGATCGTCGTGGCCTTCTACTTGTAGAGCACGATTTGAGTGTTCATCAATGCCCGGGATTCACGCGCACCCCCGAATAACGCACCATATATGGTCTTGAGTTAAACAAGGCCACACAGGACCGCAAGGGTGATAATATCAGCTACGAGAATACTACACACAATGGGGGAAAGAAATGAGGCAAAACATGGAAAGCGGTCAAAGTCTGTGGTACCAACCTAATAACTCAACCCAAGGATGTCAGCTAGTACAATTTTATCCGATATATGCTAAGTCTAGGGAGTTTACACCGTAACCTACCTGTCTTCCGATGACAAGTTATTGGGACAATGAAATCCAATCTTGAATCACACCGAGAAACCCCAAATGATGATCAAACTATCAAAAACATAAATAATACATCAAGACGTGTCTGACGATACCCATATCGCTATAGTAATAGCCGGGCCCAAATTTGGGTCACCGGCGGGTCCGTCTGCCCCGCAACCCCATACCAAAAATGAACTCGCACAATATGATCCCCGAGATAATAGGAGTACATTCCAGTAAAATCAAAGAAATTTGGCAACAAGTTCGAGCTAAAGCAGCCCCTAAAGTCAAGAATCCCAAGAGTGAAATTAAGGAATAAAATCGGAAATTTGAGCAAGGGAGCTTACCAAAAGCGAGGAATTACAGTCGGATAGTGAGTATCACACACCCATGATCATGCAATCACAAAGGGGAACAAAATCCATAAGAGTTCCCAAGCTCCATGAATTTCAACAATGGAGTTTTAGCAAATTAAAGGAGAAGAAGTAAGCTTGGGTAAGACGAACTTACCAAATTAACGGGAGGACATGAATTTGATGAGCAACTGATTTTCCCAAGTCTAAGAACTAACAAAAGGAAAGTGTAGGGAGTGTTTTTGTGATTAGAGTTGGGAGAAGTAACCAAGAAGGCTGAAAAAATAAAGATAAAGGTTTATATACTGCCTAGGGGTCCTTTTATCGCGATCGTGAAGGGACCCCTCACGGTCGCGAGGACCACGCTTGCTAGACCATCTTGATCGCGAGGGCTAGCCACGCGGTTGCGAAGAACAATGAGGAATACACTTCATCACAATCGCGGCAGGCGATCATGCAATCGAGAAGAACATGAGTCTATATGCTTCATCGCGGTCGTGAGGGATGAGGCTCGCGATCGCGATTAAGGCCTGAGGCCTGCACCTGCAACAACAAAAAGTATGCAACTTTCCAAAACTCGTCGGGGCATTCCGGGTACAAACGGAAATCGATATTCAAAAAACGATAATGCAAACAGAGTGGAAATAACGTTCCGGACTCAATGGAATCGATGAAACTTCCATATGAGGTCCTTTTGGAGAAATGTTGACCTAAGTCAACACTAACCAACACGCAACCAAACACTCAAAATGAGCCCGTCTTACCCGATACCCAAACCAACCATCTACCTAACCCAAATTCAACATTCCAGAGCTGATGGAATCATCCGATTTTGAATCTGACGCTCTGATCATCAAAAGTTACCCAAAGTTACACTTTTAACTCTAAATGGCCTGAAAATAGAGAAAGCAACACAAAACCCACACTTCAAGTTCTCAGGCCTCAACTAAAGGTCCAACTAGACCTAATAAATGCTCCTGAGCTAACGAAACTGTCAGAATTCAATTCCAAGCATGTTAGCTAAGAATGTTAACTAAAGTCAATGATATTCTAAGTTAAGGCTCTAAAAAAGGCAAACGGCCTAAACAACCAAATGAATGACTAGGCACTGAACTACCGTCCCAACTAGCTATGAATGATTTGGGGTATCTACAGGAGAGCTATAACAATACAATGAATGCAAAAACGTGAAGATGACAAAAAGGGTCATCACAACATCCACTACTAAAAAGACTTTTGTCTTCGAAAGTCAGGAAGAAGGGAGTACCTGAAAGCTCGAAGAGTTACAGATACTAAGCACGTAACTCACTCTCGGTCTGCCAAGTAGCCTAATCGACCGAACGATGCCTCCACTGAACTTTCACAACTGGAATCTCCCTAGATCTTAATCTCCTGATATCTCTGACCTAAATAGCTATCATCTCCTCAACAAAAGATAAAGTCTCATATAACTGAATCGAATCCTAATGCAACACATGAGACTCATCTGGAACATACCGATGCAATATTGAGACATGGAAAACTAGATGAATAGCTGAAAACATCAGAGGCAAAGCTAACATGTAGGCAACACTACTAACCCTCTGTAGAATCTCAAATGGCCCAATGAACCTGGGGATAAGCTTAACCCGCTCACCAAATCTCATCACGTCCTTCACGGGCGATACTCGAAGGAAAACCAAGTCACCAACACTGAGCTCTAAGGCACGAAGTCTACGATTAGCATAGCTCTTCTTCCTACTCTGGGATGCTCTGATTTAATCCTGAATCAAACAGACTCGTTCCAAGGAATCTCTAAGCAAATCTGTGCTCTGCGATCTAGACTTTAACCCATCAAACCAAACAATTGGCAATCTGCAATGCCTACCATACGATGCCTCGAAAGGTGTCATGCCAATGTTTGAATGAAAGATGTTATTATAAGAAAACTCAGCCAAAGGCATGAACTTGTCCCATGAACCTCAAAAGTCAAGTACACAAGCCCTAAGCATGTCCTCCAAGACCTGAATAGTCCTCTCAGACTCACCATCTATCTGAGGATGGAAAGCAGTACTAAGCTTAACCGTTGTACCCAAATCTTGCTTAATAGCTCTCCATAACTGAGATGTGAACTGAGTGCCATGGTCTGAAATGATAGAAGTTGGGACCCCGTGTAACCGAACAACCTCACGAATGTAACTCTGAGCTAACCCCTCAGCACCGTAGGAAGTCTGAACCTGCAAGAAGTGGGATGACTTAGTCAGCCGATCCATAATCACCCAAATAGAATCAAAACCCCGAGAAGTATGAGTCAAACAAACAACAAAGTCTATAGTACTACCTTCCCACTTCCACTCAGGAATGAAAAGTCGTTGTATCAAACCAACCGGTCTCATGTGCTCGAACTTCACCTAATGACAGTTCAAGCATAAAGAAACAAACTCTGCTACATCCTGCTTTATACCACTCCACCAGTAAAGTTGTCTCAAATCTCTATACATCTTCGCTGTGCTAGGACAAATAGAGTATCTAGAACAATGCGCCTCAAAAAGTATCAACTGAATCAAATCTCTAATCCTCAGAACACAAAGTCAACCACCAAACTTCAGAATACAATCAGAACCCAAAGTAGCCCAGATGGCCTCACCCTGAACTACCTGATCACAAAGGTCACACAAACTCTGATCCTTGAACTGTCAGCTCTGAATCTGATCAACTAGAATAGAACGAACCTCAACACTAGCAAGAACTCGACTGGGATTTGATAAATCAAGACTAAGTAAGTGGTTAGCCAAGGACTGGATATCCAGGGCCAATGGTTGCTCAGAAACTACAAGTGAAGCTAGGCTGCCCATACTAACTGCCTTTTGACTCAAGGCATCTTCTACCACGTTTGCCTTTCCTGAATGGTATAGAATAGTGAAATCATAGTCCATAAGTAACTTAATCCATCTCCTCTACCTCAAGTTCAGCTATCGCTAACTCGTAATATACTGAAGACTGTGGTGATCGGTGAATATCTCACCGTGAACTCCATATAACTAGTGCAGTCATGAGTGGGGTAGTTGCGCTCGTGAACCTTCAACTGTCTTGTCGCATATGTTATCACTCAACCCTGCTGCATAAACACACAAACAAGACCAACCTCGGAATCATCACAATACATGGTAACACTCTAACCCTCGACCGAAAAAGTCAAAACTGGAGCTAAAGTCAATAAGGTCTTAAGCCTCTGGAAGTTATCCTCACACTGAAATGGAAAATCCTTTCTAGTCAACATAGTGAAGAGTGGTTCTATGGAAGAAAATCCCTGAACGAACCTCCTGTAGTAACCTACTAACCCAATAAAGTTGCGAACCTCAATAACAGTAGTGGGTCTAAGCCAATCACAAACCGCAGAAATCTTACTCGGATCAACTCTAATCCCATCCATAGACACCACGTGTCCTAGGAATACAACTAACAAATTGCCAAAACTTGCACTTTGAGAACTTGGCATAAACCTGATGATCTCTCAAAGTTTGAAGTACCGACCTCAAGTACTTCTCATGCTCGTCCCTACTCCGGGAGTATACCAGAATGTCATCTATGAAGACTATCATGAACATATCCATGTACGGGCTAAGCACCCTGTGCATGAAGTCTATGAAAGCTGTGGGGGCATTAGTCAACCCAAAAGACATCACCAGAAGCTCATAATGGCCATAATGTGTCCTGAATGCTGTCTTAGGGATGTCCTCCGCCCTATTCCTCAACTGATGGTAGCCAGTCCTCAAATCAATCTTTGAAAACACGGCTGAACTTTAAAGCTGATCAAATAAGTCATCAATCCTCGGCATCGGATACCTATTCTTCACTGTTACCTTATTCAGCTGCCGGTATCAATACACATCCATATCAATCCTTCATTGTTCTTCACAAAGAGAATAGGAGCACTTTAAGGAGACACACTCAGTCTAATAAACCCCTAAGCTAACAAATCCTGGAGTTGTTCCTTAAGCTCTCTCAACTCAGCAGGAACCATATGGTAAGGAGGAATATAAAAGGGCCTGGTGCCCGGCTCTAACTCAATGGTAAAATCAACATCTCTCTCAGGTGGAAGGCCTGGCAGGTCGGTAGGAAACACATCTAGGAAGTCCTTAACCATGGGAATAGACTCAGGAGACGAAGGGTCAACACTAAAATCTCGGACATATGCTAGATAAGCTAGAAACCCGCGAGAGATCAACTTCCTAGCTCAAAGACAAGAGATAATCCCTGATGGTGCGCAGCTGAAAAAACCCTACCACACAACCGGGGATACACTAGGCACGGCTATGGTAACGGTCTTGGCATAACAATCCAAAATTGTATGGTGAGGGGATAACCAGTCCATGCCCAGTATCACATCAAAATCTAACATGTCAAGGATCATCGAATCACCCCAAGTCTCTAAATTACCAACAGATATCACACAGGATCTCACAATCCGATCCACTACTAAAGAATCTCCTACTGGGGTCGAAATAGAAATAGGAACATAGAATAGCTCACTACTACCACAAACAAGGCAGAAAGTAGGCAGATACATATGAACAAGTGGATCCAAGATTAAATATAGTCATAGCAGACCGATGGCACACATAAATTGTACTTGTAATCACAACATCCAAGACCTCTACCTTTGGTCTCCCAGGGACCACATAGATATGACGATGACCTCTACCTGCCCAACCGCCATCCCTACCACCTACTCTGCTACGTGGAGCACCACATCTACCCTAAGCACCACCTCCTCGAGCCTATGGCTGAACTGAGCAAATAGGCTGAGCCGACGGAGCGGCTGACTGAAATGTATCCTGCTGGGGGAAATCTCTAGCAAAATTACCAACCACACCACAGGTAAAAAACC
Organism: Jaltomata sinuosa; assembly: GCA_003996215.1. NCBI lineage: Eukaryota > Viridiplantae > Streptophyta > Magnoliopsida > Solanales > Solanaceae > Jaltomata > Jaltomata sinuosa. Next base: position 151,611 of record QJPP01000560.1, read on the forward strand.
CCTAATGACCTACTCCATCGGGATGATCCAGCAAAACCATATGGCCACCACGGCCTGATGCCCTAGAAACTGTACCCCTTGAAGATTGACCACTGTAACCTGATGGTTGCTCTGAGCCTGTTTAAGCTGAGTACTATCGGATGTCTGAAGTGAATCTTCAACTGGTCGGCCGGACTGACACTGGTGTTGTTGTGGCTGATAACTCCGTCCCAACTAGCTTGAACCTTTACCACTATGTCTGGACCCACTGTAGCCACCCTGATGTCGAGGCCTCTTCTCTCTGGCCCCAGTGTCATGACGACGCGAATCCTCTACAGTACGGGCATAGCTTGCAATAGGCTGGAAAGACTGACCACTAGCAATCAATATCTCTGCAGGCTCTCTAAACTCTCTCTATAGCCCCCAAAAAAACCTTTGAACCATGTCAGCCTCAGTAGGCATAATCATGGCCCCTAATGGAGCAAGTTTATGGAAACAGGTCTCGTACTCTGAGATGGTCATAGTATCCTGAGAAAGTCTAGTAAACTCCTCTTTCTGACGATCCTGGTCTCTCTAGGGTAAGAACTTTGCCTAAAAGGCCTCATAAAACTTGGACTAAGTCAAAGGAGGTGACGATGATGGTCTGCAAGCAACCTGGGCCCTCCACCATAACTTCACTTGGCCCTCCAACTGATATGTAGTATAAACGACCCCGTGAGTCTCAAATAACCCCAAATAATGCAACATCTCCTCGCAGGTAGTAATGAAATCATATGGGTCCAATCCAGGTGTGCCAACAAATTGCGGAGGTGCCAATCTCAAGAATCTACCCAACGTCTTTTGCTCTATCTCTATAATAATCGGGCAGGGAGCAAGAAGCAATGCAATAGAGGGGACCAAAATAACCTCGGCCCGGGGAGCCACAGTGGCAGGCTACGCTCGTGGACTCTGAACACCCAGGGGTGCCCCCTGAGTGGGTATATGTGCTTCCTCCGAAGGTCTCTCTCCAATCATACCCAAAAGATGAGTAAGTAAACCCTGAATATCCGAACACTGAGCTGGGGAAGAAGCTGGCACAGAAACTGGTGCTGGAACTAGCACTGGAGCTGGTGGCACCTTGGCTGTCCCCGGGTCTATATGTTGTTGCGCAGGGATAAACTAGGGATCATAATCATACTCCGGATATCTCCCTTCCCTAGGAGCTCTAACTGGTGCTGCTGCTCTGGACATCCTCAACCCCTAGCTCTACGACCTCCCCGGCCCCTAGCTGCAGTCAGAGGCTTGTCTCTGCCCAAAGTCAACAATCTCGTATGAGCCATATGCGGATGAGTGAACCAAAACAAGTGAGATTTCAAAAAGCTTCCAAGGATTACGCATGATACAAAAGCAAATGAGAGAGTCATATTTCCTATGATAACACTATAGCTTCCCAAAGATTAAGTACAGACGTCTCCGCCCCGATCTGCAGGACTTTACTATACATTGACTCCTATACCGATGATAGCGGTGAATCTAAGGCTCTGATACCAAGTTTTCATGACCCAATTTCTCAGTCATGATGGAACCTACAACCCCTCAGTAGGCGAACCAATCCCCTTAGTCCAGAACGGTTAGTAAAGGGCTACATTATAACAATTTAAGTGGAAGAACAGTTTAAAAAAGCAGAAGCAAGGAAACAAGGTGAAGAAAATAGATAACATGAATATATTTACATATGCGGAAGTTACACCCAAAAATTGGTATCATAAGATAGAGCCGGATCTACATATAAGGAGTACGATAGGATCCAAAATAAAATATATACCAATGTCTCTGAGTAATAATAGAGTACATAAGCAAAAAAGATAATCTAAAACTAAGCTCCGGCCATCAAGGGCTCGCCCTCAGTCTGGAATATCATAAAAGAAACTCCTCAAACAAACCTCTAAAGAGATAACGATGATGGCCCACACTAGGATCTGCACCAGAAGATGCAGAGTATAGTATGAGAACCAAATGCAAAGCATAAGGTACCCAATAGGTATCATAGGCTGACTGGGCACATATAAGATAAAAACATAGTAACATGCAGAATAGAAGCAAGTAGTCATGGAAATCTATGAGAAAGTACACAAGAACTAGCCCAGAGGAAAGACAACAGAAACAACATACAAGGGTTGCATGTAGAATATATACACAACAGGCACAAGTGATAGTAAGAAATGTTGCACCCGGTATCCTTGCAATAACAGTATATATGTAATAAGTTTTAGAAGTGGACGGTATACTGGTAACCTCAAGAGCAAGGGAGCGAAGAAGAGAGTAAAGATAGACATGCTCGGAAACATGAATCAATAACCAAACAAATTATACAAATCTAAAATCCAGAAACTAACAACCTAGAAGTATACAATCTTATAGGTATAACCATAACAGGGGTAACACTGCAATAAAGTAACAAGAGGCTACCTACAGTTCCTAGGCCGCCCATATAATCGAGGAACACAAACAAGTTAAAACAAACCCTCCGACTGCCCAAACAAATGGAGCGTACACTCAACAAACAACAAACAAGGATGGAGCCTCATACAATGAATAATATGTTACATGAAGATCTCAGGGTGAAATGGTAACTATGTATGTACCCCCTCCAGTGCTGATCGGGCCCAACCGGTAGGTTCCATGGAAGGATACTGCCCGTATAAATCTACTCCGCCATATACCCTTCCTCCGGCACAAATAACCCCAGGCCCCAGGTCTGGAATGACAAGGTCTATAGAGGTCCCGGACCCCATACTAAAAGTCAATATCAAAACATGTGACCCAAAGAAAGTCCGAGTTCAAGCTTGAGATCCAGTCTCGAATATGCATGCCCAGACCCTGTCCAAGACTAAAGTAGAGGGAAATGTCTCAAATCCCCTCCAAGGGTGCCCGGGTATAACCGGGTCTAAAATAGTAGAAAGTCAACTCGGGTTCTCGGTCCGACCGAGGCTAAAGCCATTTCAAATCAGTAAGAAAACTAAACTAGCACCTGGCCCTGCCAAGTCTAGCGTTAGTAGTAAAACTAGTGATAGAAAACAAAATTTAACTCTCTTTTACCCCAAGAAGATCCACATGTTAAGTCAAACCATGTCCAATTCATTTTCATCGAAAACGGTCTCCCGGGGCCATGCAAAGTTTAGAATACCCATTTCAGTAGGGCCGAAGCCAAAACCATAGTAAAACATGGCTAAAACCTCTTTATATGCATGGAAATGATATGGATAATCACACATAGACGCCGAGCAGCTCACAATCAACCTATCATCCATGCAGAGGCTCCAATTGCTCTACAACAGAGATAGCCAACCTAATATCATGATAACGATGCCTGGACTCATGGGAACCCTCGAATAACAAACCTCTATTGTCTAGAGTCAAACAAGTCCACATAGGACCGCAAGGGTAATAATATCAACTACGGGGAATATTACACATAATGGGGGAAAGAAATGAGGCGAAACATGGAATGCGGGCAAAGTCTATGGTACCAACCTAATAACCCAACCCAAGGATGCCAGCTAGTACAATTTTATCTGATATATGCTAAGTCTAGGGAGTTTAGATTGTATCCTACCTGTCGTCCGATGACAAGATGCTAGGACAATGAAATCCAAGCCTGAATCACTCCGAGAAGCCCCGAATGATGATCAAACTATCAAAAACATAAATAATACATTAAGACGAGTCTAACGATACCCATATCTCTATAGTAATAGTCGAGCCAAAATTTGGGTCACCGACGAGCCAGTGGGACTCGCAACCCGATACCGAAAATGAACTCACACAATATGATCACCTAGACCATATGAGTACATTCCCTGAAAATCAAAGAAATTGGGAAACTAATTCGAGCTAACGCAACCTCTAAAGTCAAGAATCCCAAGAGTGAAATTAAGGAATAAAATCGGAAATTTGAGCAAGGGAGCTTACCAAAAGCGAGAAATTACAGCCGGATAGTGAGTCTCACGAACCCATAATCATGCAATCACACGGGGGAACAAAATCTACATTGGGAATTTCAACAATGGAGTTTTAGCAAATTAAAGGAGAAGAAGTAAGCTTGGAGAAGACGAACTTACCAAATTAACGGGATGATACGAATTTGATGAACAACTGATTTCCCCAAGTCTAAGAACAGATAGCGGCAAAGTGTAGGGAGTGTTTTTGTGATTAGAGTCAAGAGAAGTAACAAAGAAAGCTGGAAAAATAAAGATAAAGGTTTGTGTACTACCCAGGGGTCCTTCAACGAAACCGCGAAGGGACCCCTCGCGGTCGCGAGGACCACACTGGCTAGACCATCGCGATCGTGAGGGCTAGCCATGCAGTAGCGAAGAACAATAGGGAGGAGAATTTGTCGCGATCGCGATAGGTGATCACGCGATCATGAAGAACATGAGTCTAGGTGCTTCATCGCAGTCGCAATCGCGATTAAGGCCTGAGGCTTACACTTGCAATAGCCAAAAGTCTGTAACTTTCTAAAACTCAACGGGGCATTCTAGGTACAAACGAAAACCGATATTTAAAAACCAATAATGCAAACAGAGTGGAAAAATGGTTCCAGATTCAACAAAATTGATGAAACTTTCATACGAGGTCATTTCAGAAAAATGTTGACCCAAGTCAACATGCAACCAAACACCTTAAATGTGCCCGGCTCACCCGAATCCCAAGAAAACCATCTACATAACCCAAACTCAGCATTTCGGAGCTGATGAAATCATCGAATTTCAAATTTGACGCTCTGATCATCGAAAGTTACCCAAAGTTACATTTTAAACTCCAAATGGCCTAAAAACAGAGAAAGCAACAGAAAACCCACACCAGAAGTTCTCAAGCGTCCAACTAGACAAAACTCAACTCTTTGGAGCTAACAGAACTGTCCAAATTCAATTATGAGCACGTTAGCTAAGAATGTTGACTAAAGTCAACGATATTCACAGTTAAGGCTCTAAAATGGGCAAACGTCCTAAACAACCAAACAAATGACTAGCGCATCGAATTACTAGTCCTAGTAAGCCATGAATAACTTGGGGTCGCTAACAAACAGCTCTAACATTACAATGAATGTTAAAACTCGAAGATGACTATAAGGGTCATCACAAATGTTGTCTTAGAGATGTATTCAGCCCTAATCCTCAACTGGTTGTAGCCTGACCTCAAATCTATCTTAGAGAACATTACTGCACCCTGGAGCTGATCAAACATGTCATATATATGTGGCATCAGATACTTATACATTATAGTCACCTTATTAAGCTGCCAATAATCAATACACATCACCACTAAACCATCTTTTTTCTTCACAAAAAAATACTGGAGAACCCCAAGGTGAGACACTCGGCCTAATGAAACCCTTGGCTAACAACTCCTGAAGCTGAATCTTAAGCTCTCTCAACTCAGCTAAAGTCATACGATACGAAGTAATGGAAATGGTCCTTGTACCCGACTCTACCACAATGGCAAAGTCTGTATCATGCTCAGGTGAAAGGCATGGCAGGTCAGTCAGAAACAAATCTAAGAACTCACTAACCACATGGACTGACTCATAAGAAGAAGTGTTAGCGCTAACATCCAGGACATATGCTAGATAAGCCAAACACCCGCGCGAAATCAACTTCCTTGCCTATAGGCAAGAAATGATCCCAGACGGTGCGTGGCTAACAGAACCCTACCATATAAAATGGGATACATCGGGCACAATTATAGTAACGGTCTTAGCATAACAATCCAAAACTGCTCAGTGAGGGGATAACAATTCATGCCCAGAATCACATCAAAATTAGCATGTCTAAAATCATCATGTCATCCCGAGTCTCAAGATCACCAACATCTATCAAGAAGGATCTAACAATCCGATCCACTACTAAAGAATCGCCTACAGGGATAGAAACAGATACAAGAACAAATAATGGATCACTAGCCAACCCCAAAAAAGGAACAAAGTAGTTATAAACATAAGAACATGAAGAACCTGGATCACATAATGCTAAAGCTAACTAGCAACAAACAGAAATTATACATGTGTTCACCGCATCTGAAGCCTCTACCTATGATCTACCAAGGACCCCATAGAACTGATGCTTACCTCCACTAGACTGACTGCAATCTCGACCACCTGACCTGCCACGCTAGTCATCACCTCTACCAGGAAAACCACCACCCCTAACAGGTGGCTGCAGTGATCTCAAAGGCTGAGCTAGTGGAGTGGCTAGCTAAACTATACCCCACTGGGGGAACTCTCTGGCGAAGGTCCCAATGATACCACACTTTATAAAAAGGACCTAATGGCCCACCGTATCTAGATGAACTGGTTGAACCTGTATGGCCAGCATGGCATGATGCCCCAATGACGTACCCTTTAATGATTGACCACTGTAACCATGCTGACTACCATAACTCAGATCAAAATAAGGCCCAACAGAAGTCTAAATTGATGCCTGAACTAGCCGTCTAAACTGACCCTGATGTTTCTATTGTTGATATCCTCAGTCCCAGTGACCTAAACCTCTACCACTAGAGCGAGAACCTATGTATCTGCCTTAATAGTGTGGCCTCTTATCTCTGCCCCCAGGTCAGGATGATTCAAATCCTCCATAGTGCGGGCATGGTCTTATATATCCTAAAATGGTTGCCCACTAACAACTAGTATCTTTGTAGTCTGTCGAAGCTCGGTCCTTAACCCCCCAAACAAACCAAAGAACCCCTTCTGGTTAAATAGGAATGATCATAGACCCAAATGGATCCAGCTAGTTAAAATGGGTCTCATACTCAAGACACTGTCACCGACCTCTACATCAATCGGGTAAACTGCTCTTTGTGGTGCTCACAGTCACTTTCAGGCATGAGCTTGGACATAAAGGCCTCATATAACTCTCTCCAAGTCAACTGAGGAGACTCAGAAAGTATGCAAGCTACATGTTCCCTCCACCAAAGCTTAGATGGGTACTCCGGATGATAGATAGTATAACCCACTATGTGAGTATCCAATAGACCAAGATAATGAAGCATCTCCTCGCAAGTAGAAATATTGATATAAACATCCTAACCAGGAGCACCGGAGAACCTCAGCGGTGATAATATTAGAAATTGGGCCTAATGCCTTATGCTCTGACTCTGTCATGAATGGGCAAGGATCAAAAGGCTAAGAAACAGTAGGCATTGATAGAACCTATTCGCGGGGAGCCGCAGTAGCAGGCTGCTCTCCTGAACTCTAAACACCCAGGGTTTCCCCATGAGTGGATAATTGGGCCATATCATAAGGTTGACCCCCAACCATACCCAATAACTGAAGAAGCAAACCTCAGATATATGGTGAAGAAGTTGTGGTTAGTGCCGATATTAATGTTGTAACTGGCACTGGTGGCAATTTGGTTTCCCCCGATCCACGGGCTGGTGCTCTGGAACTAACTCAAGCTCAAGCTCATCCTGGGAGCTCTATATAGTGCCGCTTCTTGAGCACATCCTCGACCTTTACCTCTACAACAACCCCAGCCTCTAGCTAGAGTAGGGTGTGGTAGTGCCAAAAGCTTTCCCTCATCTGCTGCTGAAGATCTCATACGAGCCATCTACGAAAGAGTGAATTAGAATAAATAAGATTATAGGAAACCATCAAGGATAAAATGCACAATTATAGAAGCAAGGGAAGAATCATATTTCCCAAAATGCTACTACAAACTCTCGAAGATAGAGTACGAACGTCTCCACTCCAAACAACAGGACCCTACTGTAACACCCCGTACCTTTCAAAACCTATGTGACTAAGTAAATATCGACGAAGGTATTTGAGTTCGAGATTGTGAAGGGGTACTTTGGCCTAGAATTTGAAATGGTCAAATGTATATAAGTGTTAAGTTAAATTATAAGGATGAGGGTTTTGAAAATGAGATAAAACAAGTGAGGTACTTGCTCGACTTATCTAAGCTCTTAGGTGACAAGTAGGTGCATCACCTACCTACGCTAACGAACTAAGTTCCGAGGGACGATTACGGGCAGCAACACCATGGATTATTAGACCTAATGGTAGCCCAAATGAAGCTTAAAGTTGGCCCATCAAAGCACAACCAAATCTGGCCCAAACAACTACAAAAGGTAGCCACCAATATTGACCACATTTTTACCCAAGAGAAGCCCAAAATCAGCCACAAAACATAACCCTTTTGAGGCCCAAGCAACGGGTAATTTTGTCCCAAGTTTCTTGACCCATTTTGGCCCAAATATACTCAAAAAAGTCGGCCAAAAAGATTCCTTTATACAGGCCTTTTGTTGATCAATATTGATCACAAAAAGCTGGAAAAATTATCTCTTATCTCCTTTCCTTTTGGTAGCCCTTCTCTCCCTTTAGGGTTCTAAGAAGATCAAGATTCATTCAAGCTTAAGGTGAGTTAAACAACTTGTTATCTTGGTATTAATCTACTACATATAGATAGGATATCCTATGGTAAGAAATACATGAACTATGACAGCCCCTTTCTTAAGATTTAACACATAGAAATTGTGTAACAATTAAGAGATTTCTTCTTCTCTTGTTGGTGTATGTGTAGGGGGTACTTATGCTTTTCAAGGCATCAATAAAAACAGGATAAAAACACCCCTTCAAGTATGGTAAGTACTCTTCCCATAATCATATTTTTGGATTGAAGTTCGGATGGACAATTGTTGTTGAATTGTTGTTAAGAACTCACGGGACGACGATCGGAAGTCGTGGGTTCAATGTGTTGCTACTGTATTTCGGCATGGTGAGTTATGTAGGGGCTGTTTGATGTGTTTTGTATTATTGGAGGCAGTAGGTTGGTGTGTGTGTGATGTGTATTGGATTGGGGAGAAAGGTGTGACGATAAACCTTTAATTAATGCAAAATACGTAAATCTGCCCGGGAAATGTTTAGCTACTATTTTGGGAAAGTTGCATCAGGTTTAGAGCTAATATTAGCTTCATTATACCCTTGTGTTGTAGATTAACTTAATAAAGGAAATTTCAAATTGTGGTAAGCGCAATCTTCAGAAGGAACGAGGTATGTTAAGGCTTCTTTATTCCTTATCGGCATGAATCTAGAAATAGAACTCTAAATCTCCGAAAGAAGGAATTTGAGTATTTTGTTGTAAGAGAGCTGATTTGGTAACTCAACAAGACTTAAGGAACTAATTTATACATTATGGTGATTCAAGTCGCCTTCTTATAAAAATCTGATTCTTTTTGCACGAAACGTAAGTTATCCTTTTGTCGAGTTCCTTCTTTGTATTGTGATCCCTAATCAAGCTTTAGAAAGTACACAAGGAAAGTTAGCAAGTCAAATCCCCATTTATATATGTTTGGTATGTTGAGTCCAACACCTAGGAAGCCAAGGCTAAAGAAGTTATCTAAATGAACCTTCATAAATAACAAGAATAGCTTTGAAGGTCAATCTAGTAATACACTTATTATGCGTGGTTTGCGTGTTAGTGTGCACCGAGGTGCTACTGCCATATTGAGGCTATTATATACATAGTGTGCACCAAGGTTCTACTGCCATATTGAGGCCATTATACACATAGTGTGCCCCGAGGTGCTACTGCCATATTGAGGCCATTGTATACATAGTGTGCACCGAGGCGCTATTGCCATATTGAGGCTATTATATATATGGTGCGCCGAGGCGCTATTGTTGTTTAGTGTGGGTTATAAAGAGTGAGTTGCGGCTTGATTTAATGCATGTGTTGTGTTCTAAAAAGAATAAAGGAGAAAGAGCTTAACAAGTATTACCAATTACAGTTTACAAGTTTCATATTATATCTTGTTCAGATTTACTACTTGCGACTTGCTTTTATGTTTCTACCTTACATTATAGTACATTATTGTCGTACTGACGTCCCCATTGCCAGGGGCGCTGCATACATTCCTGCAGGTCCAGACAGATACCCAGACAGACTTCTTTAGTAGGAGTTGCAGAGTTAAGCCATTTTGGTAAGCTCAATTTTTCCTGGAGCTGACGAGTCAGAGGTCTAGCTTATATTTTGACCAGGTTATGTATATGTACAAATTATGGGTAGTCCAGGGCCCTGTCCTGGATAAGATATATTTTACTTACTCCTAGAGACTTGTAGACGTGTATATGTATATCAGTATTGGGTATGGCCTTCTCGGCCTTGTTATTAGCTATCTACTATGATAATAGCCTTGTCGGCCTTGAGTTGCTTAATTACTATGGAGCTTTCAGTGTTTCAAATTGCTATGCTTATAGACCTTGTCGGTCTCGGACCCCCAGCAGGTTTAATAGAGATACACTCTATTTTGACACCCTTGGCCTTTTGGGGCTCTGGGTGTCGGTCATGCCTCCCATGGTTTGGGGCGTGACAAACTTGGTATCAGAGCACGTCGAATCCCAGGGAGTCTACAAGCCGTGTCTAGTAAATTCTTGCTTATGGGTGTGTTGTGCACCATACCTATAATAATGAGGCTACGGGATATTTAGGAATTTTTATCCTTCTTTCATTTGCTAGATCGTGCAATAGAGCGAGGTCATAAGATGTTTGAAGTCTAATTCATGTTTTTCTATTCCTTGTTTACAGAAATGCCTGTGACCAGACAAATGAGTAGCCGACGGGTTGGCACGGATACGAGGGAAGGTACTAGTCATTCCTCGCCTATCCGATTGGATAGATTTGAGGCTCAAAGTGAATCACCGACACCAGAGATCCCAGTTTATCAAGTACCTGATGAGACTAGAGGGGATCCAGTACCCCTGACCCCACCTGCTCCAGTGGCATCTAAGATAGCTAGAGATGAACCAACACATGTAGCTCCTACACCTGAAGTAGAGGACCAGGACATCAGGAGTGCTGTTCGATTATTGACCCAGATGGTAGCCACACAACAACAACAAATTGGGGCATCAATGAGTGTTAGGTCAGGTGGCTTAGAAATTTCTAGGGCTCGAGGGTTTATCAGCCTAAGCCCTCCTATATTTACAAGCTCTAACCCATGTGAGGATCCTCAAGAGTTTATTGATCAGACTAATCGAGTACTGCGAGTCATGTATGGAACAGTAGTGGAGGCAGTGGAGTTTGCATCTTTCAGGTTACGAGATGTGGCCATTTTATGGTTCGAGGCTTGGGATAGGTCTAGGGGATAAAATGCACCCCCAGCTGAATGGGAGGAATTTTCAGAGGCCTTCCTAGCTCACTATCTTCCACAGGAGGTTCAAAAGGCCAGACTTGATCAATTTCTAGCCCTTAGGCACGACAATATGAATGTTTGATAGTACAGCCTCAGGTTTAATTCATTAGCCAGGTACGCCCCCGATATTGTGAGTACGATGCGAGCTAGAGTTCATCGATATGTGTGTGGCCTTAAGGATGAATTGATTAAGGGATTAACAATAGTAGCCACACAAAAGGATATGAATATTTCTAAGATACAGGCTATTTCTCAGACTGCAGAGGATCTTGAAGTACAAATTGGAGATAACCAAAGCCGAGAAAGGGATCAGAATAAGAAGGCTATATCTACTGGGTCCTATGTAGAGCCACGAGGTAATGTTAGGCCACATTTTAATAGGCGATCACCCCACCCTACTAGTGGTGCCCCATATCAGTTGCAAAGGCAGAGGTATGATCATTTTTCTCAGACTGGACCAGGCCACAGTTCAGCTGCATCCAGTTCCTATCGCCAGGGGCATTCAGGTCAGATGAGGCCACCTTTGCCACCTTGTGTTCAGTGCGGTAGGAAGCATCTAGGGATATGTCACCTGGGTTCAGATACTTGTTATTCGTGTAGTCATCCTGGTCACTTTATGCGAGACTGTCAGAGTAGAGGTAGGAGTCAAATATCCCAGCCTACAGGGTCGATGGCAGCTTCTTAATCTACTATTCATCCCCCTAGGACAGGACAGCAGGCTACACCAGGTCGTGGTAGAGGTAGAGGAGGAGGAGGAGCATCCAGTTCAGGCGGTGGTCAGAATCCTATTTATGCTCTAGCCGGTCGCCAGGACTTGGAATCGTCACCTGATGTTGTTACAGGTACATTGACTATTTTTACTCATGTTGTTTATGCACTTATAGATCCTGGCTCTACTCTTTCATATGTTACCCCGTGGTAAGTTGGGGCAGGCTCTGAGTTATTCCCTAGACCTTTTCTTTTATCTATGCCGGTTGGTGAATCTATTATAGCTAGACGAGTTTATCTAGATTGTGCAGTGTGGATTTATGACCATCTCACTTCAGCTGATCTAATCAAATAAGATATGATTGACTTCGATGTCATTATGAGCATGGACTGGTTAGCTGCATGTTATGCTAATATCGATTGTAGAACTAAGGTTGTCAAATTCTATTTTCCGAAAGAGACAACCCTGGAGTGGAAAGGTAATGCTGCCACGCCAAGGGGTAGGTTTATTTCCTACCTTAAAGCCCAGAAAATGATTTCTAAAGGCTATATTTATCATTTAGTCCGAGTACAAAGCACAGAGGATGGACCAGTGACTCTTCAATCGGTTCCCGTGGTGAGTCAATTTAAGATGTATTCCCGGATGAGCTTCCAGGAATCCCTCCAGAAAGGGAAATTGAGTTTGCCATTGACCTACTCCCAGATACTCATCCAATATAAATTCCCCCTTACAGGATGGCTCCTGCAAAATTAAGAGAGTTAAAGGAACAATTAAAGGATCTACTCGAAAAAGGTTTCATTAGGCCTAGTACATCGCCATGGGGCGCACCAATTTTGTTTGTTCGTAAGAAGGATGGGTCATTGAGAATGTGTATCGATTACCGACAACTGAACAAAGTTACAATCAAGAATAAGTATCCGCTTCCAAGGATTGATGACCTTTTTGATCAGTTGCAAGGCGCCAAATGTTTTTCAAAGATTGACTTGCGGTCGGGGTATCACCAGTTACGTGTTAAAGGGGTAGATGTTCCAAAAATAGCCTTTAGGACAAGGTATGGCCACTTTGAATTTCTAGTAATGTCTTTTGGGCTTACTAATGCCCCAGCAGCTTTTATGGACCTAATGAATCGGGTATTCAAGCCATTCCTAGATGTATTCGTGATCGTATTTATTGACGATATTCTAATTTACTCGCGGTCCAAAGCCGAAAATGCTGATCATTTACGTGCAGTATTACAAACACTTCAGAATCATAAATTATATGCGAAGTTCTCCAAATGTGAGTTTTGGTTGACTTCAGTGGCTTTTCTTGGCCATATAATTACAGACGAAGGTATTAGAGTTGACGGCCAAAAGATTGAAGCAGTAAAGAATTGCCCGAGGCCCTTGAATGCTACAGAGATCCTTAGTTTTTTGGGCTTGGCAGGTTATTACCGAAGGTTTGTGGAAGGGTTTTCTTCAATATTTGCACCATTGACAAAGTTGACTCATAAAGCTGCCAAGTTCCAGTGGTCTGATGCATGTGAGCAGAGTTTTCAGGAGTTTAAGGACAGGCTTACTTCAGCACCTGTCTTAACTCTGCCAGAGGGCACGGAAGGTTATGTTGTTTATTGTGATGCTTCAAGGATTGGGTTGGGCTGCATTTTAATGCGACATGGTAAAGTTATTGCCTATGCCTCGAGACAACTAAGAAAGCACAAACAAAATTACCCTACTCATGATCTTGAATTGGAAGCGGTTATATTTGCCTTGAAAATTTGGCGCCATTACTTGTTTGGAGTCCATGTAGACGTGTTTACGGACCATAAAAGTCTACAGTATTTATTCAAACAGAAGGATTTAAACCTAAGGCAAAGAAGGTGGCTAGAGTTACTAAAGTATTATGACGTGGATATTTTGTACCATCCAGGGAAGGCCAATGTAGTGGCGGACGCACTTAGCCGCAAATCCATAGGAAGCTTGAGACACATGGAAAATAGAAAGATTGAGATGACAAGAGAACTGCATCAGTTAGCTAATTTGCAGGTTGGACTACTAGACCAAGGTAATGGGGGAGTTGTTATTCAAAGCACAGCGGAATCCTCACTTATGACAGAGGTAAAGGAAAGACAATATGATGATCCAGAATTAGTAAGATTGAGGGAGGAAATTCCACAACAGAAGCAACCACTAATAGAGATTAAGGAAGATCGGGTTCTGAGATATCAAGGTCGTCTATGTGTACCTAACATCGGGGAGCTTCGGGAGAAAATTTTTGCAGAAGTTCACTATTCCCGCTATTCAATCCATCCAGGAGCGACGAAGATGTATCATGATCTTCGATAGATTTATTGGTGGAATAATATGAAGAGAAATATTGCAGAGTTTGTAGCCCAATGCCCGAATTGTCAACAGGTAAAAATTGAACACTAGAGACCCGGAGGTCTAACTCAAAGTATAGTGATAACTAACTGGAAATGGGAGGTGATCAACATGGACTTTATTACAGGCTTACCCCGTACTTATCGAAAGTATGATTTCATATGGGTGATTGTAGATAGACTTACAAAATCAGCTAACTTTTTGCCAGTCAGGACAACTTATACTGCTAAAAATTATGCCAAGTTGTATATTAGTGAAATAGTTCGACTTCATGGTGTCCCAATTTCCATTATTTCAGATAGGGGTGCTCAATTTACAACAAATTTCTGGAGGTCTTTCCAGAGAGGCTTAGGTACTCAAATAAGTCTCAGTACAGCTTTTCATCCACAGACAGATGGACAAGCTGAATGCACTATTCAAACACTCGAAGATATGCTACGAGCTTGTGTACTAGATTTTAAAGGGAGTTGGGATGACCATTTGCCACTAATTGAGTTTGCTTATAATAATAGCTTCCATGCAAGCATTGAAATGGCTCCTTATGAGGCTTTATACGGGCGAAAGTGTAGATCACCAATTGGATGGTTTGAAATTGGAGAAGCAGGATTATTAGGGCCAGACCTAGTTAATCAGACAATGGAGAAGGTGAAGCTAATCCGAGAAAGATTACTAATAGCCCAGAGTAGGCAGAAATCATATGCAGATGTGCGACGTCGGGATTTGGAATTTAACATTAGTGATTGGGTTTTTCTAAAGGTTTAACCCATGAAAGGCGTTATGCGATTTGGTAAAAAGGGTAAGCTTAGTCAAAGATATATTGGACCATACAGGATCATTCAGAGGGTAGGAAAAGTGGCATATGAGCTAGATTTACCCACAGAATTAGAGACAGTCCGTCCTGTATTTCATGTATCAATTCTACGAAGGTGCATAGGATATCCTTCACGTATTATTCCTATTAAAGATGTTCAACTTTTTGAAGACTTATCCTATAAGGAAGTACCAATTTCTATCCTAGATCGTCAAGTTAGGAAGCTCAGAACCAAAGAAGTAGCCTCAGTAAAGGTGTTGTGGAGAAATAATAATATTGAGGAAATGACGTGGGAAACCGAGGAAGAAATAAGGAAAAAACATCCTCAGTTATTTATTACTTAAAGATAGTACAGAGGTAAGTCATATTCTTATGTTCTTGATACTCTTCCTACTATGCAAATATGATCAGGTTTGAACATGTGAAAATTATTACATTTAATTGTATATAGTTGTATCGCCCTGTGAGGCATCGTGCTGGACTTTTGCTGAGTTTCAGGGTTTTGGATAGTCCCAATTATAAAGGAAACTCTGCCGAAATTTCAAACAATCCTAAGGGACTAGAGCTCTATATGCATTACCCTCATTCGAGGACGAATGATTCTAAGGGGGGAAGGATGTAACACCCCGTACCTTTCAAAACCTATGTGACTAAGTAAATATCGACGAAGGTATTTGAGTTCGAGATTCTGAAGGGGTACTTTGGCCTAGAATTTGAAATGGTCAAATGTATATAAGTGTTAAAGTTAAATTATAAGGATGAGGGTTTTGAAAATGAGATAAAACAAGTGAGGTACTTGCTCGACTTATCTAAGCTCTTAGATGACAAGTAGGTGCATCACCTACCTACGCTAACGAACTAAGTTCCGAGGGCCGATTACGGGCAGCAGCACCATGGATTATTAGACCTAATGGTAGCCCAAATGAAGCTTAAAGTTTGCCCATCAAAGCACAACCAAATCTGGCCCAAACAACTACAAAAGGTAGCCACCAATATTGACCATATTTTTACCCAAGAGAAGCCCAAAATCAGCCACAAAACTTAACCCTTTTGAGGCCCAAGAAAAGGGTAATTTTGTCCCAAGTTTCTTGAACCATTTTGGCCCAAATATACTCAAAAAAGTCGGCCAAAAAATTCCCTTTATACAGGCCTTTTGTTGATCAATATTGATCACAAAAAGCTGGAAAAATTCTCTCTTATCTCCTTTCCTTTTGGCAGCCCTTCTCTCCCTTTAGGGTTCTAAGAAGATCAAGATTCATTCAAGATTAAGGTGAGTTAAACATCTTGTTATCTTGGTATTAATATACTACATATATCTAGGATATCCTATGGTAATAAAGACATGAACTATGGCAGCCCCTTTCTTAAGATTTAACACATAGAAATTGTGTAACAATTAAGAGATTTCTTCTTCTCTTGTTTGTGTATGTGTAGGGGGTACTTAAGCTTTTCAAGGCATCAATAAAAAAAGGATACAAAACACCCCTTCAAGTGTGGTAAGTACTCTGCCCATAATCATATTTTTGGATTGAAGTTCAGATGGACAATTGTTGTTGAATTGTTGTTAAGAACTCACGGGACGGCGATCGGAAGCCGTGGGTTCAATGTGTTGCTATTGTATTTCGGCATGGTGAGTTGTGTAGGGGATGTTTGATGTGTTTTGTATTATTGGAGGCAGTAGGTTGGTGTGTGTGTGATGTGTATTGGATAGGGGAGAAAGGTGTGACGATACACCTTTAATTAATGAAAAATACGTAAATCTTCCCGGGAAATGTTTAGCTACTGTTTTGGGAAAGTTGCATCAGGTTTAGAGATAATATTAGCTTCATTATACCCTTGTGTTGTATATTAACATAATAAAGGAACGTCCAAGTTGTGGTAAGTGCAATCTTCGGAAGGAACGAGGTATGTTAAGGCTTCTTTATTCCTTATCGGCATGAATCTAGAAATAGAACTCTAAATCTCCGAAAGAAGGAATTTGAGTATTTTGTTGTAAGAGAGCTGATTTGGTAACTCAACAAGTCTTAAGGAACTAATTTATACAGTATGGTGATTCAAGTCGCCTTCTTATAAAAATCTGATTCTTTTTGCACGAAACGTAAGTTATCCTTTTGTCGAGTTCTTTCTTTGTATTTTGATCCCTAATCAAGCTTTAGAAAGTATACAAGGAAAGTTAGCAAGTCAAATCCCCATTTATATGTGTTTGGTATGTTGACTCCAACACCTAGGAAGCCAAGGCTAAAGATGTTATCTAAATGAACCTTCATAAATAACAAGAATAGCTTTGAAGGTCAATCTAGTAATACACTTATTATGCGTGGTTTGCGTGTTAGTGTGCACCGAGGTGCTACTGCCATATTGAGGCTATTATATACATAGTGTGCACCGAGGTGCTACTGCCATATTGAGGCCATTATACACATAGTGTGCACTGAGGTGCTACTGCCATATTGAGGCCATTGTATACATAGTGTGCGCCGAGGCGCTACTGCCATATTGAGGCTATTATATATAGGGTGCGCCAAGGCGCTATTGTGGTTTAGTGTGGTTTATAAAGAGTGAGTTGCGGCGTGAGTTAATGCATGTGTTTTGTTCTAAAAAGAATAAAGGAGAAAGAGCTTAACGAGTATTACCAATTATAGTTTACAAGTTTCATATTATATCTTGTTCAGATTTACTACTTGCGACTTGCTTTTATGTTTCTACCTTACATGCCAGTACATTATTGTCGTACTGACGTCCCCATTGCCTGGGGGCACTGCATACATTCCTGCAGGTCCAGACAGATACCCAGATAGACCTCTTCAGTAGGAGTTGCAGAGTTCAGCCATTTTGGTAAGCTCCATTCTTCCTGGAGCTGACGAGTCAGAGGTCTAGCTTATATTTTGACCAGGTTATGTATATGTACAAATTATGGGTAGTCCAGGGCCCTGTCCTGGATATGATATATTTTACTTACTCCTAGAGGCTTGTAGACGTGTATATGTATATCAGTATTGGGTATGGCCTTATCGTCCTTGTTATTAGCTATCTACTATGATAATAGCCTTGTCGGCCTTGAGTTGCTTAACTACTATGGAGCTTTCAGTGTTTCAAATTGCTATGCTTATAGACCTTGTCGGTCTCAGACCCCCAACAGGTTCAATAGAGATACACTCTATTTTGACACCCTCGGCCTTTTGGGGATCCGGGTGTCGGTCATGCCTCGCATGGTTTGGGGCGTGACACCTACTAGACATTGGTTCCTATATCAATGACACCGATGAACCTAGTCTCTAATACCAAGCTATCTTTACTCGATTTCTCAGTTCATGATGGCACCTTCAACACCCTATAGGTGAACCAACTCACATAGCCCGGAACAGTTAGTAATGGGCTACTAGCTAAGTAAGCACGTATAAGAAGCATAATAAGCGCAAATAAGATAAGGAAAGCCAAGAAGAAGGAAGCAATCCAGATATATATATATATAGAGAGAGAGAAACTAAACCATTCCATCAAAAGTACAGGAGCCAGTACAAATATACAGAGTAGAAGAGGGTACAAAAATACAATTTATAATTATCTATGAATGAAAAAAAGAGTCAACAGCCGAAAGAGAAGATATAGCTACGCCCCGGTCACTAAGAGCTCACCATATGTCTCGGATGCCCAAAAGTGTTGCACAAGTCTCTGCACCAATGGTTATAGCTCACACTAGGGTCTACACCAGGAAGATATAGAAATATAGTATGAGCACCAATTGTAAAGCAACGGGTACCCATTAGGCATCATAGGCCGACTGAGCATATATAAAATATAAAAGCAGTAAATAGAAGATAAGAATGAAATGGTCACAGAAGCAAATAGAGAAGAGTACACGGAAGATAGAAATAAGATGAAGGCATATAGAATACAAGTATAGTATGCTAGCCACAAAAGATATATCACATAATACAGGTGAATGAGTAGAGAAAGCACCTGGATCCTTGCAATAACAATATATACAAAATTTTAAACGACCAGGGCGCTGTACCGATAACCTCAAACAATGGGAGAGAAGGAAAGAAAATAAACATAAACATGCTTGTAATACAACTCACAAGGTTATGATGATCGGAAAGTACATCAACAAGTAACTATAATATGAACGAGTAAGACTAATCTACCTACAATCCTAATGGGCGCCCATACACTCGAGGAATACATACAAGTATACACAAACCCTCCGGCATCCTATACTTCAAGAGCGTACACTCAGCAAATAGCAAACAAGGGTGGAACCTTGCAAATATTGAATGATGTGATATGTCATGCCAGTGGTACCATATACACCTCCTCCTGTGCTCATAGGCCCAATAGGTAGGACCCATGAAAGGCTTCCCCCGTATAGCTCTACTCCCCCGTGTACTCATCCTCTAGCACTCTTGGCCCGTAGCCCTAGTCCAGATTGGCAAGGTCCATGGAGGTCTCCAAGACTACATACAAACTCTCAATATCTCAATATACGTGCATAGAATCCATCCAAGTCTAAAATTTGTAATAAAATCATGTCTAGCGATCCAGCCCAACTGAGCCTAGTATCATCTCAAAATCAGTGATAAATCATCATAAGCACTCTTTTACTCCAAGAAGATCCATAAAACTAGCTTTATATACATTTATAACCATTTACAATTAAAAATGGGCCCTCGTGGCCATGCAAGGTTTAGAAAACTAGAAATAGTCAGGCTCGCGGCCATGTAGTAGTAAACCAATGCAGAAAAGCTCTTTTGATAATAATGATGATATGATCAAATACAACCCAAAGCTCAATAGGTCAGAATTAACCTACCGGCCACACACAGGCTTAATCCGCTCTACAACATAGATAACTAGCTCATAATTGCAAATCGATGTCCAAGACTCACAGACATTTCCCAAGTATCCCTCCATCTATGGTCCAAAGGTACAAGCAAGGGCCACACATGACCGCAAGGGTAATACTATCAAATTAGCTCAAATACTAAAGCAAATGGAGTAAGAATGGATGGAAAGAAAATGGATAGGGTCAGGAGTGCCAACCTAGTAAACCCAACCCAAAGATGCTAAATAGCACAATTATATTCTACATAAGAAAAGTCAATGGTAGGTAAGCCATAACCTACCTGGCGTCCGATTAATAGCTGCTGGAAAGTCTTTGCATGTACCTAAACTGCTCAAACAAGCCCTGAATAGCAATCAAACTATCAAAAAAAACTCTACTCGTCAATACGAAGCTTACGGTACGGATAATGATAATAATTTAGATGGGGAAAAATTCAGGTCAAAAGAGGACCCATAGGCCCCACAACGCAAAACTAGAAACAAAAATTACCACGAGGTTCCCAACATTACCAGTAATGCATGCTCAAAAATTGAGTAGAAAATGAACAAGGGAAGGGCCCAAAATAGCCCTGAACTCTCAAGAACAAAGAGGGAATTAAAAGAGGAAATTATGGAATTAAAGAGAGGATAAACTTACAACCGAAGGTGGAATATCAACCATGGACAAGCATGGATCACCCCAGCACTTTATGATAAGCTCACACAGAAAGTGGAGCTTTGAGCTCAAGAGAAAATTGAGTAAAATGTGTTGTGGTTTTGAAAAATGAAGAAGGAGAGCAATATATATTGCCAGCTACTGGTTTGTGTACACGCGGCATCACGCATATAGCCAAGAACATGTGCACATCAAGGGCATGCAGAGGTCGGTCAAGGCGGTAAGCTAGCGTGCAACCAGGCTAGCCACTACGTGCGCAGGTATGCACACATAACCGACCAATTGTGCAGGTCAAGGGCAAGGAGAGAGTGGTTGGCTGGTGCCTTCTACACATATGCAGCCTATCCACTGCATGGGCGAAGGCCTGGCTGGTGCTGCAATAGCAACCAGCAACTTAGCATGGCTAAAATTCCATCGAATACACCCCGGGATTCATCTGGGGTCCCGCAAACACAAATGAACTATGCTACTCAACAAAAAATAGCATTTCTGACTCAACGGACTTGAAGAAATTTCCAACAGAGGTCGATTTAACAAAAAAATGGGGCCCATATCCAATTAGCCACTTTTCCAAAACAGAACCCAATGGCCTAAAACGGGTGTGGAAGCCTCAAACCCAAACCAAAGGCACCTCTAGCCTAAAGTTGACATTTCAGAGTGAACATCACTGACAAAATTACCATCCGAGGTTGTGTTCTTTGAATGTTGACAAAAGTCAAACTACCAAGTTCAATTTGCCTAAAATCTATGAAAGTGAGATAAAACCAAAATGAAAACTCCTAGGCACTGACTAAAGGCCCTACTAGACCAAAATCCATTCTCTAGAGCTAACAATGGTTTCAAAATTTGATTTTGCGCATGCTTTCTAAGAATGTTGACTAAAGTCGTTGATTTCCTAAGTCAAAGCTCTAAACAAAGAAATGGTCATAACGACCAAATGAACGGCCCGAGCACCAAACCACCAGTATCAACAATCCATAAATGACTTGGGGCCACTACAATCAAGCTCTAATAGTGCAAAGAAGTGGAAAACACAAACATGACTGGAAGGGTCATTACACGGAAAATCCCATCTTTAAACCAAAAATCTCATATTTTCTTTCAAACCGTATCAATATACATGTAAATGTAAGTATGAACATATGCATACAATCATAAGGGAATACATGTATATGTATATAAAAAATAGGGTAAAAACACCCTCTAAACAAGCCAACTATCCTGGAACTCTTTTCAATTCAAAGTTATGGCATCGGGCCCATAATTACATAATAAATGGAATAAACACGGAAATGGAGAAATAAAGTAAAATCAGTAGTGAACGCCTACCCTACCACAAAATTCTCCTCAAAACCTATAATAAAGTTTCTAGTCTAACTATGTCAAAGCTACAACAACCTAAGCTACGGATAAACAAGATATTTCTATTCTACGGTCCTGAAAATGGCCAATGTTTCAAGAAAATGGATTAAAGCCTAATTCTACCTTACAATCCTAAACTAACATTCATGTAACTTATAGAATATAAAATATAGCTGACCTGAGTCTAAAGGAGGTAAATTATAACCTACCTCAAAGCCAAACATCAATTGCGAATCATCACTGAGGAGCCTTTCCCTTTTGCATTGCCTTGGATTGCTCCCACATTAATAAAATATATAATCTACACATCAGGACGAGGCCAATGGCACCCATATTTATATAAAGAATTTTGGGCAAAAAATCAATTCAAAAAATGACCCTCAGGGCCCGTCAACAAAATAAAAAACAAACTTTGCAATTATGAACCTTCCAAGGTAAGGGACGCATGCCTCAACTTTGGGCAAAAATAGAAGAAGATTTGGACCTCAAATGGTACGAAAAGATCACTTTAAAGTGACAAGGAAATCATGCAAATGGATACCAAATTTGGAGATGAAAGATGAAACTAAAGGCTAAATGAGTAATAGAATGAGAGGGCAAAGAAATCTACCTCAAAACCACATGAAATCAATGAATAATGATGATTTTATCTCTTATACAAGCTCTACAACAATGGTGAAATGTTCAAATATTTAGAACAATTAAAGAAGGACTCTTTTTTGAAAAGACTCAGTGATCGTCACTCTTGTGGATCATGTGTCATAGGAGAGACATTGCAACGATGACCAAATCACCGTAGGAGAGGAGGTGGGAGCACAGTTCTCCCTCTACAGTGATGGCTCTAGCTAAGTAGAAGCAAAAAACCTCATTAGGAGTTAAGGATGCTTACATCAGCCTCCTCCACAACTCTACAAGAGCGGTTGCACCAACACCAACTGTACCAACAAAAACAAACAACTCAACAATTCTCTGAATGGACCCTCGAGATTTATTTGGAAACCTGTGAACACAAATTAAACATGCTACCAACCTACAAAGGGTATTCCAGACATAATGAAATCATCAAAATTATCAACAGAGGTCATCTTGATGATATGTTGAACAAAGTCAACACTTTGCCGGTTTTGTCTAAAAACCACCCAAGTGTCCAAAATGAGTCCAAAAGCTTCAGGATCCAAAAAAAAGGTCACACTAGTCCTTAGTCCACTCTTCAAAGCTAACGTCATTGACAAAATTCTCATCTTAGCCCATTTACCCTAAAAGTTGACCAAAGTCAAGCATTTTACTTTTAAGAGTTCCAACACAGGGAAATTCTTCTAACACTCAACTAAACTCCTCTGAAAGTGTGCCTCCCATCTCAACAAGTCAAACAAACTATGTAGAAGCTACGGGAAGGGTCAAAATGATAAAAAGACATAAAAATAAAAAAATGACCACAAGGATCGTTACAGTAACACTTGTGGTCTGGGGATACTCAAACTTCACCCCAAATGTTGGTTCTTTTCATGAAACCCCACACTTAGTTCTAATTATCTCACTCTTTTTTACAAGTGATCCATGGTTTGCCTTCATGCTCATGTTCCTACAAAACAAAAATAACAACAAAAATAATAGAAAAAATCAAAGTAAAATAGTAATTTTGGGTTTCCTCCTAACAAGAGCTTGCTTTAACGTCAAAGTATGACGATACCTCATAACCACTTACCCATCTTCCAAAATATTTATATCTTTCTTTTATCCACATCGTCAGCCTATTAGTGTTTCACTCTATGGATATATACCATGAAATACGTATCGTATTCTAATTATAATAATACCATTGATTCGTGAGTTGTAGTTCTTACCACCTCTAATAGACCAGACCATTTAGACCTTAGTGATCTGGAGAAAAGCCTCGGTCAAGAGTAGAACACCAAACCATCTTTCCCTTTCAAAAGTACATGGCAAAATATACTTATCGTGCCACTTCTTTATTTTCTCTTTGTATAGCTTGGAATTTTCATATTATTGTAGCCTAAATTCTTCAAGATCATGAAGTTGGTGCATTCTCTTATCACCATCCAACTTTAGATTCAGGTTCAACCTTATGGCCTTATATGCTTTATGCTCTAAATTTGGAAGTAAGTGACAAGCTTAACCATAAACCAAATGGTAAGGAGATGTACCTATGGGGGTGTTGTATGCAGTATTGTAAGCCCATAAAGCATCATCAAACTTAATTACCCAATCCTTTATTTACACATTTATGACTTTCTCCAAGATCTGCTTAATTTCTTTATTTGACACCTCCACTTGCCTATTCATTTGCGGGTGGAAAGCAGTTGCCACTTTGTGGTGTACCCCGTATTTAGCCAATACTTTCCTTATCAAATAGTTGTAGAAGTGACTACCCCTATAACTAATAAACGCTCTAGGGGTTCTGAATCTTGAGAAGATGATCTTCCACATGAATCACATAACAACTTTCACATCATTAGGAGGAAGATACACTGCTTTAACCCACATAAGCACAAAATCTAAAACCTCTAGAAATACATCTATTTTTGAAAGAGGGCAGAAATGACCCTATAAAATCAATGCTCTAGAAATGAATAATTTACATTTCAAAAATGTTTTGTAGTGGCAACTCATACCTTATGGAAATTTTCCCCATTCTATGACACTTGTTATAACTTTTAACAAACGCATATGCATCTTCAAACATAGTAGACCAAAAGAAACCATATTGGAGTACCTTCAAAATTGCCCAATCACAACCATGATGTCCCCTATATGGAGAAGCATGGTAACTTTCTAATACCTATTTTACCTCACCTTGTGGAATGCATCATCCGATAACTTGGTTAGGTCCCTATTTGAACAAGTATGACTCATCCTATGTAGAAATGAGAGTCATAATTTAGCCATTTTCTTTGTTGAAAACTCGCTCCAGATAGATACATTCCACTTACCAACGAATCAATATGTCCACGTACCAAGGCAACTCATCAATAGTCAAAGAAAAAGTTGCTCACATGAAAATTCCTCTGTTATTGCTTCGCCCTCATCCATATGATATCTATCTTTCAAGCATGGTAGATGATTCACTACTTGATTTTTACATCCCTTTAGATCTTGAGTTTCTAGATAAAATTCTTGAAGTAACAAGATCCATATAACTAGCATAGGCATGGCGTCCTTCTTATAAAAAAGATATCCAAGCACTACATGATCATTATTAACTATTACTTTAGTCATAACTAAGAAGCATCATAATAGTTTGAATGCAAATACAACTGCAAACAACTCTTTCTCTGTCACATTCTTATTAGATTGTGCATCATCTATGCCTTGCTGGCATAGTATAATAAGTGGAATATTTTCTCCTTTCTTTGTCCCAAAACTGCACCCACTACCGAATCACTGTGTCACATATTAATTCAAATGACAATGACCAGTCTGGTGCTATCATAACTAGCATAGAAATGAGTCTTTACTTTGGCTCCTTAAATGCAGCTACACAACATGAATCAAAGTTAAATTTTTACATCCTTTTTCAAGTAACCTACAGAGGGGGCTTGACACCTTTGAGAAGACCTTGATAAATCTTCATTAGAAACTAACATGTCCCAAAAATCTCAGAATATCAAAAATCAAAATCGGGGGAGGAAACATCTCAATAACCTTAATTTTAGCACGATACACCTCTAATCCTTTTATAGACACTTTGTGCTCCAACAGAATACATTCCTTTACAATAAAATGACACTTCTCCCAATTGAGCACCAAATTAGTCTCTTGGCATCAATTCAATACCTTATCAAAATTTTGCAAACATAAATTGAATGAGTTTCTAAGGAGCAATAAGTCATCAATTAATAGTTCTATGCAGTACTCCACCATCTCGATGAATATTGTCATCATACACCTTTAGAATGTAGCAGGTTGATAACGTCCAAATCGACTTCTCAATCAAGAAAAAGTGTAAATAGTCACTTGCAATATAATTTACCCTACAAGGTAGAGGTCAATCCCACGGGGATTATAATAATATATTTAACCAAATTAGTATCTTAAATCACTACTTGATTGCATATTGCATAAAACATTCCAATAAATAAAAATGGGCGATTGTTTTTAACAAGATTGTTTCCATAATTGTAAGACAAGAGAGCATTCAACAAATTTGAATTAATTCAATAAAAGGGAACCTTAGGGGTGTGCATGTATTGAATCTAGGTAATGTAATCGAGAACTTAGAATTTTCCTTATCATCGATATTGGTATGGGTAGACTTGAGTTAGACTATATTAATAATTTCTCAATCCATCAATACAATTCACCTTGAGTTTTCTCAAATTCCGAGGTGTACACAATTTAAATCAATCAATTACCTGTAGTGAATAGTTCTAACTCTAGAAACCATTCTTAAATGGGATAACCTAAGTCCTAGTTAGCTTATTCCTCCATTACTATTCATCTTCTTTCTCAAGCAAAATAAGTATACAGAAGGTTAATTATAGATTACAACCTCTAATTTAGAATATATCATGGGGAATTAGCTAAACCTATACTTAATAATCAATAATTGAAGCAAATAACCAAGACCCAATCACAATTAGATTCGACATCACACACCCCAAGATTGGGGAATTTAGCTACCTATAAATAAAGAACAAGGAATTATACCAACTGAATTTCCTACCAAATCAGCCATTAAAATCTTTGTTCTTCAAATGTAAGCTCAAATTAAGCAACAATGGATGAAAAATCCTTGAAAAGCAATGAAAAATCACAATCCAAGTTTGCTTTCCCAAAGCTGCCCAAAAACTGAAGAATAGAATGTTATGAAATTTCTAAATGGGTCCTACAAAACCCCAAAATTGGCTAAAAGTTCTGAACAAAAATAACCCCGCAACGTCTTTTGCGCACCACTTGCGATTTACTTGCGGGCATAATCATCCATTTTGTAGCCCACAACTAGCTTTTGATGTTGAAAGTTCTATTGTTTATGTTTGCATTTGGATTGCAGGCTACAATTGCCCATTTGCACTTTCAATCACCCTCTTCAGTCCTTCCAGAATCCAACCTTTGTGGCATTGCTTTTGGTTTTGTCTTGCATCCCGTTTGCAAATGCCCATTTGCACTATCTATTGCTTACTTTTGGCTTATTTTCTTCCTTCAACCAAAAACTTGGGGGTTTTCCTCCTTTTTTACCTCTTTTTTGTTCAAGATCTCTTTTATCATAAAAAACTCTTGAATGCCTACACATACGAATGTCAAGACATAAAGAAAAACATAAAAGCATAAGACTTAGGCAATAATAAGTTCTTAAGAGCTAAATAAATTGGTGAATTACCAACTTATAAAATTCTCAAACTTAATTTATTGCTTGTCCTCAAGCAATTAAAGACGTTTTCTTCAAGGAAGGTCTTCGACCAGATCTTAAGACAAAAGAACTACACTAATACCACCAGGACTTAAACAAAATGACTCAAACAAAAAGACTAAAACAAAAAGACACAGAGCACTAATCTCGATTGGTACCACCATGAGCACAAGGCATAAGATCAACTCAACATCTTTTCAAGATACTTTATTTTCCATTCACATCAAGGAAAATTCACATTTAAAATAAAAACCAATTAGAAATCTCACGTCTTGACACTAAACATTCAAGTCTTGCCTCGAATTTGCTTCATAACTTTTTGCATTCATTCCCCTTAATTAAGAGTAAGATTTCACCACTTACCCTAAAATTGTAATGTTACTCACAACAAGAGAGAATTCCACTCACAAGTCATGTTTATCACAATGATTGGAATTATATGATAGAAACAAATGTCTTTCACTCTCAAAAAGAAGTTCAAATGAACAAACATAGAACCATAGGCTTGCCTTTCATGTATTTTGCCACTAATGTAGAGTAACAAAGATTGGAATCACCTAGGACTTGTGGGTATCTATGAAGGCTAGGGTAATGGGAAGGTAATGATTTTTGACAAGTGACATAAACCTCCATAAACACTATTGTTAGGCCTTTAAGCACACCGCACACAATTTGATTTGATTTCACCTTATTTCCCCCCTCTCATATCTCAAGTCTTCCTTTTGATATCCAAACCAATAATACCACCAACTTTTTCTTTGATTTTTCTAAAATTCATAAGGAATGGTAGAAGCAATTCAATTCTTTTTCTTTCTTTTTTCAACCTTTGAGTAACTCAAGCAATTTCACAAGATTTCACTAGGTGCTAACCCAAAACTTAGGCTCATTACCTCATTTAGGACTTATTTCATACATTCCCAATGATAGGCTTTAGCCTACATCAATTGCCCTCTCCTATAACACCTCAGAAATCGATCCAGCTTTTAAACTCAGAAAACTTGCTGAAATTTGAACTCCCTGGGATCACGAGTCAAGTCCATGAGCCATGGAAAGTTCCACGAGTCATGTAAAGGACTCGTGATTCCATTCCTGCAGACCACCCTCAGGTCAGAGAACCATGGGTCAGTCTCACAGTTCGTCGAAGCTTCAACGGGTCATGGAATAAACTCGTGGAACTCATACAATGAGTGGTCATTTTCCCTAAAACCACGAATTGGTTCCACGACTCAAAGAAGTTTCTATGGGTAGTCCTGTTGAGTCATAGAAACTCATCTGCATGCTGAAACTTTGGCTCAGGAACCACGACTCCAGTCCATGAGCCGTGGTTAGTTCTACGGTCCATGAAAGGGACCCGTGGAACCTGAAGCCGAGTTTTAAATCATCTTTTTCCTAATTATTTCCCAAGGGTATTTTAGTTATTACCCACCCTTTTAACTCCTAAATGATGTCGTTTTGTCTATTTGTAGAAGGGTTTTTACCCTCACTAGACTAAGTCCCTTCTCATTACCTCATTCATCTCCCTAAAAGGAAAATAACTCTCTCAAGCTGAAGGTATCAAGATCCATGTTCAAGTCTACTAATCTTATCAATTTCAAGTGGGTTAGCTTCAATCAAGGTATGTGGGTATTCAACAATGGGTTCCTTTCACCCTTGTGCCCAAAACCCCCAATCCTCAAATCAAATTATGAACATGTGAAATTAGGATTTTAATCTAAATTGGGGAAAACTTATGAAATTAGTTTCTATGCTTAAATTCATGGTTTCTTAATGCATAATTATGATTTGATCATAATTCCTTCATTGGTTTTAAATGCCCAAGCATTAAAGTTGCTTTCTATCATGATCCAATTCAATTGCATGTTTTCAAGAGATATTTGACATGATTAGATATCATGACCTTTCTTGTGTTTATGAAATTGCATGCCTAATACTTCAAGTATGAAATTAGAAAGGTAAAGCATGATTTGAATTATAACCATGCAAAGTCTTTAAATGTACGAATTTGAATTACATAGCATCAGATATGTCTTATTGCTTTTCAAATAGTTTTGACATTAGATATGTCATCCGTTATGATCAGTTTTGGCATCAGATATGCCCCAGTATTATATGAGCTATATGTATGTTTTGGGAGTACTATTTAGCACCGAGTTGGACAGGGTGAGAGTACCCTTAGTCCCAGAACTATGTGGCCCCATAGGCTTATAAGTCCCCTCTGTTAGGCATCAGATTTAGTGATCACGCCACAGTCATGCCTTTATACCCTAGCAAGGTATATTGGGTCCTCTCAATGGGGAATATACATCGGATTCCATGTGGCTCACATGGTCAATGTCGATTAGAGAACCTCCCTCAGAAACAGTTTATGCTTTAAAAATGTATTTTACTCTTATTCAGATTTCAGACTCTTTGTTTATGATCATGTTTTCAGCTTATGGTAGTTCATAGAGTCATTTGCATCAAATTTTACCTTTAAAGCATGATTTTGATTATTAAAGAATTATTAGCATATTTTTGTCATGCTCATTCATATCTCACATACTCAATACATCCTATAGTACTGACGCATATTTTGCGCTACATCCTCTTGATGATGCAGATTTAGGTGTTTCCTATCAGGCTCGTGACTAGATGAAGCTAGATATCCAGTCAGTGTTGGTGAGTCCTTAATTGTTTGAGGGCTAGTTATGACTCTAGTTTGTTTTGACTACTAATTTTTGTACTTTGTGTTAGCTAGGGTCTTGTTCTAGCAACTCCTTATGTCATGCATAGAGGCTTTTCAGACATAAAAAATATTCGGGTCTTCTTCGAATCATATTCTTTGATATTATCTTATGGATTGAGTAATCTAATTCTTATTATACTTTTGCTATGCTTAATTAATATACCTGAGTTACGATATAACCAAGGGTTAGCTCGGGGCACTCGTGGTCTTGTGTTCTGTGTTATGTCCTGAGGGTAGCCTCGAGGAATGACAACCTTGGTATCAGAGCCTCAAGTTCAACAGTCCTAGGATATCTAAAGGTCGCATCGAGTAGAGTCTCTTTCATGTGTGTAAAGCGTGCCACACATATTAGAGGGAAGCTATGAGATATCTTAGAAAACTTCACTTCTTTCATGATCATATCATGCGATAGAGCTTAACTCTAATATTCCTCTAATACTTACCTTGTATGGTTCAGATTATGCCTCGACATGCTATCTCTCGCCCCGAGGTCACGACGAGAAGTTTAAGAATGCAATACATTTGCTAGCCCAGACCTTGACCACTCAGGACAATCAGCAGGTTGTTGCCCCCGTCCACCCTCAAGGTGGGGTAGCAGCCCGACTTTATGATTTTTTTTCGTATGAACCTGCTGAAGTTTTGGGTGTCGAAAGTGAATGAGGAACCGATAAATTTTATTGATGAAGTGAAGAAAATCTTTGACGTGATGCAAGTGGTTGGGGTTGAGTGTGTTGAGTTTGCATCCTATCAACTCAAGGATGTGTCTCATATTTGGTTCACGCAATGGAAGGAAGCTAGAGCAAGGTACGTGCTCCCTATGACTTAGGAGTGTTTCGAGAGAGCTTTCCTCGCCTGGTTCTTTCCCCGATAGTTGAGGCAAGCGAAGACTGAGGAGTTTGTGAACTTGAGAAAGGGATCTATGATGGTTCAGGAGTACAATTTGAAGTTCACTCAGTTGTCTAGGTATGCCCCCTCTATGGTAGCGAACCCGCATGATCAGATGAGCAAGTTTATCTATGGGGTTTCAGATTTGGTGAAAAAAGAGTGTAGGTATGCTATGCTGTTGAGTGATATGAACATTTCCAGACTCATGACCCATGCTCACCAGATCGAGGGTGAAAGTCTTAGGGAGATGGCTAGGGGGTACAAGAGGGCTAGATCCGAGGGTTTAGGTTTTTGTCATTAGAGGTCCGGTGGTAGACATTGCTCCTCATTCTAAAAGAAGTTATCAGGACCCATTCATTCATCTGGTAATGCTCCTACCCAGGCCAAGAGGCCTCATCATGATCAGCCTGGTAGAGGTGCAGTCTTTTATTCTCAGAGTAGTGGTGTAAAGGGGCCTTCTTTTGCCATTTGTGCCAAGTGTGGGAAGAATCACCCTGGTGAGAGTTTGGCTGGTAGAGAGGTTTTTTTTGGTTGTGGTCAGATTGCACATCGTATCAGAGATTCAGCTAAGAAGGGGCAGGGAGGTGGTAGGGCTCATTCTGCTCTAGCAGCCCCAAGAGGTCGACCAGCCCAGTAGGGCACAACTTCTAGTTCAGGTGGTCAGCGCCAGAACTGCCTTTATGCTATGTTATCTTATCAGGATCAGGAGGGTTCCCCAGATGTTGTTACTGGTATGTTGAAAATCTTCTCTTTTGATGTGTATATTTTGTTGGACCCCGGTGCCTCCTTATCTTTTGTGACCCCTTACATAGCATGCAAATTCAAAGTATGTCCTGAATTTCATTTAGAACCCTTTTGTGTTTCTACTCCTTTTGGTGACTCAGTCTTAGCCAAAAGAATCTACCAAAATTGCTCTATCTTAGTCCTTCATAGAGTCACTTAAGCGGATTTAGTAGAGTTTGAGATGATGGATTTTGATGTTATTCTTGATATGGATTGGCTACATTCTTGTTATGCTTCTGTTGATTGTCGTACTCGGCTTGTCAGTTTCAAGTTTACAAATGTCTGTTTTAGAATGGCAAGGTAGTTACTCATCCTCGAAAGGTCATTTCATATCTTATATTAAGGCTAGGAAGATGATTTCTAAGGGGTATGTTTATCATATAGTTTGGGTTATGGACACAGAATCCTAAACCCTATCCCTTCAGTCTATTCCTGTTGTGAATGAATTCCCAGAAGTGTTCCATGAGGACTTACCTGGAGTCCCTCCCAAGCGGGAAATCGACTTTGGAATAGATATTCTTCTAGATACGAATCCTATCTTCATCCCTCCCTATAAAATAGCCCTTGCAGAACATAAAGAGTTGACGGATCAGTTGAAGGATCTTCTTGATAAGGGTTTCATCAGGCCTACCATTTCTCCATGGGGTGCTCCAGTCTTATTCGTGCGAAAGAAAGATGGTTCCCTCAAAATATGTATTGACTACTGTCAGTTAAACAAGGTCATAATAAAGAATAAGTATCCCATTCCTAGGATTGCTGAATTGTTCGATCAGCTCAGGGTGCTAGTTTTATCTCCAAGATCGACCTTAGATCTGGTCATCAGTTCGTGTTAGAGAGTGTGATATTCCAAAGACGGCCTTCAAGACTCCGTATTGTCATTATAAATTTGTTGTGATGTCTTTTCGTCTAACGAATGCTCCTGCAACTTTTATGGATTTGATAAACCGCGTGTTCAAGCAGTACCTAGATATGTTTGTGATTATTTTAATTGATGATATTCTTATCTACTCTCAGAGTGAGGAGGAGCATGCAAACCATTTGAGAGTTGTGTTGCAAACTCTTAAGGACCGACAGTTATTTGCTAAGTTTAGCAAGTGTAAGTTTTGGATGCAGTCTGTTGCTTTTCTGGGTCATATTGTGACTAAAGATGCTATTCATGTTGATTCTCAAAAGATAGAGGCAGTAAAGAGCTAGCCTAGACCCACTTCCCCATATGATATTAGAAGTTTTTTGGGTTTGACTGATTACTACATGAGGTTTGTGGAAGGATTTTCTTCCATTGCAACCCCTTTGACCCGATTAACTCAGAAAAAGGTAAAATTTTAGTGGTCAGATTTGTTTGAGAATAAATTTCAGGAATTGAAGACTAGATTGACCACAGCTCCAGTGTTAGCTCTACCCGAGGGCCTAAATGATTTTGTTATGTATTGTGATGCTTCTAGGATTGGTTTGGGTTGTGTTTTAATGCAACGTGGTAAAGTGATTGCTTATGCCTCTAGACAACTTAAGACTCATGAGAAGAACTACCCTACGCATGATCTTAAGTTAGCAGCCGTGGTCTTTGCTTTGAAGATTTGGAGACATTACTTGTAGGGGGTGCACGTGGATGTGTTCACCAATCATAACAGTTTCAGTATGTGTTCACTCAAAAGGAATTGAATTTGCGACAAAAGAGATGGCTTGAACTCCTTAAGGATTATGACATGAGTGTTCTTTACCATCCGAGTAAGTCCAATGTTGTAGCGGATGTACTGAGTAGATTGTCGATGGGTAGTCTGTCATCAGTCGAAGAAGGAAAGAAGGAAGTATTTAAGAAGGTTCATAGGCTAGCTTGGTTGGGAGTTTGCCTTATGGACTCGACAGAAGGTGGTGTTATTGTTCAGAATGGTTCCAAATCATCCTTGGTAGAAGAAGTGAAGGCAAAGTAAGATAGTGATCCCATTTTACTTCAGCTTAAGGGTGCAGTCCATCAACAAAGGGTTGAGGTTTTCTCCCAATGGGTAGATGGTGTACTTCATTATCAGTGTCGACTATGTGTGCCAAATGTAGATGGGTTGCGCCAGCAGATTTTGACTAAGGCTCATAGTTCCAGATATTTCATTCACCCCGGCGCCACCAACATGTACCGCAATCAACGGGAAGTCTATTGGTGGAATGGTATGAAGAGGGACATAGCCAGTTTTGTGGCTAAGTGTCCCAATTGTCAGCAAGTGAAGGTAGAGCACCAGCAACCAGGTGGCATGATTCAGGATATTGACCTTCCTACATTGAAGTGGGAAGAGATAAATATGAACTTCATTATAGGTTTGCCTCTACTCGAAGGCAACATGATTCGATTTGGGTGATTGTCAACCGGATGAGTAAATCATCCTATTTTTTGGCTGTTAAGAATACGAATTCAGCAGACGATTATGCCAGACTCTACATCCGAGAGATAGTTCAATTGCATGGTGTTGTTTTGTCCATCATTTCAGATAGGGGTACTTAGTTTACCTCTCAGTTTTGGAGATCCTTTCAGAGAGGTCTGGGTACCCAGGTGAAGCTTAGCACAACTTTTCACCCTAAGACAAATGGCCAGGCAGAGCGTACTATTTAGACTTTGGAGGATATGTTGAGAGCTTGTGTGATTGATTTCAAAGGTAATTGGGATGATCACTTACCTCTTATCGAGTTTACCTACAACAACAGCTTTCACCCTAGCATCCAGATGGCTCCGTATGAGGCACTTTATGGTCAGAGATGTAGATCTCCTATTGGTTGGTTTGAGGTAGGTGAGGCAGCTTTGATTTGGCCCATATTTGGTGCATGAGACCATAGAGAAGGTTAAACTTATTAGGGAGAGGTTGAAGACCTCTCAGAGTGGACATAAATCATACGTGAATGTGAGGAGAAGGGAATTAGAATTTGGAGTTAATGATTGGGTTGTTCTAAAGATATCACCCATGAAGGGTGTGATGAGAATTGGCAAGAAAGTCAAGCTTAGTCCCCATTTTTTAGGTCCTTATCAGATTCTAAGGAGAGTTGGTAAGGTTGCTTATGAGTTGGATTTGCCATCAGAGTTAGAAGCGTTTCATCCAGTTTTCCATGTTTCCCTGTTGAAGAAGTGTGTTGGTGATCCGACCTTGATTTTTCCTTTTGAGGATGTAGGTGAGAAGGATAGTCTCACCTATGAGGAGGTCCTCGTAGAAATCCTTGATCTTCAGATTCAGAGGTTGAGAAACAAAGAAGTCACTTCGGTAAAAGTTCTTTGGAGAAATCAGCGTGTTGAAGGAGCGACATGGGAAGCGGAATCAGCTATGAAAGCCAAGTACCCTCATCTCTTTCCTTCTGATTCTGTTCTAGCTTGAGGTAATAGTTTCATCCTTAGAATGTTCCTTCGATCCTATTCCATCAGTTACAATCATGATCCTAACATGCATTCATGTTTTCGAAGTTGATTTAACCACATTTTAAGTTTAAAAGTTCAGTTTTCATGTTTATTCCTTGATTTCCATGTTTTTTTGCTGGTTGGGCTATTTTCACTTTAGTTTCCCTTGCTTAGTATTCATTTTAGAATGAATGATCCCAAGGGGGAGATATTGTAACACCCCGGAAATCAATCCAACTTTTAAACTCAGAAAACATGCTTAAATTTTGAACTCCCAGGGATCACGAGTCAAGTCCATGAACCATGGAAAGTTCCACGAGTCATGGAAAGGATTCATGATTCCAGTCCTGCAGACCACCCTAAGGTCTGAGAAACACGGGTCAGTCTCACAGTTCGTGGAAGCTTCCACAGGTCTTGGAATCAACCCGTGGAACTCAGACAGAGAGTGGTTATTTTCCCTGAAACCACGAATTGGTTCCATGACTCGTAGAAGTTTATACAGGTCATCCTGTTGAGTTGTAGGAACTCATCTGCAGCCTGAAACTTTGTCTCAGGAACCACGACTCCAGTCCATGAGTCTTGGTTAGTTCTACGGTCCGTGGAAGGGACCCGTGGAACCTGAAGATGAGTTTTAAATCAGCTTTTTCCTAATTACGTCCCAGGGGTATTTTAGTTATTACCCACCATTTTAAATCCTAAATGGTGTCATTTTGACTATTTATAGAAGGGTTTATTCCCTCATTAGCCTAAGTCCCTTCTCATTACCTTATTCATCTCCCAAAAAGGAAAAGAACTCTCTCAAGCTCAAGGTCTCAAGCTCCAAGTTCAAGTCTCCTAATCTTATCAATTTCAAGTGGATTAGCTTCAATGAAGGTATGTAGGTATTCAACAATGGGTTCCTTTCACCCTTGTGGCCAAAACCCCCAATCCTCAAATCGAATTATGAACTTGTGAAATTAGGGTTTTGATCTAAATTGGGGAAAACTTATGAAATAAGTTTCTATGCTTAAATTCATGGTTTCTTATTGCTTAAGTATGATTTGATCATGATTACTTCATTGGTTTTAAAATCCCAAGCATTAAAGTTTCCTTCAAGCATGATCCCATTGAATTGCATATTTTTAAGAGAAATTTGAGATGATTAGATATCATAACCTTTCTTGTGTTTATGAAATTGCATGCCTAATACTTCAAGTATGAAATTAGAAAGGTAAAGCATGATTTGAATTATAGCCATGCCAAGTATTTAAATGTATGAATTTGAATTGCATTGCATCAGATATGTCTTATTGCTTTTCAAACAGTTTTGACATCAGATATGTCATCCGTTATGATCAGTTTAGGCATCAGATATGCACTAGTATTATATGAGTTATATGTATGTTTTGGGATTAGTTTTTAGCATCGAGTTGGACAGGGTGAGAGTACCCTCAGTCCCAGAACTACGTGCCCCCATAGGATTATAAGTCACCTCTGTTAGGCATGAGATTTATTGATCACGACACAGTCATGCCGTTATACCTTTTCAAGGTATATTGGGTCCTCTCGATGGGGCGTATACATCGGATTCCATATAGCTTTTAAAAATATAAAAAAATAATATGAAAAAACTAGAAATAAATACAGGAGACCTAGATATGGATGAAAAACCTAGCACATCGAGAATAAAAAATTCGAAAAAAATAAACCCCAATTATTATACAGCCAATTATGAACAATCGGGTAGACAGAACACACTATGGGATAAAAGACCAAACAGGAAATGGAGTCCAAAACCGGTAACTGAACAACATATTTTCTTAGATCTAGACTGCGTAGCAGATATAGACAAAGCAATCCAATTATGGATACGATATATATCAAAACAATTAATAGACAATAAAATAGCAATAACTGAAACACCAGGATACATAGAAAGGACACTCATAGGAACAGTAAAATTATGGTTATTAAACTTAACAAACGAAAGCCTAAATATTCTAAGAAGTAACAAAAAATTTGACGGAGAAAAACCAACGAATACTATGGAAATATTACATAAATATGAGATAGCTATAAGAAATGAATTTAGTAGCATGACAACAGAAATAGAAGAACAAAATAAAGAGAAGTTTATAAACAGAACTTTAATGACAAAATTAGCAATATGTAATATGTGTTATATAGACGAATATACTTGTGCATTCAGAGACTATTATTATAAAGGAATATATTATGTAGACGAAGGTAAAGAAATAAGAAAGTTATATTTCACAAAATTACCAGAACCTTTTAGTTTAAAAATAGTAAAAGATTGGAATGAAGCAGGATTAACAGATACACTAGGAGCTAGGTTAAAATTTCTACAACAATGGTTCGTAGGACTATGTGAAAAACATAAGGAGAATGTGAAAATGGAAAAAATACTGCTAAGATATTTAGCATGTTGTAAAAATAAAACAGCACCCCAATTCGGATGTACAGATAAATACTATATGCAGCAAAAGACAAAAAATAAAAAATATAGACAACATAGATATAAAAAATATCGATCAAAATATAAGCATAAAACGCTAAGAAAAAGGTATTATATAAAAAATTATCAAACAAAAAACCATACAGACCAAAGAAAAAACTAACAGAATGTACTTGTTACAATTGTGGAAAATTAGGACATATAGCTAAAGATTGTAAATTACCCAAAAATCCGAAGAAAAAACAAATAACATAAATTGAAATAGACAAAGATGAATATATTCAAATAGACTATATAGATTATGAATTAGAAAGCGAAGATACCATATACGAGTTACCCACAGACGACGAATATGAGTTATCCGACGACGATGAAATCAATGAGAAAGATGAAAATTTTAACTAATGACTGAAAAAGATATACAAATACTAACGCAAGAAGAATACCAAGACGAAGAATCGTCAGAACAAAAAATCATATTTGATAACAATATATTTGAACAGATAAAAGGAAAAGAATTAGACCTAAGCGTAGAAAAAATACTCGAAGTACCAACAATAAAAAATTGGTTTAAAAGACAGAAAGAAGAATACTACGTAGTAAGTC
This sequence comes from Jaltomata sinuosa, assembly GCA_003996215.1. Classification (NCBI taxonomy): domain Eukaryota; kingdom Viridiplantae; phylum Streptophyta; class Magnoliopsida; order Solanales; family Solanaceae; genus Jaltomata; species Jaltomata sinuosa. The sequence continues at coordinate 189,693 of QJPP01000560.1, forward strand.
AAAAGGAACATGTAATAGACTGTAAATACACTAGAGGTAAGGCCAAAATACCAATAATAAACAAAAGAATATTAAACAAAGAAATACAAGATGTAAAAGCAAAAAACCCAATCAAGTATGTACACCTAGGAGGAACAGAAATACTAATAAAAGCATGCTTTAGGGAAGGAATAGATACCCCTATAGAAATATACTTGGCAGATGATAGAATTATACAACCTATAGAAAAAAGTATAATCAGTGCAGTAAAAGGCAACTTAATATACCAAAAGTTTTAATTAATAATAAGCGCAAACTACTCAGTAGCATTAAATGACAAAAATATAGATAAATCATTAGTACTATATTGGAAAATGTCAAGAATAGAACTAGCTCCAGGCAGTAAAATATTCACAGTATGATGTAAAAACTTGTATGTCTTAACAACAAAACATAAGATAACAACAAAAAATAAAATAAACAAAATCAAAATAGAATATCCTTTTGAAAGAATAGTTACGTTTATCGATAATAATGATTATAGCTATAAAGAAATTGATTTGGAAGAAGATTTAGAAATAGTGAAAGAAAGTTTAAGCACATCAAGTATACCACAAAATGAAACACCACAGACATCATCAAGAATGAGCACATCAAGAAGGATAGACTATATAACTCCACAAAAACGGATAGAACAAAGGATAGAAAAAATAAAACCATACACTAACAATATAAAAAGAATTATGGACCAACGAAAATACCAGATATTAATAAACACAGGACAAGAGGAAAATTACATCACAAGAGAATTAGTAATAGAAAACGAAATACTAACCCATGGACAATTATGCCCTGACCTACCAAAAGTTTTAATAAATACAGAAGAAACAATAGAAAAAGAAATAATTATCGGAGGAATATTAATGGTGATACAATTTAAAGTCTACCAAGGCGATAAAAATATCACATTAGCGATAAAATGGCTTGAAAAAGTAAAACCAGATAATTTAGACGACAAGTAACTAACAATACATTATGAAAACAAAAAGGTAATAATAAAAAGAACAACCTGAACGATGAAAATATATGTACTTACAAAAATAATAATAGAAGGATATTACAATAGATATTATACACCAATGATAGATATAGGAGCATAAGCTAACATATGCAAATATAACTGTTTACCATAAGAAAAATGGGAAAAACTAAAAACACCCATGGTAGTAGCAGGATTTAATAATGAAGGAAGCATGATTACACACAAAGCCACAAATATAAAAATACAAATATGGGATAAGATATTAACAATAGAAGAAATGTACAACTTTGAGTTTATGACAAAGGATATGTTACTAGGAATGCCGTTTTTTAGAAAAATTCTACCCACATGTAATAACAAAAACACATTGGTGGTTTACCACACAATGCAAGCAAAAAATAGGAGCAAAACGAGTAAATAATAAACAACGGAAAACCACAGAATGGATAAGAGGAAGTGAAAAAATTACACAAAAACTAGAAAACATAAAAAAAGGAAATACTCAAATAGAAATCATTATATTTATAATAAATAAGGTAAAAATCATCCAAGACAAATTGGAATTATTGTATAGTGACAATCCCTTACAAGGATGGGAGAAACATAAAACTAGAGTAAAAATTTAATTAATAGATAATAATAGTATAATAACCCAAAAACCTCTAAAACACAATTTTAACGATCTAGTAGACTTTAAGATGCATATAAAAGAATTGGTAGATAATAACTACATACAAGAAAGTAATAGTAAACATACAAGTCCAGCCTTCATAGTAAATAAACACAGCGAACAAAAAAGAGGAAAAAGTAGGATGGTTATCGACTATAGAAACTTAAATGCAAAAACAAAAATATATAATTACCCAATACCCAATAAGATATTAAAAATACAACAAATCCAAGGATACAACTATTTCAGCAAATTTGACTGTAAATCAGGATTTTACCACCTAAAATTAGAAGACGAATCTAAAAAATTGACAGCATTTACTGTACCACAGGGTTTTTACGAATGGAACGTACTACCATTTGGATATAAAAATGCACCAGGTAGATATCAACATTTTATGGATAATTACTTGAACCAACTAGAAAATTGTATCGTTTATATAAACGATATATTGTTATAATCAAGGACACAAGATGAACACATAAGACTATTAGAAAAATTTGTACATATTGTAAAATCTTCGGGCATAAGCCTAAGTAAAAAGAAAGTAGAAATTATGAAGAATCAGATAGAATTCTTAGGAATACAAATAGACAAAAATGGGATAAAAATGCAGACGCATATAGTGCAAAAAATAATTAATCTTAATGAAACCCTCGATACAAAAAAGAAATTACAATCATTTTTAGGACTAGTTAACCAGGTAAGAGAATATATACCCTAACTAGCAGAAAACTTGAAACCTTTACAGAAAAAATTAAAGAAAGATGTAGAATACCATTTTGATGATAAAGATAAAACCCATATAAGAAAGATTAAATCTATGTGTCAGAAATTACAAAAATTATATTTCCCAGATGAAAATAGAGAATTTATATACATAGTAGAAACAGATTCTAGTGATCATAGTTATGGAGGAGTTCTTAAGTATAAATATGATGAAGAAAAGATAGAACACCATTGTAGATACTATTCAGGATCATACACAGAACCACAATTGAAATGGGAAATAAATCGAAAAGAATTATTTGCATTATATAAATGTTTATTAGCATTCGAACCATACATTGTTTATAACAAATTCATTGTAAGAACTGACAATACACAGGTTAAATGGTGGATTACACGAAAAATTCAGTCACGACTAAAGAAATAAGAAGACTTGTATTAAATGTACAAAACTTTACGTTTACAATTGAAATAGTTAAATCCGATAAGAATGTCATTGCAGATTACCTATCAAGAAAAAAGTACACAAGCTGATGATATACAAGAAATATCTACAAAAGATTTCTTTACAATCTTAACTACACTCTCATTACAAATGGATAGTGTGGGAAAAAGGCTACAAAAGCTAGAAGAAAGCAATATAAGCCAGCAACATGGCTTTAAACATGCGGATCTAAGTCCACCGGAAGACTCTAAGCATCCAGACCAAGAAGGTGGCGTTGGGAAACACCTTAAAACCCATAATATTCATGTACATACAGCTGTAGGCGCATCTACAAGCAAAGGAACAAGTGGAGCAAAATATACAAATGCGAATATGAATAACATCTTTGACAAACCATATACACCAAATACCCCAAAAGACCCTTTGACCATACCTTCCCAGGTACATACCTACAAAGAAAGTCTTAACCGAGACAAAAAATGCACAACCACATAACCAGGTCATATATTGAGAATCTCTACCAAATACAGACCTTTTTAAACTGAAACCCCACGCCTAAAAATACCAAAAATCCACAACAAGACTATATAACCCAACACCTCCAAGGTTATAACTGCCTTATTGCACAACCAGGTACCGATGCAAACCTAGTAAAGACATATTATAACTATGGATTACTTTGCACAGTATATACCTCAACAGGAGATGAATTATCTACATTACCAGACATATACAAAGCATTTACTACTTATAAGAGAATAACTAAATGAATGCTCTTCTACATAAAGTTCTATACAGCCCCAACAAAAATACTTTTTGATGAAGTCAAACCAAACATCCAAGCACTAAAAATAGGACTGACTAGAGACATGATTATACCATAAAAAATAGAACAACAACCAGAAATATCAAAGATTGACATACCAGAATTTTATGCGAATAAACGGATTATAAGCTTAGCCACTATACTGAGTGAACTAGGAAGTAATTATATTAATCAAAGACCTATATGGAAGTATTATTCAAGAGAACAAACTATACTCTATAGTAACTACAGAGAAGTTTGAGAAAATGATTTAGAGGAAATACGCCAATGGATTATGAGTCTACTCAGACCAGAAGAAACACCAATAACAAGAGCAATACGCAAGGATTTTATCTCACAAAACATAATGACAAGATACTGTAAACTAATTGGACCAAGTTATCCAAACCACCTATGTTCAGAATGCCAAGGAGAAGATAATGTGATTCCCGAAGTCCAGATAGAATAAACACGAGGAAATAAAAATGCCAGCTACACAAAGGAGCACAGATAGACGGACAAGATACCCTGACAAGAAAGAGAAGATACCTTGACAAGAATGACTAGCATTATATAAAGTATTTTGTTTCCTTATGTAAAATAGACAAAAGTAGATTTATAAAAAGCAACTTTATGTAAAGTAAATAAGGACAGCTGTTAGGACAGATATAAAGTTGTATAGTTTACGCGTTTTCAGTAGTATAAATAGATAGCCTCTAATGCAAAGAAGACAAAACCCAAGGAAAAACACTCTCTTGTAACTCTTTGATAACATATATATAATTTTTTAGCTATGGAAAAAGAGCACGAAAACACACAATCAGATATCAATGATCTAAAAATCAAGGTATGCTAATTTATGATTGTGAATAGCTAAATTATCATATTCCTTATAATCTCTGGTAGATCATAATCATTCATTATTCTATAGTACTGTTATAACGACCATCCTGAGAAACGTTTGCCATGAAAATATGCTAAGAGTAGTTAAGCCCAGACTATGCCATCCTAACGTTAAAACCGGTAGGCAAAGAGGCCGTTTAGGGGAGTAAACAAAGTTGAGGCATTGTTAGGGTAAACGATTGAAGCAGAAAGGCATGGTAGTGACTAGAAAGGATGATCAGAATAACTTATTATAAAATAATGAATAAAGATGATAGACAAAGATGTTAGATGGAATATGTTTGGCAAAAATATAATGAACAACACTTACTTATTAAATGATGATCATAACTATAAGATACTTGTATTATATATAATTAGACAAATTAATAATGATATTAGAAGAAAAATTTATGACAATTTGGTAACCTTTGAAATAATAGAAATAATGACTCAAAGATGGACAAAATTACTTATACATGAAGATACGGATTTATACGAACTAGATTTATATTCAGAAGAATGGTAAGTTTCACATACCTACAGTACTAGCAAGAAACTATTGAAAACATAACCTTGCTAGGAAATTTAGTAAAAACAAATATGGAAGAATACTAAAGAACCCAAGATATATAGTATTTAGAATACATCTTAGAAGGTTTAAAAGAAATAATTAGGCTAATTCCCTTAAGAAATGTAACATCCCGTATTCTGCATATACTAGTCCTATTCATATATCACTTGATATAGCCTTGTCGTATAGGTGAGGGACTGAGTTTCTTATATGAGCAGTGATAGTTTAATGTGTATTAGGAGGTGTTGTAATGCCCCATTCAGTTCAGCATGTAAACGGCCAAGTTAACCTCGACAAAAGTATTTAAACTCGATATGGTAAGGTTGTATTTGAGTAAATATTTAGGGTGAAGTGTTAAGTTAAAGAAAAAGGGATTAGAAATTAGAAAATAGAATAAAATAAGTGAGTTGCTTGCTTGACTTAACTAAGCTAGTAGGTGACAAGTAGGTGCATCACCTACTTTGACTTATTGACCAGCCTAAAGAACTAGGTAGGTGCATCACCTACTGAGACTATTTTGACTAGCTTAGAGGGCCAAGTACACCCATCACCCACTTGAATAAATTCTGGCCCAAAGAAGTGAAAGAAAGGGAAAGAATTGGCAGCCAAGGCCCAATAAGGTTAAGTCCAACAAAGCCCATGTAAAATGGCCAAGTAAGTGTATCACCTTCTTGACATTTTGTGGCTGAAATTGAGCAAGGAAAGTCGGCCAAAGCAGGCCCCCTTTAAAGGGGTTAAGGTCAGCTCATTTCACTCATTTTAACTTGAAAAAAAATAGATTTTAGAAGTTCTTTCTTTCTCTCTCTCTTAGCTTCACATAGCAGCCATACGGGAAAACTTGTGTCACCTTTAAGGGACTGCATCATTTGGACTTCAATTTGTCGAGGAATAATCTAAGCCTTGAGTTAAATAATAATACTTATTCCCCGGAGCAAACTCTCTTTTCAAGATCTATTGGTCATAGAAGTTTTTCATACGGGCCTTATCGAGTGATGCATTCTCATAAGCCCTAATCTAAAACTCATCGATTTCATTCAAATCTTCAACTCTAGCATGAGCCGCCTTTTCTTAATTAAGGTTCAACTTTTTCAAGGCCCATATTTCTTTGGGTTCAAGCTGCATGGGCAAATGCCATGCTTTACCAAAGACCAATTGGTACATACACATACCAATAGGTGTCTTGAATGTGACTTTATATGCCAATTGGTACATACACACACCAATAGGTGTCTTGAATGAAGTCATATATGCCCATAATGCATCATCTAACTTTCTTGACCAATCAGTCGTATTAGCATTGACCATCTTCAATAAGAGACTCATGATTTCATTATTTGACACTTCTACTTGACCACTCATTCGAGGATGGTAGGGGGTTGCAACCTTGTACTTCACACCATACTTTTCAATCAAGTAACTAAACAAGTGATTGCCTTAAATGAGAACCCCATCACTTTTGATAGCCTGAGGAGCACTACTAGAAAAACAGGGAAAACCGACCTCAAAAAAACGACATCCGGAGGTCGATTTTCCCTGAAATACCGACTCAAAACCGACTCACAAGACCTAGTCGGAAAAGGCTTGGTTGGTTTTGTATACCGACATTGTGAGGTCGATAAATACCGACCTCCGGATGTCGGTTTTAATTTTAAATCCAAAAATTAAGAATTTAATATATATTTTATTTTCTTTTACTTTCGACTTCCTGAAGTCGGTTTCTTTTTAAAAATATATTATTCAAAATATAATATACTGACCTCCGGAGGTCAGTATTGTTTAATTTCTAATTTATTATCTTTTTGGTGTTCCGACCTCCGGAAGTCGGTATTACTGAATTTTTAATTTATTAATTTTTTTGTTTTTCGACCTCCGGAAGTCGGTATTACTGAATTTTTAATTTATTATTTTTTTGATTTTTCGATCTCCGGAAGTCGGTATTAATGAAATTTTAATTTATTATTTTTCTGATATTCCGACCTCTTGAGGTCGGTAATATTTAAATTTCATTTTCCTATTTCACTTGATTTCGACTAATTGAGGTCGATTTTTTGGAAAATTTTATTCAAAAAACTGACTTCCTGATGTCGGTTTTCTGGAAAATTTACCAAAAATACCGACTTCCTGATGTCGGTTTTCTGGAAAATTTACCAAAAATACCAACATCAGGATGTCGGTTTTCTGGAAAATTTACCAAAAATACCGACCTCAGGAGGTCGGTTTGTTGTTGATATTTTGCCATAAAATTGGCAGTAAATTGCTGCAATTTGAATTGCCCACCTGCATATTTGATAATGCATATATTCAACCAAAACCAGCTCAAATAGCTGTCAAGACGATATTTTTCTATATTTACGTTTCACTACTTCAAATTAAACTTAAAATACGATCAAACAATCTAAAAAGTGTACAAACTATATATACTAAGTTCAAAATGTCTAGTAGTTAGGTACAACACAACTACTCATCATTAGCATCATCATCCTCATCCTCATCCTCTTCACCCTCCTCACCCTCCTCACCCTCGATATCAGACTCATCCACTAGGCATCGACGTTTATCACTAGCACAATGAGGAATAATCTTTCCCGACTCAAAAAGAGATTTTAACTGGGACTGAAGCTCCGCATACCTCTTGTTCTCTATCTCCTTTGATGCTGCAATCTGTGCAATCTGCTCGTCTCTTTTCTTCTCCCTTTCGGTTGATGCAGCAAGCTCGGCAGTGAGCATAGATATCTTCTCCTTCATTACAGACACGGCCATTTTATCCACATTATCGAAGCCTGAAGATGATGGACAATAAAACCAGGGTTTCTTCTCCGCAAAAGCCGTTTGTGTGTAACCATAGACTGAACCTCTTACTGGTTCACCTGCACTCTCTCACCAAAATTGTTCTACTTGTTTATCTGTAAGCGGTGTGTCCTGACTTTCAGGAGGTTGAATACTACGGTACTCCTGAATTCTTTGCACAAACGACTCCTATATTTAAATGAATAACTCTTAGCATATGAATATAATAGATAAAAGAAAAAAAAGAATAAAAAAATAGTTTGAATGCAGTTCTTACATGTGTCTGTTGAACACGTGTCTCACACCAACTTTCATCTGTGGAATTTTTTGGCGTCTTTGTGTGACAAACTTTGAATAACTCTTCCTGTGTTACAGGCCTACCCAAGTCTTTTTCCTGCAAACAACATGCATATAATGTGATTATTAATCTCCAAAAGCTACTTATCAAAAAGGATAATTTTATTTAACTAAATTAAGAAAATATACCATTCTCTTCTTTCTAGTAAGCTGGCTAATGGCCCCACCAGTGTGCAAAGAGCCGCCCTTATCCGATGCTCGAGCCTTCTTCCCGATCTCCCTTCTCTTAAGAAATTTTTCATCACTTTTCCATAAATTCAATAACTTGGCCCACATATCTGGCACCACAAAAGATGGAACTCTATTTTTTGCCCGACAATCAGAAAATAGGCCACTAAGCGCCTTCCCAGCTCTATATTTGAAGTTACTTTGAACTTTATTCTCATGCTCGGGAGCCCATACGTAATATTTCTGCAATAAAAAATAGTTAAATATTTATTCTAGAAATGTGTAGCGAATTTAAATGTATATAATGTGAATTTAATTGAAAAATATTTTTACCCTAAATTCTATGAAGATCTGTCCTTGGATATTAAGTGGTATCGAACCCCAAGTCGGGTACATATCATTATAAAATGATCCGATGCAATTAAGGATTATTTTTGTCATTCCTTCATCCAGAAATAACCTGCAATACAAGATTAAACACTTGGAATACAAATTTGCAAATTAAAAAAATTAAAAAATAAACATATAAAAAAAAAAGATGTAATATAGTTGAATAATACCTATATCCTATAGGCTCGATGATGAGTCTCTGGGTATGGTCTCTATCGCCTGACTGTAAACCACCTAGCCATGGACCATGTGCATCTGAGTGCTGGGTCGTGGTAGTATTAGAACTCGAGCCACCGGAACCAAGACGAAGACCTGAAAGTCCAACTAATCCACTAGCAGCACTGGACTGACTAGTGCTGGCTGATGGCAAGGTAGACTGATGACCAAGATGGGAATAACCCTGTAGTGTTTGGTAACTTGAAGTGGGTACCATGACGGGCAAAGATATAGAATGACCAGAAAGTGGAGTCACGCGAGTAGAGGCATTTTGAACAATAAACTTAACAACAAACACAATGACCAAAATTGAAAAAATTATTAGTATTCATTTATTCCTCATATATATATGACAGATTGACAGTACCAACCTATTGTTATAGCAGTTCCTTAAGTTGTTTTACCTTTTGAGTAGAGCTCATGTATCACATTAGAACAATATTCTTCTCTTTTTTTGTCTTCTTTTTTTGTTTCTCTTTAATGTTGATGGATTATGAAGTCTTTTAATTGACAATGTATTTTATTTTAGATACATATAACACATGAATAATTACACATGCTATCATATTATATAATTATAGTACCAAAACATATTTGGTCACTAATAAGGGCTGAGATATATAACTCAGAACTTCAGACATGACTCTTGATTAAAGAACTATAATTAAATATTACATTTTACAAATCTAAGAAGGCTGTAAATATTAAAAGAAATATCCTCTTCGGATTCAATAATTAAAAATAATGAATACAACATGCTAATTGCTATTCATCCTCTTCGGAAGTTTCGTCCCTATCTATCCATTAATTCTCTTCGGAAGTCTCCTCCTCAGTTGCCCATTGAACTTCTTCATCTGTTGATTCATCCTCCTCGACATTTGGTAATGTTTCTAACTCTTCTCTACTAACTTCTTCTAAAATGTGATCAGGATGCTCCAAGTTGGTTTCTAACTCAACGTCCACTTCTTGGTGAACAATTGCTATTTCGTTTTGATAAGCAACATCCAACACATTCTCAACTTCCACCCTCCCCATAGGCTTAGTTTTGATTACAACCCACCAATCAGACTTGTCCCTACGCAACGGATAAGGAGCATAGTACACTTGCTTAGCATTCTGTGCAATAATAAAAGGATCATAAGCATGATAAGTCCTGGTGTATTTGACTTCCATGATGTTATGTTGCTTAAGTTCTCTTGTACCTCTGTTTGGTTTTTGATCAAACCACTTGCATTGAAAAAGTACAATTCTTTTGATTGGCCAACCAGAATACTCCACCTCTAGAATCTCCTGTAGCACGCCAAAATAATCAACGTTCTCATTTTGGTTTCCATCGCCACCTTTAACCCAAACCCCACTATTGTTAGTTTTTCTATTCTTTGAGTATTCTTCCGTGGCAAATTTAAAACCATTTACATTATATTGGGACATTGTATGAACTTTAATCGGTCCCCAAGAAATATCCTTGAAAAATTGATCAAATGTGGCGGCATTTTCTGAATTGTAGACCTATATATGGTTAGTAAATTAAAAATAGTGTTAGTAGAAGGAAGAGAACTATACGTTGTTGTTATTATGTATATATTATAACACTTACCCAATCAGTATACCATGTTGTAAATGACAAACACACTTGATCATGGCCATATAGCTCCACAAAATAACTGTAGTATCACATTAAAAATATAGTTAATTTTCTTAATGAAATTGTAGTTGAATATGTTGTGTAAGTATTTAATTTCCTTACTCTAAAAAGGGATGGACTTCTGGGCAATTCAGCAAGACATGTAGCGCTGCAGATTTTTTCTCCTTTTCGGTAAGTATGCGCAATCTATGCCTTTTTGAACCTTTACCCGGCTGATTGAAGATTGATAATGGTTGTATTGCGGCATCAGTCACGGCATCAGCGTGTCGATTAGGTCTGTTTCTCAAGCATGACACTTGATCATCAAAGTAGTAAGAACAAAAGTGGGTTGTTTCTCTAGCAAGATATGCTTCAACTATAGAGCCTTCCACCCTATTTTTGTTTTTGACACTCCTTTTAGACTTGCCAATGGTGCTGTAAAATTTTACGTTAGATATGTATATAATTGAAGAAATAAGAATAAATGTGTTGTAGTTACTTACCACTCATAAGGATACATCCACCTATTTTGAACTGGACCTCCCATTAGGGCTTCGTGGACAAGGTGAATGGGAAGATGTTCCATCACATCGAAGAACCCATGTGGAAGAATCTTCTCCAACTTATTACGGATAACAATAATATTTTCAGCCATCTTAATCAGATTTTCTACTCTTAATGTGCTGGAACACAAATCTTTGAAAAATAAACTGATCTCTGCCATCGGTTTCCATATATTTTCAGGCAATCCATTAAAAGCAATCGGAAGTAATTGTTCCATGAAAACGTGGCAGTCATGACTTTTCATCCCATGTAAGATTCCATGGTCCATGTCAACCCTCTTCCCCAAATTGGAGGCATATCCATCTGGCATCTTCAAACTCTGCACCCACTCACAAATGTTTTGCTTTTGTTCCATTGTGAATGAATAACTGGCCTTTGGCTTAAGCAACTTCTCATTGGCAGACTCTTGTAAATATAACTTTGGTCGTCTACAGTGTTCCGGTAAGTCAAGTCTAGCCTTAATATTATCCTTTGTCTTGCCAGTTACATCCATTACAGTGTTGAACAAATTATCAAAATAAATTTTTTCAATATGCATAACATCAAGATTATGTCTGAGTAGATTATCCTTCCAATAAGGTAATTCCCAGAATATGCTCTGTTTAGTCCAATTATGCGCAATACCGTACCCATGGAATTTATACGGTGGTTCCTCGGTAATCTTTGGCAAATTTTGAACCCACTCCCAAATATCATGACCCGTTAATATTGGCGGTGGACCATTGTGTTCAGCTTTATTCTTTCTAAATGCATATTTCATTCTCCTGAACTCATGATTAGGTGGCAAGAACCGACTGTGACAATCAAACCATGAAGTTTTCCGACCATGTTTTAATGTGAATGATTTAGTATCTTCCATGCAGTAGGGACAAGCTAACTTTCCAGCAGTCATCCACCCAGACAACATTCCATAGGCAGGAAAATCATTAATAGTCCACATTAAGGTAGCACGCAAGTTGAAATTTTGTTTACGAGAAATGTCCCATATTTCAACCCCCACAGACCACAACAGTTTCAACTCATCAATCAAAGGTTGTAAGTACACATCGACCAGACCTTTTGGATTACGCGGGCCAGGAATAACAAAATTCAGAAATATATATGGACTTGTCATACACATCTCAGGTGGAAGATTATACGGTGTAATAAACACAGGCCAACATGAATATGGTGCAGCCCCAACTGAAAAAGGGGTGAAACCATCAGCACACAAACCCAACCTAACATTCCTTGGTTCAGCTGCAAAATCTGGATAAGTTCTATCAAAATGCTTCCAGGCCTCTCCGTCTGATGGATGACACATGACACCAGGTGGTCTTCTATTTTCACGGTGCCATCTCATATGAGGAGCGGAGCTATTTGATGCATACAACCATTCAACCTTGGTATAAGAGGTAAATAATGCATCGTCTTAAAAGCAATTTTCTTTGAAATAGAACCACGCTTATAGCGAGGGTGTCCACAGAACTTACATGACTCTATATTGACATCCTCCTTAAAGTATAACATGCAACCATTTTCACAACAATCAATTCTGATCGAGGAGAGCCCTAACTTTGAAACCAATCTCTTTGCCTTATAGTAAGAATCAGGAACCTTTATATTGGAGTCAACTAATTCATTCATAAGGTCTATCATAGAGTCCATTGCTCCTTGAGCAACATTCCAATCAGATTTGATACTTAACAATCTAACTGCAACAGACAATTGAGAGTGCGGACTCCCCTCAAAGAAAGGACGACTAGCATCACGCAATTGTTCATAAAAATTGTGTGCTTCTTCATTGGGAGGTTCTTCTACATTTTCCCCAAATTCAAAATCAGAATGCATCCCAAAAGCATCATGAATCATATCCGGCATTCTAGAATCTTGGACATAATTATGTTCCTCAGATCTACTACTTTCACCAACAACAAAGTTACTAAACCTATTAATGTTACTATCAACTTCACCATGACTAGTCCAAACTGTATATCCTGGTTTAAAACCCTTGAACATAAGATGCATAGAAACATTCTCTGTTGTTTGATATCTCACGTTGCTACAGTTAATACAAGGACACCTAATCAACTTTGAAGTTAAAAAAGGCTCAAGTGTCTTTGCATGATTTATAAAACGAGTGACACCTTCTGCAAATTCCGGAATCATACCCGCTCGACCAGGATTGTTTCTATTATACATCCAACTACGATCAGGTTCCATCTACACAAACAATAAATCAAACTAGAGCTTAATTAAATCACATTTGAACTAATTCCAATAACTAAATCACACTTCACTATAAAAAGTCACTAGTTCAAAATTCCAACTAACAACTAACTACACTTTACTTATTTTAAGTCACTAGTTCAAAATTTTAACTTACTACACTTCACTATTTTAAGTCACTAGTTCAAAATTCCAACTAACAACTAACTACACTTTACTTATTTTAAGTCACTAGTTCAAAATTTCAATACTTTCACTATTTTAAGTCACTAGTTCACTTTCAACTAACAACTAACTACACTTTACTTATTTTAAGTCACTAGTTCAAAATTTTAACTTAATACAAACTATACTTTACTTATTTTATGTCACTAATTCAAATTTTAACTTCCAACTTTAATTTTAAGTCTACTAGTACACTTTACTTATTTTAAGTCACTAATTCAAATTTTAACTTACATAAACTTCATTATTTTAAGTCACTAGTTCAAAATTTCAACTAACAACTAACTACACTTTACTTATTTTAAGTCACTAGTTCACAATTTCAACTTAATGCAAACTATCATTTACTTATTTTAAATCACTAGTTCAAAATTTTAACTTACTACACTTCACTATTTTAAGTCACTAGTTCAAAATTTCAACTAACAACTAACTACACTTTACTTATTTTAAGTCACTAGTTCAAAATTTTAACTTAATACAAACTACATTTTACTTATTTTAAGTCACTAGTTTAAAATTTCAACTTAATACAAACTACACTTTACTTATTTTAAGTCACTAGTTCAAAATTTTAACTTAATACAAACTACACTTTACTTATTTTAAGTCACTAGTTCAAAATTTTAACTTAATACAAACTATACTTTACTTATTTTATGTCACTAATTCAAATTTTAACTTAATACAAACTACACTTTACTTATTTTAAGTCACTAGTTCAAAATTTCAACTTAATACAAACTACATTTTACTTATTTTAAGTTACTAGTTTAAAATTTCAACTTAATACAAACTACACTTTACTTATTTTAAGTCACTAGTTCAAAATTTCAACTTACTAAACTTCACAATTTTAAGTCACTAGTTCACAATTCCAACTAACAACTAACTACACTTTACTTATTTTAAGTCACTATTTCAAAATTTTAACTTACTACACTTCACAATTTCAAGTCACTAGTTCCAAATTTCAACTAACAACTAACTACACTATACTTATTTTAAGTCACTAGTTCAAAATTTTAACTTAATACACTTCACTATTTTAAGTCACTAGTTCAAAATTTCAACTTACTAAACTTCACAATTTTAAGTCACTAGTTCACAATTCCAACTAACAACAAACTATCATTTACTTATTTTAAGTCACTAGTTCAAAATTTTAACTTAATACAAACTACATTTTACTTATTTTAAGCCACTAGTTTAAAATTTCAACTTAATACAAACTACACTTTACTTATTTTAAGTCACTAGTTCAAAATTTCAACTTACTAAACTTAACAATTTTAAGTCACTAGTTCACAATTCCAACTAACAACTAACTGCATTTTACTTATTTTAAGTCACTAGTTCAAAATTTTAACTTAATACAAACTATACTTTACTTATTTTATGTCACTAATTCAAATTTTAACTTAATACAAACTACACTTTACTTATTTTAAGTCACTAGTTCAAAATTTTAACTTAAGACAAACTACACTTTACTTATTTTAAGTCACTAGTTCAAAATTTTAACTTAATACAAACTACACTTTACTTATTTTAAGTCACTAATTCAAATTTTAACTTAATAAACTTCATTATTTTAAGTCACTAGTTCAAAATTTCAACTAACAACTAACTACACTTTACTTATTTTAAGTCACTAGTTCACAATTTTAACTTAATGCAAACTATCATTTACTTATTTTAAGTCGCTAGTTCAAAATTTTAACTTAATACACTTCATTATTTTAAGTCACTAGTTCAAAATTTCAATTAACAACTAACTACACTTTACTTATTTTAAGTCACTAGTTCACAATTTCAACTTACTAAATTTCACAATTTTAAGTCACTAGTTCATATTTTCAGTTTATATGCATGATAATGATGTGCCAAACACAATCAGCAGCCCAATGGCTCACAAATAAACCTATCGGCCCTGCACAGGCTCCAATCGCTCTACAACATACATAACCAGCTCTATAATCGAGATATCGATGTCCGAGACTCACGGACATTCCCAAATAACCCACCATCTATGGTCCAGAGGCATAATCAAGGCCACACAGAGCCACAAGGGTAATACTACCAACTAAAATGAATACTACAACCATAAAGCGGACAAGGTCTGGGATGCAAAGCTAATAAAATCCAACCCAAGGATGCTAATTAGTATTAAGTATAAACACTAGATGGACACAAATTGATCTTGCAAGAAAATCAATTTTGTCATCAATAGGATCAACTAGTGTTGACACTTATGCTAATCAATGATATTATAACTAAATTAAAGACTAAGTGTCAACACTAGGTGGAGAAAAATTGATCTTGCAAGAAAATCAATTTTGTCATCAATAGGATCAACTAGTGTTGACACTTATGCTAATCAACCACATTATAACCAAATTAAAGATTAAGTGTCAACACTAGGTGGACATAAATTGATCTTGCAAGAAAATCAATTTTGTCATCAATAGGATCAACTAGTGTTGACACTTATGCTAAACAAATACATTATAACTAAATTAAAGACTAAGTGTCAACACTAGGTGGACATAAATTGATCTTGCAAGAAAATCAATTTTGTCATCAATAGGATCAACTAGTGTTGACACTTATGCTAAACAAATACATTATAACTAAATTAAAGACTAAGTGTCAACACTAGGTGGACATAAATTGATCTTGCAAGAAAATCAATTTTGTCATCAATAGGATCAACTAGTGTTGACACTTATGCTAAACAAATACATGAACAATGACATGCCCTAGTTAAATGATAAATCCTAATTTAGTAACTAAAATTAACAAAGATAAACCCTAATTTAATAACTATAATTAATTAACAAGAAAATTAAAATTACTTACCTTGATGGACCCCCACCGGAGCAGCAACAGAGACGGCGACAGGCGGCAGCGGCAGGCGACAACAACCTTCAGCAGCAGCAGCGGCAACAACCTTCAGCAGCAGCAACGGCAGCGGCAGGCGACAACAACCTTTAGCAGCAGCAGCGGCAACAACCTTCAGCAACAGCAGCGGCAATAATGTGCAGCAGCAGCGGCAGCGGCAGGCGACAACAACCTTCAGCAGCAGCAGCGGCAGCAACCTTCAGCAGCAGTAGCAGCAGCAATGTGTAGCAGCAGCGGCAGCGGAGGAGGGGGGGACACCGGAGGGAAGGTTTTCGAAGGGTGGGGGCGCCGGAGGGAGGGGGCGCCGGAGGTTAGGGTGGTGGTCGATCGGGGAGAGAGAGAGAGTGTGTGAGTGTGAGTGTTAGGGTGTTAGGGTTTTTAGGTAATAAAATAAAAAAATAGACCAATTGAGATCGGTTTTACTAAAAAAATTTTTTTTAATAAAGTATTTTTTGATAAAACCGACCACTTGAGGTTGGTTTTTTTAAAAAAAATTAAAAGTAATGAATAAAAATTATTTAATCATCAACATATTTCATAAACTCGGATACATTATTGATTCATTACATTACTCAATGATTATGCTACTATACAATGTATTTCATACTACTTGAATGGATTATCAATCGATTAATTAATTAGCTTTTGAATACGTACTATATATGTACATCATGACTAGACGAGATATATATTTAAGACGACGGACCAGTAATATATAAGACTTGGTTAATTATATTACTCAACGATCATCATCGTATAGTACCTCATATGTACGTAATACAACGTATTCCACTAGCTACTTGGATGAATTGTCGATTAGTTAATTAGCTTTTGAATATGTACGATATATATAAACATACATCACTAAAGACGAGACATATATATTCAAGATGATGGACCATTTAATATATAGGACTTGATTAATTATATTACTCTACGATCGTATATTACCTCATATATGTACGTAATACAATGTATTCCTTACTACTTGGATAGATTATCGATTGGTTAATTAGCTTTTGAATACGTACTATATATATACGTATAATATCGCCACAAAAAAACATATATTCAAGACGACAGATCATTACTATATATATAGGACTTGGTTATTTACATTACTCAACAATCGTATATTACCTCGTGTGTACGTAATACAATGGTATTCCACTACTTGGATGGATTATCGATTAGTTAATTAGCTTTTCAATACGTACTATATATATACGTACATCACTAGATGAGACATATATTCAAGACGAGGGATCATTATAGTACATAGAATAACTTGGTTAATTATATTCAATAATCGTATATTAACTCATATGTACGTAATATACAACATATTCCATACTACTTGGATATGGATTATATATCGATTGGTTAATTAGCTTTTGAATACGTACTATGTATATATGTACATTACTAGACGAGATATATATTCAAGACGATGGATCATTATATATAATATATAGGACTTGGTTAATTACATTTCTCAATGATCGTATATTAACTCATATGTACGTAATATATGACGTATCCATACTACGTATTTGGATATGTATTATCGATCGGCTAATTAGCTTTTGAATACGTACTATATATATATATATATATACGTATATACATCACTAGACGAGACATATGTATATTCAAGACGATGTATAAGTTATGAGGGAATCTATGTATTATCTTATACAGGATATAGAAGGTAGAATAAGTAATACTTGTATAATTAATACATGAATAACTAATCCCTACATAACTAATACATGTATAAATAATATATAGATTCCCTCATAACTAATATCTACATTACTAATACCTATATAACTTTAACTAGCTACCAAACGACCCCTTAGTGTTATACACAATAGAGAAATAGTGATTATTACAAATATTTTAAAGGTAATACCGACATCCGGAGGTCGATTTTATTCAAAATAATTAAATAAAAGTAAACTACCGACCTCCGGAGGTCGGTATTACCTTTAATTTTAATGAAAATAAAATTAAATACGTTAAATAAATAATACCGACCTCTGAATGTCGGTATTAATATTATTTTTATTTTATATTTTATATAAAACCGTCTTCCGAAAGACAGTTTATTTAAAACTAATTCAAAATATTATTCTGTAGTCTTTTATATTTTTAATTGAGATAAAATTAAATTATATTCTTAAATTTCTAATCAAGTACCGACCACTGGAGGTCGATCCTAATAAAATAATTAAATAAAAATAAAAATACCGACTTCTGAAAGTCACTATGAGAATAATTTAAGGTAAATAAAATCAATTATGTAAATTTAATATTACCGACATCAGGAAGTCGGTATTAATTTATTTTTTTTGTTTTTTATCTTATAAATAACTGTCCTCCGGAGGACGGTTTATTTAAAAGTTATTAAAATATTCATTTTTTTCATTTTTTTATATTTAATTGAGATAAATTTAAATTTTATTTTTTATTTACTAATTCGATACCGACTACAAGAGGTCGGTTTTTCTTAATTTTATTTTTTCTGGGAAAGTTTCCGACCATCGGAGGTCGGTATTTGGTTTTCCCGCATTCTTTTTCCAAATAAACCGACATCTTGAAGTCGGTTTTCTTAAGAAAATAAAATAATTTTTTGTTTTTAACAATACCGACTTCCGGAAGTCGGAAATTACCGACTTCCATAGGAGGTCGGTAATTTTGAGGTCGGTATTCACAGTTTTTTTAGTAGTGTTTATTAAATAACCGTCTTCTAAAAATTTGGAGACCTTTAGGTCCTATCTAATAAAAATGCATTCCGTTCTTCGCTTCAACTTATCTTTCTTCCCTTTCAACACATGTGTTAGACAACCCCACACCCAAGCAAAGTGTGAGGGAGAGTGAATTGCCTTTTTTTCTTTTTCTAGTTGACTAACTATTTTCGGTAGCCGATTGTGATTATAGAAAATAGCATACTATAAATAAAATAGGAATATAAAGCTGAAGGTAAATTGACATATGATGTTTTTATACTAGTTAGTATCTGAAATGGATCTTAGTCGGGTCCTCATGGGTTGCAATAGTGTCCTCTTTTAAATTTTATAACTTGTTCTTGTATAACAATGGTTGAGTGTAATTTCTATGTCTATACTCTATCTCTTTTCTTGTAACTTTTGATACAAAATCTTACCAATAATATTTTTCTCTCCACTTTTTTTTTTTCCAGTAGAAAGTAAATCACTAAGAGATACAATACTTATTAAAAGTAGAGCAAAGAATGTGAGAAGGTTTAGACTTTTTGTATGTCTTTTCTTCTAGGAATGACAACCTTTAAATAGGTCTAATATTTGCTTGACAATGACAGCAACCCAAAAGATTTGATTCTTGAAAATAAGAAATAGATTGATCCTATTTTCAAGAATAAGGTTAAGCTATTCAAACTCCTTGATGTAGCCACTTTTTTTCTTTCAAAATAGTGGTGTCTACTACACATGAGATATCTTTATTAATTTCCTTCCTTCCTTGGTAGCCACAATTTGATGAGGGATTTCAATTTTTATAGTCTCCAACAGATTTATTCCTTTAAGGAGTTTTTAACGGATCCTTGGTACTTGTTTCTTAATTAAAAGATCTTATTGCGCAGATTGCTTCCTTTAAAAAGGTCTTCATAGAATCCTTAATTAGATGATCTTGGTACTTATTTCCTTAATTGATCCTTGATTGATATCAATTATGACCTTTCATACTTGCTTTCCTTAAATTGCCTTGATACTTGCTTTTCTTCTATGATTCCTTCCTTGACTAGATTTTCTTGCATAATAAGTTGTCAATCATTAAAATTCAAACACTAATAATCTCTTCTTTTTTGATGATGACAACTTAAGAGTACAATGTAGTTGTCAAGTTCCATGTTGAAGCAAAATGCTTGTTTGTTGACTTCTAGTAGATTATTGTTCTTGTACTGCCTTGTCTATGTACTCATGTAACGATTCTTCTTGTCATTATGGATGAGCTATTCGTGCGAAAAATGAGTTAGAAATCTTTGTGTTGGGAAGTTTAAAATTTCAGGCTAGGCTAGTCTCGAATGAAATCTGAGTGAGGTGAGGCCTAGGGCAATATGGGAAAGGATTAGGTGAAATTTGTAAGTTTGAGCTTATTTTTCTATTAGCTAAGGTGTTAAGGAGTCCATAAGACTTTTCAAAATTAAATTCGGGTAAGTAAAACTCCCGATATCGAACTTGATGTAAAGGGGTTAGTCTGGAATATCATGGTTTGAGGGTGTATTGTGAAATGGGTAAAACTGGGAGGATTTTTGAGTTTTTATCCTGTGTCAACTGCTATAGTGGGTGACATACCGCTACGCAATGCTGCTATAGCAGAGAAATTCTCATTATAGCGGAAGCCAAAGGCGGTCAACTCCACTACAGCAAGCGGCTCCCGCTATGGTGGTGCCGCTATAGCGGGATTAGTCGTTGTAAATGTAGTAACTTTCCCAAAAACATTCATTATTTCACAAGAACATTTTGGGTAGGGCTGTGGCGATTTTGGGCAATTCTCTGCACGTTTTCATCAAAATTCTTCATTAAGGTATGTATATTATCCCCGTAAACTAGTACTTTGATTCTTATGGATTAGAATCATTAGTTACAGGCTTGGGAAAAGGTTTAACTTAACCTAGGTTGGATTTTCTGGTGTAAAGGGGGAATGTTGGGATGAAAAACCTTGGGTTCTTGGTTTAAGTTGTTATTTATGATTTTGATACCATATTTCACTAGCATAACTATGGAATTGATAGTAATTAGGTGAAATTATGGTAGAAAGGACCTGGAATGGAGGGAATGATCATGGAATTGGCCTGGGGATTCGGGATTAAGTTATAATCCATGATAATATAGGTTATTTGGTTGATTATGTGTTTGTATTCTTGTTTTTATACCACAATCAAGCTAAAGGTATAAGAAATGGGAAAGCTCCGGTCCAGTAGAGCATTTAGGCTTGAATTGAGGTAGGTGATGGTTGTTGTATTCCTAAATTACGTTATGTGTGCATGTAACTGTTTCATTAGTATTATTTGTACAATGCATATTTAGGGAATAAAGGAATGAATGCTAAATGATATCATATTGTCAATCTCATGCAATAAACCTGTCTTAAATGCTTGGTGGTTGTACAACTATGGTATGTTATTTATTATGGTTGTGATTGTTGTGATGTCTGTGACTCTTTGGTTGGCTCGAGTACCACGCATGGTACAAATTATATTATGGTTTGCTTGAGTACCATGCCTGGTACATATTTGTTGCTATTATGTGTGTTGATTCCATGAGTGAACCGGGCTTATTTGTTGTGATGTTATTACTATTTGTTGGTCCATGAGTGGCCGGGTTAGTTTGTTTAAATGCTAGGGTGGTTTCTTGTGTAAATATAAATTGCATATTGAACATTATAGATGATGTCTTAGGGATCCGTTGGTGTCCGGGTTACTTGAAGGATGTGATAAAATTGTACATGGTTTGTTATTTATGTTTGGATATGTCTCATGTGGTTGTTAAGTCAGTTTGATGACTGAGAGTCTTGTTTGTATTCACTAACTTGGTTTATACATGTTTGTCCTATCATACTAAGTTGTAGTTGTATGTTCATATCTCATATTTTGAAGCTGGCCGATGATTCTACCAGTACACTGTTATTTTTGTGTACTGATACTGCACTTGCTCTTCTTTTGTTGTGTACAGGACATATTCTGGCGGATGTTGTGCGACCTCAATTATAGTTCAGACGACTTCAGAATCCAATTGTGAGCTGCATCTTTCGGGCTACCATGGATTCTTCTATTAGTTCTATTCCCTTGTTCGGACTTAGACTTGCTTTGTTTTGGGGTTGCATCCCCGTCTCTTAAACATGTTTAGTGTTTTGGTACACGACTTTCAGATTCTAAGGGATCATTTTCTGCAGGTTTTCTATTCTTAAGTTTTTGGATATGAATCTTGGTTTAAATATATGAATTGGTTTTAGGTACTTTACTTTCAAGTTAAGTAGGTTTGGTTGAATGGTTCTCCCAATGGAGGTTTAGTGTGGGTGCCACTCGCGGTAGTTGAGGTCATGACAAAGATGGTAGAAGATCCCTAGGTTCATTGATCTCGTCGTACCAAAATGAGTCTAGTAGAGTCTTGCAGAATGATATGGAGATGTAAGTACTTTTCTTCGAGCTACTACAGGATTTTAGGAAACTATCTCTTCTTTCTTCTTTCATTCTATAACTTGATTCCAATTGGTATGTGGCGATCCAAATTGGTATCTGACTTTCTTCATTCTTTTATCGACAGATGTGAACACTAGATGAAATGGAGCAAGGGCAGTAACTCCAGCTACGGGACCGATATTTCATGAGCGAGAAAGAGGTAGGGGAAAGAGGAGAGCAACACCCACTAGGGGTGGAGCTTAGGTAGCGGCTGACCAAAGGCCAACATCACCTCCCCCACCCGAGGATCATGTTGAGGAGGAGGTTGAGGTAGTGCATGAGAATGGCGCAGAACCAGAGGTGAAAGCACTAGTTGGAAGTGCAGGTCTTCCCCCTACATCTTCTGAGGTTATTAAGCAAGTGTTGACATTCCTGAGTGGGTTGGCTGGCACTGGAGCCACTCCCACTATGCCGACTACTCAGGTTCCCAGTGCCCATCCCGCTGTCACTTTAGCTCCAAAGATGGATGAGGCCTCAGGTACATATGCATTCTTTCATCTGGTGTTAGGCCCTATCATGACCGGGACTGAGCATGAGTTGTTAACTAAGTTCCTGAAGATGAAACCTCTATTGTTCTATGATATAGAAGACGAGGATACTTTTGAGTTCATCCTAGATTGTTATGGGAGATTGCACAAGTTGGGGATTGTACATCAACATGGTATAGAGTTTGTGACTTTCTAGTTTCAGGGTGATGCTAAGCAGTAGTGAAAGGCCCATGTGGAGTATCATTCATCAGCTTTTCCTCCGATGACTTAGGCTCAGTTCCATGCCTTAGTTTCGGAGAAGTATGTGCCCCGTACTCTAAGGGATCATAAGAAGGATGAGTTTCTGGCCCTTCAACAGGGCAATATGTCTGTTACACCTTATGAGGCTAAGTTTCATGCCTTGTCTCGCTATGCTACCTAACTGTTGGGCAGTGAGAAGGAGAGGATTTGCTTGTATGTTAAGGGCCGGAATACTGAATTCTAGGTTCTATCTGTTCACATGACTTCTGCAGGGAAGAGTTTAATGAGGTGACTGACTATGTGAAGAAACTGGAGGAAGTTAAGCAAATTGGGCAGGCTAAGGTGTTAGCTAAGAAGTCCCAGAGTGTGGGTAATTTCAGCGGTTCATATTCCAGTGGTCCCAGCAAGCAGGTTCCTTTGGCTTGTCCTATTCAGTCAGCCTTGCCAACTTCTACATGTGGCTATTCAGGGGCTATTCAGCAGTCTCCAGCTCCTATAGGCTAGGGGGCTTCCTAGTCTTCTGCCAGCAAGGCCTCTCTTAAGCGAGGATGTTTCCATTATGGTGATCTGAGTTATTTCAAGAGGGAGTGCCCTCTGAGGCAGGCAGGTAATCAGGTGTAGCAGCAAACTAAGGTTGTGGTTCCAACAGATGAAGGTGGAAATGGCAGGGGATATCCACAGGGTGGGCGAGGTAATAATTAGGGAGGCCATGGTGGTAACAGAAGAAGTATTAAAATAGAGAAGGGTAGAGCGCAGCCCACAAGAAAGTTTGCCTAGATTGATGATAGATCCCATTGTTATGCCTTCCTAGGCAAGGCCAAGGCATCTGATGCTGTCATAACAGGTACTATTCTTGTCTGTGACCAGATGGCTTTTATTTTATTTGATGCGTGCTCCATATATTCCTATGTATCTGTTAGATTTGCCTTGGGTCTGGACTTGATTTGTGATGTTTTTGATTCTCCTATTCATGTTTCTACTCTGGTTGAGGAGTGTGTGGTAGTGACCCATGTGAATCATTTATGCTTTGTTGTGTTTATGGGTTTTCATACTTGGGTAGACTTGGTTATATTGGATATGCTAGCTTTTGATATTATTTTGGGTATGACTTGGCTGTCTCCTTATCACGCTGTGTTGAACTGTAATTCTAAGATAATGACTCTAGAGATGCCGGGTATGGATAGACTAGAGTTGGAGGGTGTGTATAAGCCTAAGACAGTGAAGATCATATACTTTATTTGGGATAGAAATCTAGTGAGGAAGGGTGTTTAGCCTTCCTGGATCATCTTTGGGATGTTAGTGCGGAGTCCCCTTAGATTGAGTCAATCCCTGTGGTTTTTGAATTTTAGTAGGTATTTCCTACGGATTTGCCTGGTATGCCTCTGGATAGGGACATTGACCTTTGTATTGATTTGGAGTCGGGCACTCGCCCAATATCTATTCCTCCTTATTGAATGGCTCCGACAGAGTTGAGGGAACTCAAAACTCAACTACAAGAACTCCTTGATAAGGGATTTATTCACCCCAGTGCTTCTCTTTGGGATGCTCCAGTCTTGATTGTTAAGAAGAAGGATGGTAGCATGAGGATGTGTATAGATTATAGGAAATTGAACAAGGTTACCATCCGGAATAAGTATCCCTTACCCCACATAGATGACCTTTTTGACCAGTTGCAGGGTGCTTCGGTGTTTTCCAAAATTGACTTAAGGTCAAGGTATTATCAGCTGAAGATTAGGCTTGAGAATATATCTAAAATGACTTTCAGGAATCGATATAGGCATTATGACTTCCTTGTAATGTCGTTTGGGTTGACCAATGCACTGATAGCCTTTATGAGCCTGATGAATAGTGTATTCAAGTCATTCTGGGATTCTTTCATGATTGTTTTTATTGATGACATTTTGATTTACTCCAAGAATAAGAAGGAGCATGAAAAACATCTTCGTATTATTTTGGGAATTCGGAAGGAGAAGAAATTGTATGCTAAATTCTCGAAATATAAATTTTGGTTATCTTTGGTTACCTTCTTAGGGCATGTGGTCTCGGAAAAAGGGGTGATGGTACCCCAGAAGATTAAGGCGATCAAGGTTGGATCCGGCCTATCTCTGTAACTGAGTTTAGGAGTTTTGTGGGTCTTGCTAGATATTATTGTAGGTTCGTCAAGAATTTTGCTTCTATTGCTACTCACTTGACAAGGTTGACCCAAAAGGAGGTACTATTTGTTTGGTCTAACTAGTGTGAGGAGAGCTTTCAAAATCTTAAGACACTTTTGACTATAGCTCCTAATCTATCACTGCCGGTTGAAGGTAAGGACTTCATTGTATTTTGTGATGCTTCATATTCGGGTTGGGTGTTATTTTGATGCAGGACAGGAATGTCATAACCTATGCTTCAAGGAAATTGAAGCCTGACGAGAAGAATTATCTGACCTATGATTTGGAGTTGGTAGAGGTGGTATTTGCACTTAAGATCTGGAGGCACTATCTCTATGGTGTCAAGTGAGAGGTGTCCACAGACCATCATAGCCTGCAACATGTGTTTACATAAAGGAATCTGAATCTAAGACAGAGGAGGTGGATGGAGTTATTGAAAGATTATGATGTGACCATTCAGTATCATCCGGGTAAGGCCAATGTGGTGGTAGACACATTGAGCCAAAAAAGTGGTAAGCATGGGTAGTTTGGCTTGTTTGGGGGTGTCTAAGCTACCCTTGACAAGAGAGATTCAAACTCTAGCATCCAAGTTCATACGTGCTGGCCAGTATTGATGTTAAGTCCACATTTCTAGAGGAAATCAAGGCCAAACAGTTTAAGGATGTGCAATTGAACAAGCTTCGGAATAAGGTGGTGTCTAGTGAGACCTCGAATGTCACACTTGACGCGTGTGGGGTGTTGTGTTTTAGAGGGCAGATATGTGTCCCTCGGGTTGATGACTTGGTTCAGAATGTGTTAGCTGAAGCTCATGGTTTGTGATACTCGATTCATTTGGGCATAACCAATATGTATCGAGACTTAAGACAGCTTTATTGGTGGCCTGGAATGAAAAGGGACATAGTAGAATATGTGTCCAAGTGTCATAATTGTAAGCAGGTAAAGTACGAACATTAAAGGCGTACAAGTTTTCTTCAAAGGATGCCTATTCCTGAGTAGAAGTGGGAAAGGATAGCCATGAACTTCGTGGTAGGTCTTCCTAAGACCTTGGGGAAGTATGACTCAATTTGGGTCATCATGGATAGGCTGACTAAATCAGCCCATTTCATTCCGATCAGGGTGGATAACAACTCCCAGCAGTTGGCCAAGATCTACGTCAAAGAGATAGTGAGGTTGTATGGGGTGCCACTTTCCATCATTTTAGACAGAGGTACACAATTTACTTCTAAGATCTGGGGTAGGTTGCATGAAGAGTTGGGGACCCAACTCACTTTTAGCATAACCTTTCATCCTCAGACTGATGAACAGTCGGAGAGGATGATTCAGGTGCTTGAGGACATGTTGAGAGCATGTGTGATTGACTTCGGGGGTCATTGGGACTAGTTCTTGCCATTGTGTGAATTCTCATACAATGACAACTATCACTCTAGTATTGATATGGCGCCGTTCGAGGCACTTTATGGGAAGGGATGTAGATCGTCCATAGGGTGGTTTGAGGTAGATGATGTGAAGCCTTTGGGCATCAATTTGGTAAAAGAGGCTCAATAAAAAGTGAGGGGGATCCAAACCAAGTTGCTAGCGGCCCAAAGCAGGCAAAAAGAATTGTTGATCGCAAGGTAAAGTACATGTCATTTCAGGTTGGTAAGCAGGTTCTGTTGAAGGTGTCACCCATGAAAGGTGTAATGAGGTTTGGCAAGAAAGGTAAGCTTAGCCCTCGGTATATCGATCTATTTGAGGTTCTCAAATGTATGGTACCGGTAGTTTACAAGTTGGCACTGCCGCCCAGTTTATCCAGAGTCCATCCTGTTTTCCATGTATCTATGTTGAAGAGATACCATGGGGATGTGGATTACATCATCAAATGGGACTCAGTCTTACTACATAAGGACCTTTAGTACGAGGAGGAGCTGATAGCTATTCTTAATCAGGATGTTCAGAAGTTGAGGACAAATCAGATCAATGAAGGTTCAATAGAAGCATCATCCGCTTGAAGAAGCCACTTGGTAAACCGAGATAGACATGCAAGACAAGTACCCTCACTTGTTTAAGGATTCAGGTACTACTTTCTCTGGTTTAGCTCATTTTTCTTATTTGGTCATTCGAGGATAAATGATAGGTAAATTGGTATCTGTTATAATGAATCTTGCCATTGTTATGGGTGAGCTATTCATGCGAAAAATGGGTTAGAAATTTTCTGGGTTAGGAAGTTGAAAATTTTAGGCTAGGTTTGCCTCGGACAAAATCTGAGCGAGGAGAGGTCTAGGGAAATCTGGGAAAGGATTGGGTGAAATGAGTAAGTTTGAGCTTATTTTTCTATTAGCTAAGGCGTTAAGGAGTCTGTAGGACTTTTTGGAATTGAATTTGGGTGAGTAGAACTCCTGATATCAAACTTGGCGTAAAAGGATTGGTTTGAAATGTCATGGTTTGAGGGTGTGTTGGGAAAAACTGGGAGGATTTATGAGTTTCTGTCCCGTATCAACCACTATAATGGGTGACACGCTGCTATTGCGATGCCACTATAGTGGAGATATTCCCGCTATAGCGGAAGTCAAAGGAGGTTAACTCCGCTATATGATACGCCCAAATTACACCTCCTTTCAGAAGCGTAAGCGGTCGCTAATAAAATATAGAACCCAACAAAGGTTGGGGTCAATCCCACAGGGAATATGGTAGGACTAGGGTTGATATGTGTTTACTTGTGATGTTAGCTGTTTATTTCCCTACAAAGGTTTTTTTAATGTAACAAATAGTAATAGTAACTGGAATGTAAACAAGTAACACGTGACAGTTTTAGAAGTTGTAATCAATGAGAGAGAATACTAGGACAGTGTTCCCTATGAATTCATAATTTAGTAAGGCATTTGTACTTAGTTAACTAGTTTGATACTTAGCATGCAGAATCGGTAAGTTAGGTTCACCTAAATACTTGGACCGACAGATAAATGAATTTCACCACACGCCTTGGTCCGGCCTCGGGTGTATACTTTACTAACCCTTACCCTGGATCCCAGATTAGCTATTCCCGGACAAGGTCAAGCTATTAGATGAGGGTTGGTAGCCTCAAATCTCCATTGTTGAACAACCCTTTACCCATACGTTACCTCCTTGGTCTGGCAAGTAAGGATAAGGCGAGTTCTAACGTTGTACACCGCTAGAAAGCAATCAATACGAAAGGAAGAACAATATATGCAATAAATATTGCCCTAGAATTACTAAGTACTTTGCCTACCAAGTTAATTCTTCATGGTTCCTACAACCCTAGTTGTGGATTTAGCTACTCATGTTCATAAGTAAACAATTGACGGTTGTTTGGATAATCATTAGTAGATACTTACAATTTGGAGTAAAGAAATCCGAAATCTTGAAGAAAATATCAAGAACACCTCAATTAATCAAGAACAATCTTTTAATCTCAAGAACTTGTGTTTGTAAAGTCAACAATAAGGTAACAATGTAGTAGTTCTCCAAAAATAATGCATAACAACGAAAATAAAACCTAAGGGGAAGTATTTATAGAAAAAGAAACCAAATCCTAACAAATCTAGGAGAACTGGATGCGGCACTACCGACGAGATGGCTCACAGGCTGTCATGGGTGCGACGGGCGTCGTGGGTGCTCGTCGGGCATCTTCAGGTCTCAAGTTCCAGGTATCTGCCTCGATCTCATGGGCGGAGGTGATGGGAAGTTGTGGCTGCGACGCCCGTTGTGGCCCTCTTGTCGCCTACCCTTAGCTCATGCATGCTTCCTGCTTTGTTTCCACGGGCAGTAGCGATGGGCCGTCGCGGTTGTCATGGGCGTCATGATGCCCATCGCCCAGCCTTGGCTCCTTGCATAGTTCCTTGGATCATTTCGAAGGGCTCTGTGACATCCTGTCGTGTCCTTCACAGGCGTCGTGGCAGCCCATCAGGCTTCAATAACTTGGCTTCTCCAGGTTCCATGTTCCCACAATCTGCCCCACGGGCCGTCCTAGATGTGACGCCCGTGGTGGTTTGTTTTTTGCCTAGAAAACTGCAAAACTTTGGTCTTTTCATATTTTTCATATTTTTCCCTGTACATGTAACAAACGACATTAAATCCAACAAAATGTGCTTAAGAACTCCCAAAAATCCTTAGTTTTAAGCGTCGAAAGTGCCATCAAATCTCGGATCATAGTATCAGCTCCTCCCAGAAATACTTTTTGACATCATACATGAATTTTCTCCTTTGATGAACAGACATATCATCAGGCACCAAATCCCTTGCCAAATAATTGGCAATGTTAGCAAACCATGGAATCAAATCTTGATAAGCGGCTAACAATTGTTCATCAGGAAACCAATCATCAATCTCTTATGCATCATCAAGCTTTAGCAAAGCTTCTTCCTCTAATCTAGACAAGTGGTCTGCTATCTGATTCTCTGTACCCTTCCGGTCCTTGACTTCAAAATCAAACTCTTGCAGGAACAACACCCATCTAATCAGACTTGGCTTAGCATTCTTTTTCGCCATGAGATAACGAAGAGTTGCATAGTCAGTATACACCACCACCTTGGTGCCAAGCAAATATGATCTAAACTTCTCAAACGTGAAGACCACAACAAGCAGCTCTTGTTCAGTTACAGTATAATTCTTCTGAGCCGGGTTAAGTGCCTTGCTAGCGTAGTATATCGGGTGTAGAATCTTTTCACGCCTTTGGCCTAGGACTGCTCCTAGTTCCACTCCACTAGCATCATACATAACCTCAAAAGGTTGAGACCAATCAGGAGAAATAATGATAGGAGTTGAGACCAACTTTTCTTTAAGGCATTCGAATGCCTTCAAACATGCATCATCAAACACAAACTTTACCTCATTCTCCAATAATTTACACAATGGATTAGCAATTTTAGAGAAGTCCTTGATAAACCTCCTATAGAAACCAATATGCCCCAAAAAGCTTCAAATCCCCTTCGCAAAAACTGGTGGAGGTAATTTTTCAATCACCTCAATCTTCGCTTTGTCGAGCTCAATACCCTTCTTGGAGATCCTATGGCCAATCACTATGCCCTCTTTCACCATGAAGTGACACTTTTCCTAGTTTTGCACCAGATGACACTCTTCAAATTGTTTCAGCACACAACTCAGATGATCCAAACAATCTTCAAAAGAGTCACCCACTACAGAAAAGTCATCCATAAATACCTCAATAATTTCCTCTACCATGTTTGAGAAAATAGACATCATGCAACACTGAAATATCGGTGGTGCATTGCATAGACCTAAATGCATCCTCTTGAAAGCAAACGTCCCATATAGATAGGTGAAAGTGGTCTTCTCTTGGTCTTTAGGAGCAATTGAAATCTGATTGTATCCTGAATAACCATCAAAGAAATAATACCATCCTCTTCCTGCAAGACGGTCTAATATCTAATCTATGAATGGCATTGGAAAATGGTCCTTCTCAGTCCAAGCATATAGCTTCCTATAATCTATGCATATGCGCCATTCTATGACTGGCCTCATCAGAATCAACTCATTCTTTGTATTTGGGACTAAAGTAATCCCACCCTTCTTCGGCACACACTGAACCGGGTTCACCCACTTGCTAGCCGCAATAGAGTAAACCACACCTGTATCCAACCAATTAATAATCTCCTTCTTGATGACCTCTTTCATAGGCTGATTCAACCTACACTAGTGCTCAATACTCATAATATAATTTGGCGCGAGCTGAATTTTTTATGTACAGATTCCAGGTGAAATCCCAATAATGTCTGTGATGGTCCAACCAATGACCCTCTTAAACTTCTTCAACACAGAAACCAGAGCTTCAACCTGCTCTTCAACTAAATCTGCAGTAATGATAACTGGAAAAGTCTCATTAGCTCCCAAGAACACATACCGAAGATGAGCTGGAAGCACTTTGAGCTCCAAGACTGGAGGCTCCTCAATAGATGGTATGGCTGGCGGTGTCTGCCTATTCTTTAAGTCCAAGTCAAGCTTCTTTGGAGCATAACTGTAAGATCCCAAACCTGTGAGTGCTGTTACCATTTCACCGTACTCCTCAATGTCGTCCCCATCAAAGTTCATAATCGCAGCTGCAAGGGCTTCCACACCAAGTCTCTCCTTAATAGGCACAATTAACTGATCCTCGTCAATGACATCAATAACTGAAACCACTCTCATATCATCATGATGCTTCATAGACTGGTAGACATTAAAAGTGACTACCTCATCATTCAATTTGAACTTTATTTGTCCAGTTTGTAAGTCAACAAGCGCATGTCCAGTAACAAGGAATGGTTACCCCAAGATGATAGGAACTTTAAAATCCACCTCGCAGTCAAGAATCACAAAGTCCGCATGGAAGATGAAAGTATCAACTTTTACAAGCACATCATAGCGAGTCGCTACAGGCCTTTTCACAGTGCGATATACCATAAGAAACTCCATTGTAGTCAGTTTGGGGGCTCCCAAGCCCAACTGTTTAAACACTGCTAGTGGCATCAGATTAATACTAGCACCCAGATCAGACAACGCCTTAGCAAATTAGAATGCTCCAATCGTACAAGGAATATTGAACGCTCCTGGGTCTTTCTTTTTCTGCACCAATGAACAAGAAGATATTGCACTACAATGGTGCAAATTATCAGCTGGATCAAAGCTTACCATCCTCTTTCTAGTCACCAGATCCTTCATGAATTTAGCATATCCAGGCATCTTCTCCAATGCTTCAACTAAAGGAATATTGACTGAAAGTTATTTTAGCATGGAGATTAACTTATGAAATTTGCCGTCCTCAACCTTTTTCTTTAATCTCTATGAGTAAGGTGGATGAGGCAATGTCATGGGTTTCAAGACCGGTGCAACCTCTTTGCTTTTTTCTTTCAACTCAGAAGACTTTCTCTCACTCAACCCTTCACCACTATCTTTTTCCTTATACTCAATCACAATTTTAGCATCCTCCTTTTCAACTTCGATCGGCTCATCAAAAACTATAGGCATGGGAGGATAAACAATCTACTTTCCACTTCAGGTGGTCACATCCATAACCTGTCGATTATTCTTAGGATTCTGAATGGTGTCACTTGGGAGATTACCCTTTTGACGTGGATTCATGCTAGTGGAAATTTGGTGCATTTGCATCTCGAGCTATTTTATGGAAACAGAATGGGAATCCACTCTCTGAATGATATTTGAAAGGTCAACTTTTATCTCTTTCATGCTTGCATCCACAAAATCCAGCTTTTGAAATACTTTGTTGAGCAACTCTCTCATGGTAGGTTGTTCAGGTCTACCTTCACGATTTCCAAGAGGGACATAAAGACCACTTCTATCATTCTTGTATCCATCCTTTTTGTGCCATTCACCATCCCTGTCTCTAGCTCTGCTCCTATCTTTATGGCTTAACCGATTATAGTAGTCATCACTATCTCTGTTCTGACCTTGATTTCCTTGGCTAGAGGCCTGGAAACCCGCCCTTTGATAATTCAGATAACTAACCTCCTCCTTGGATGGGTAATCATCTGGCCTTGGTGTTTTCCCTTATGAGCCGATGGCTTTCACCTTCTATACTCCCTCACTTAGGAATTTCTTTGCAAGTAACCCAACACTCGTGTTCATCTCAGTAATTTCCTGTTTTAAGTCTTGGAATTCATTGAAATCGACGGACTTACCAACTGCATAAGTACCTGTTGGGGTCTCTGACTCTCTAGTGTGCCATGCTCTATTGGTTTTGGCAACTGTCCAGTATCTCGGAAGCTTCAAAATACGCATTCTCCATGAATGCTCCTCCAGTTATAGTGTCAGCTACTGCTTTTGTGTTGGCGTTCAATGCTTTATAGAAGATCTCCATCAGATTCCTTGAAGGAATTCCATGTCTCAGAACTTGCTTTAACTTCTTCTTGAACCTCAACCAAGCCTCATATAATGCCTCTGCGGGTAGCTCCTTGAAATTGTAGACCTCTTGCTTCAGCTGCAACATCCTTGATGGAGGAAAGAACCACTCCAAAAACTGAGTCTTCAGCTTATGCCATATGTATATGGAATTATCGGGCAGTTCTAAGAGCCACGCAGTCACCTCATCGGTTAATGAGAAAGGAAACAGCCTCAGTCTAATAGCATCTTTCCCCACTCTTGGTAGACTATACGCCTTGCAAATTTGAGTAAAAGTCTTCACATGAAGATTTGCATCTTCTGTAGGTTTTCCAGCATACAGTCCCATATGGTTCATCAACTGGATCATGGTGCTGGTGATGTCAAATTTCGTTCCCTCAGTCACTGGTGGCAACATTATGGGTCCAGTAATGCCCAATTCCTCCACCTCATCATCATCATCATAATCATAGTAGCGAGGGGATTGCCTGGGTTGCTGTATCTGACGGCCTCTATTCTGCGGGAAATTCCAACTAGCTGTTGTCTCTTCTTTGGCATCTTGTTATCGTGCTTTCCTTGCTTGTTCAGCTTCCGCTTTTCGAGATGCAAGGTCAGCTACAATTTGAGCATCTTCAGCAGCAAGGGCATCTTCCCCTGCCTTTTTCCTCTGCTCAGATTCCTTTTTCCTCTGCTCGGCTTCAGCCGACAATCGAGCTGTGATCTTCTCCTGTATCTCATGCTATCCCTCTTTAGCTATGTTTCTTAAGGTTTTGGAGAGCTCAGGATCGCATGGGATCAAGGTATTGCCTTTAATCCTTGTACTGGGCATACACAAGTGTGCAACTTGTAGGACAAAACAAAAATAATAAAAAAAATAAAATCAGGAAATAAGGACTAATAGTGAAATAAACACAACCTATGTTAATCCTAAAATGTATTCCCTGACAACGGCGCTAAAATTTGATATTCCCAAATTACACCTCCTTTCAAAAGCGTAAGCAGTCGCTGATAAAATATAGAACCCAACAAAGGTTGGGGTCAATCCCACAGGGAATATGGTAGGACTAGGGTTGATATGTGTTTACTTGCACTGTTAGCCATTTAGTTCCCTACAAAGGGGAGGGGGTTTAATGTAACAAATAGTAATAGTAACTGGAATGTAAACAAGTAACACGTGACAGTTTTAAAAGTTGTAATCAATGAGAGAGAAGACTAGGGCAGTGTTCCCCATGAATTCATAACTTAGTAAGGCGTTTGTACTTAGTTAACTAGTTTGATACTTAGAATGCAGAATTGGTAAGTTAGGTTCACCTAAATCCTTGGTCCGGAAGATAGATGAATTTCACCACACGCCTTGGTCTGGCCGCGGGTGTATGCTTTACTAACCCTTACCCTAAATCCCAGATTAGCTATTCCCGGACAAGATCAAGCTATTAGATGAGGGTTGGTAGCCTCAAATCTCCGTTGTTGAACAACCCTTTTCCCATCCGTTACCTCTTTAGTCCGACAAGTAAGGATAAGGCGAGTTCTAACGTTGTACACCGCTATAAAGAAATCAATACGAAGGGAAGAACAATACATGCAATAAATATCGCCCTAGAATTACTAAGTACTTTTCCTACATCATTAATTCTTCATGGTTCTCACAACCCTAGTTGTAGATTTAGCTGCTCATGTTCATAAGTAAACAATTGACGGTTGTTTGGACAATCATTAGTAGATACTTATAATTTGGAGTAAAGAAATCCAAGATCTTAAAGAAAATATCAAGAACACCTCAATTAATCAAGAACAATCTTTTAATCTCAAGAACTTGTGTTTGTAAAGTCAACAATTAAGTAACAATGTAGTAGTTCTCCAAAAATAATGCGTAACAATGAAAATAAAACCTAAGGGGAAGTATTTATAGACAAAGAAACCAAATCCTAAACAAACTAGGAGAAGCTGGATGCGACACTACTGACGAGATGGCTCATAGGCCGTCATGGGTGCGACCGGCATTGTGGGTGCCCGTCAGGTGTCTTCAGGTCTCAAGTTCTAGGTCCCTTACTCGATCTCAGAGGCGGAGGTGACAATACATCGTGTCTGTAATGCCCGTCGTGGCCCTCTCATCGCCTGCCCTTAGCTCATGCATGCATCTTGCCTTGTTTCCATGGGCATCAGCGATGGGACGTTGCGGTTGTCACAGGCATCATAGACGCCCATCGCTGCCTTGACTCCTTGTATAGTCCCCTAGATCATTTTGACGGGCTCTGCAACATCCTTTCGTGTCCTTCACGGGCCTTGTGGCAGCCCGTTAAGCTTCAATAACTTGGTTTCTCTAAGTGCCATGTTCCCACAATCTGCCCCATGGGCCGTCATAGATATGATGCCTGTGGTGGCTTTTCTTTTGCCCAGAAAACTAAAAAGATTTGGTCTTTTCATCTATCTCATACTTTTCCCTGTACATGTAACAAACGACATTAAATCCAACAAAATGTGCTTAAGAACTCCCAAAAATCCTTAGTTTTAAGTATCGAAAGGGCTGTCAAATCCTGGTACATCACTATAGCGGGCGGCTTTCTCTATGGCAGTACTGCTATAGCAGGATTGGCCTCTATAGTGGGATTAGTCATTGTAAATCCAAAAATTTCTCCAAAATATTCATTATTTCCCAAGAACATTTTGGGGAGAGATATGGCAATTTTTGATGATTCTCAACACTTTTTCATCAAAATTGTTTGTTAAGGTATGTATATTATCCCCGTAAACTAGTACTTCAATTCTTATGGCTTAGAATCATTAGTTATAGGCTTGGGGAAGGGTTTAACTTAATGTAGGTTAAATTTTTTGGTGTAAAAGGGGAATGTTGGGATGAAAAACCTTGGGTTCTTGGTTTAAGTTGTTATTTAGGATTCCTGTACCGCAATTCACTACTATAACTATGGAATTGGTAGTAATTAGGTAAAATTATGGTGGGAAGGCCCTGGAACAGGGAGGAATAATCATGGAATTGGCCTGGGGGTTTGGGATTAAGTTGTAATCCACAATAATATAGGTTATTTGGTTGATTATGTGTTTGTATTCTTGTTTTTAGACCACAATCAAGCTAAAGTTACAAGAAATGGGAAAGCTCCGATCCAGTAGAGCATTTAGGCTTGAATTAAGGTAGGTAATAGTTGTTGTATTCCTAAATTGCATTATGTGTGCATGTAACTATTTCATTAGTATTATTTGTACAATGCATATTTAGGGAATAAAGGAATGAATGCTAAATGATATTGTATTGTCAATCTCATTCAATGAACCTGTCTTAAATACTTGTTGGTTGTATAAGTGTTGTATGTTATTTATTATGGTTGTGTTTGTTGTGATGTCTGTGACTCTTTGGTTAGCTCGGGTACCACGCATGGTACAAATTATATTATGGTTTACTTTGGTACCATGCATGGTACATGTTTGTTGCTATTATGTGTGTTGATTCCATGAGTGAATCGGGCTTATTTGTTGTGATGTTATTACTATTTGTTGGTCCATGAGTGGCCAGGTTAGTGTGTGTAAATGCTAGGGTGGTTTCTTGTGTAAACTAGAATTGCATGTTGAACACTATAGATGATGTCTTAGGGATTCGTGGTTGGTGCGAGTTACTTGAAGGATGTGACAAAATTTTACATGGTTTGTTAGTTGTGTTTGGATATGTCTCATATAGTTGTTAAGGCAGGTTGATGACTGAGAGTCTTGTTTGTATTCACTGACTTGGTTTATACATGTTCTTCCTGTCTTACTAAGTTATAGTTGTATGTTCATATCTCGTATTTTGAAGTTGACCGATGATCCTACCAGTACACTGTTATTTTTGTGTATTAATAGTGCACTTGATCTTCTTTTATTGAGTATAGGGCATATTCCTATAGCGGCTGGGCGACCTCAATTATAGTTCAGATGACTTTCAAATCCAAGGGTGAGATGCATCTTTTGAGCTATCATGGATTCTTCTATTAGTTTTAGTCCCTTGTTCGGACTTAGACTTGCTTTGTTTTGGGGTGCATCCCCGTCTCTTAGACATGTTTAGAGTTTTGTTATACGACTTTCAGATTCTAGGAGATTGTCTAGTCTTAAATTTTTGGATGTAAATCTTGGTTTAAATTAGAGGTTTCAAATAGGCAGGTTGGGTTAAAATTAGAGAGATTAAAATGGGTTGAATTATAATTGATCAGTTGAGTCATGATCCGTCCAAATTTACTTTGAGTTGAATTGGGGCTAAAAATTGGTTCGGGTCATGACCCGCCCAATTTGACCTAGTTAATTTAAACAATAATACTATTATATAAACATATTTTTGTATTATTATACTATTGTCACCCACCCCATTAAATCTCCCACCCACCAAACAACCCCTCCCCCCACTCACACACACGTACACAATTTTTTTTAATTTTTAGTTTTACTTTTTTTTAAAATATTTTACACCACCCCACCCCCACTCCTTATCCCAACCCCCACACCCCAATTTTTGTATGTTTTTTTAAATAAATAAATAAATATTAAAAAAATAAAAAATAAAACCCCACCACCATCACAAAATTTCTTAAAGAAAATATTAAGCATTAAAGAAGTGGGTTTAAGTGGAGATATAATTAGACTCAACTCAAGATTACTTCATATGGGTTAAGCTCAAATGGGTTAAAAGTTGACCCAATATCAAATTATCATGAACTCAACCCATACAATTATGGGCGGATTGGGTGGGTTATATGTAATTGGATTCATTTTGACACCTCTAGTTTAAATATATGAATTGGTTTTAGCTGCTTGGCTTTCGGGTTAAGTAGGGGTTGGTTGAATGGTTCTCCCATCGGGGGTTTAGTGTGGATGCCACTCGTGGAGGTTTAGATCGTGAAAACTCCCCTTGTTTATATTCTCCCCTTTGACATCAACATAAAAGACAATATAGAGATATATAAACATAGACATAAAATGGATATAGCACAATGTAGCAAATAACACATAGTAGCATAGTAATTAACAACAAAAACATCCAACTGAACTTAGGTTCAGTAAAAATAGTAGCCAAAACAAGTAAGAATATTATTCTGTAGACAGAACTATAATTGTATAAGAAAGTAAGATAGCGTATTAACAATATCATCCTTCATGTCTTCAAACTTAGTAGACACTGTGGCATAGATCTCCTCACAGTTGACCTGAATGTTGTTAGCCACCTTGATGAGTTGATCCATCTTTACGCGAATGCATCAACATCAGTTCCTACTTATTTGGTAGCATCCTTGACCTTCTCCATTTGGAATTAAGTGGCAACGAGGATTTCCTTGAAGGACTCAAGCTTTTTATCCATGGCAACCAGCTTAGCCAGAATTTCAGCAGAATGATTGGTCAGAATAGGAGCAGAAGATGTGGAAGCCTTATGTAACACCTTGCATCTGGAGTTATATTTTGGACCGTCCCATACATGTGTTGGAGCTTCAGAATCAGACTATTTGACTCAAAAATAAGTTAGAAACTAATCAGAAATTATGTGAGCAAGCTATGGGAGAAAAAAAGGAAGGAAAACTAAATCGGGGTGGTGAAATGCACTGCAGCAGGGCCTCAAGAAGCACCCATGGATTCACCGTAGTACAAATATCAAAGGGTAGGAAAGTATACATGATACATTGTCCAAACTTACTATGGCAGTGCCCTAGGCATCGCCCCAGGCTATTTGGGGCAAGGATCAGTGCACTTGCTCACTTAAGGGTGTTTTCATCCTTCAACATTAGGTACTCTTATGCACGTTAAAAAACACTCTTAGCCGAGGAAAACACTTAGAAACATACATTTTTTCATTCCTCTCCTCCTTCCTCAACTCAAAACCACAAGGGTTTTAAGAAACTATGCTCCAGGACTCAAGCAAAGAAATCTCTCAGGTTCCTTCTCCAAGTTCTAGCATCTTCCAAAGTATGTAAGGCTATCCATCCTCATGTTCTTCCTATGAATTTCATTCCCTTGTTTTATAATGGTTCTTATGAATAAACTAGGGTTAGAATAAAACCCTCATAATTTCAAATTTCTTTAATTCTCTATGAAAACTTCATGAATTCTCTACTCAAGTATCCTATCCTCATGAAAATTCTTAGTCTATGTGATTCCTATGATTTCTCTACATGAACTTATCAATGTCTATGAGTGCTATGTAACCTTCATTCCAAGTACCAAGTATTTATGATTTCCTTGATAATTTTCAAAAGAATACAAATCTCAT
The DNA here is from genome assembly GCA_003996215.1 of Jaltomata sinuosa. Lineage (NCBI taxonomy): Eukaryota > Viridiplantae > Streptophyta > Magnoliopsida > Solanales > Solanaceae > Jaltomata > Jaltomata sinuosa. The sequence goes on from QJPP01000560.1 coordinate 229,431, forward strand.
AATCCTTAAGAACCCTAAATTGTGAAATCTCCTCAAGAATGTAGTTTCCATGAATTATGATATGAACACTCTTAATTATGCTTTTGACATGATGATATGAACTCCTTACCTATAAAATTTGCTAAAATGATATGAACACCCATAATCTCATTGATTTTATAAAACCCCTCACTTATGAACTATGACATAATGGTATTATCCTTCATGAATCTTGAATGATGCTAATGAATCGTAAAACCTATGAACATGAGTCAAAAGTGGCTAATCTATGAACATGAGTTGAAAGTGGCTAAATTATGTACATGAGCCGAATAGGGCTAAAAATATGAACACATGAGCTTAAGAGAGCTAGATGGTTAAATGAGAAGGCATAAGTCTAAATGATAAACGCCTAAAACTACATTTGGGGATGTAGGTTATGGATTGTGCCATTGGATTGAGTGACTCCCCCATGTTCCCCTAGTAAGGGCTTATTATGGATCCATTTCTAGCAAAAATCATGTTATGTATGTCCCATTCCCAGTAAGGTATGTGATGTCTTAGATTATCGAGCGGAGATCAGACTCTATGCACTCACATGGTAGTTTATATCGGTTATATCATTTTAAACTCCTGTAATAAACTAAAAGAGGATGAAAGTACTTAACTTTGAACAGTCTATGATTTAAGCTTATGTTCCTTTGATATCATGGTTTCTTTCTATTGACTGTTCCTGCTCCATGTATATTTATATGTCATGTTTCTTCCTGCCATTTTACATACATTATATTTCATGTACTTTTGTCATTCAGTGTTGCATCATTTTATGATATAGATTCAAGTACTTTTTTTTAATTAAAATTGGGCTAAGAGCCCGTTTATTAAAAGAAAATATTTACAGCAAAAAATGAGCCCAAAAGCAGTGGCCCATATCCAAAAAAGGGTATAGAAAATATAGAAACAATAAACAAACCAAGTAAAAAAGAAATCCCAAAAAGGAAAGTGGGGAAAGTCTAGATGCTGATCGGTCTTCTTAGCTCCATGTAAGGTCTGCTGAATTACTCTGACGAAGACCAACTCCAGGCACCTCTGCAACTCCAACGAATCAATGAATCCAGGCTCAACATAGATCTTACCTAACAAGGTAGAAGAGCTTGAGTGATTTTCACTTGGGTATCAAACATCTCACTGGTACCATGAATTCACTCATTGAAGACTTCTTCATCTCCAAACCATTAGCATCAACAATCCATTGTGAGGTAGGATTCAAGATCATTTCACCTTATGATTTATAAATTGATGAGGTTTTTCAGCTCTCTCTCTTTCCTTTTAGTAGAATGAGCTCCGAGGAACTAATACCACTGATAAAAGGGTCCAGATCTACCTGGTATGCCCTCTATTACTCAAATGTTGTTGCCGAGTTCTTGCTCAGTGAAATTGTCAACTTGCCTTTATATGTGCCTGACACTTTGAGTTGGATTTTTGTTTTGGCATTCTTATTATGAGATTTGGTGTGTTATTTTTCTCCAGCTGAATTAAGTGTTGTGCTTTTATTGGAATCTCCTATAAAGTATTAAATTGCACTTTATTTGTACCTGTAAAACTGAAAATAAAGTTGGTGAAATAATCTGCCAACTGATTTCCCTCTCTGAATGTGTGCTCCACCACCACATTATTGTTCTCTATCAGGTATTTGAGCCTTGTAACATCTAGTGCAATTGCCCATGGCACCTCCCATATACTATAAAAAAATTTCTTAATGACCAAGGAATCAGTTTTCATAGTCACTGGTAGTCGATTATGGCTTATGCAATACTCCAAACCCATTCTCATAGCTTTAACCTCTGCTTTAAGCACTGTGCCATCCTTAATTCTCTTTGTTTCAGCAAAAACAAAGCCTCCATCTTCATTCTTGACACAAAATGCACTTGAACTAGGTCCAGGGTTCCCTTTGCTTGCTCCATCAGTGTTACAATTGTAGCATCCCCTATCAGGTAGCTTTCATCTAATTACTTGATAGAAAATAGTAGGAGTGTAATCCTCAAACAACTTAACTATCATTGGCCAAGTAGTAGGAATGTTCTGCATCCATGGGTATTTGTTCATAGCCATCATGTGTAGGTTCCTATTAATTTCCATTAACATAGCATGCCTTGGCATTGTACCCCCCATTTATGATTTTATTCCTCCTCTTCCACACCTGCCACAAGATAAAAGCTGGGATAGCGTTGTATAAAGGCTTTAATATTGCCATACAATCTGCATTCCACCATTTGAGGATAGTGTCTTTAACCTGCAAGAAAGGACCAGAAACCCCTGCTGCTCCTGCAAATGTATTCCATAGATAAGAGGAATCCGAACATCTAATAAATAAATGTTCAATTGTTTCTTGATCATGATTATCGCAACAGTAATGTATTACTTCCTCAACCACTTTTATTTTAACAAGCACCTCTCCAATAGGAATTCTGAGCTTCAAAAATCTCCAAAATAGAAAGGAAAAATTAAAAGGAATTCCTTTTTCCCATATATTAATCATCAAATCCTGAGGTTCACTTCTCTGTCTCAATAGTTCCCAAGCACTTTTTACTGTAAACTTTCCTGTACTGTTGAGCATCCACCAAGGTCTGTCCCAACCTTCCTTATCTTGAATCACCCCAATCTTCTGTTTAAGATGATTACATACTTCCTCATTCAGTAACTCCAGTAACAGGTCAGAATTCCAGCCTTCTTGTGTTATTAGTTCACTCACTTCCTCAAAATTCCCATTTACATTGTGATTAATAGGAAGATAGTAATGAAGAGCCCCTAATTGAGTTCAGTTATCATACCATATGCTATAATGGCCATATCTAGGCTCCCACCAAATTTCTTGATCAATACAGTCTCTAGCCTGAAGCATAAATTTCCACAGTTGTGAACCACCCCTTCATTCTACCACATGTGGTCTATGCCTCTTGCAGTATTTGTTCTATATAAAATTGGCCCACATGGACATTTTGATCCTAAAATTCCACCACAGTTTTGCAAACAAGGGCTTGGATAAATCAAATAATGATCTGAATCCCAAGCCACCTTCACTCTTAGGGAGACATAGTGTAGATTCAAGTATTTAGGCTCGCGATCATATGCTTTATTAAGTTTCTCACATCCATCTTTTGGTAAGCCCTTCCTACTTTCTGGGATCTAGGTTTATGTTAATATTATGTTTTAGTTTAATAAAGGTATGTTGGGGGGCTTGTACTGGTAGTCAGTATTCTCAGACATGTTAAAGGCTTCATAGATAGACAATAGTCATGTTTTACAATTTTAACCTTTGTGTCATCTTTTTTTCATGAATTCGAAGAATTATAATTTATGTTGAAATGAAGTTTCATAATAAGATTTATCTTTTCATGATTCAAAATCATATTTTTCACATATTTTAGTTATATGCTCATATTTTATGCTACGTATGGGTACGCTCGGGCCAACAATGACATCGAGTGCTAGCCACACCCAGGGTCTAGGATTAGGGCGTGATAAACTTGATATCAAAACACTAAGTTTAAGTGTCCTAAGATGTCATTGAATATGTGTCTAATAGAGTATTTTTTTATAGGTGTGAAGCGTGCCACACTTATAAGAAGGAAGCTATAGGATACTAGGAAGGACTGCCCTTCTTTCATACTCTAGTTCGTTCCATAGAGTTAAGCTCTATGAAACTTATCCTAACTCGTGCATTATCTCATATTCAGAATATGTCTCTGAAGTAAATTTCTAGCCAAGGAGCTACCACTAGTGTTGAGGTTCCTACAGAGGCAAACACCAGTGAGATGCCTCCACCTCAAGGAATGCAGAATAGGAAAAGATGATGCGCCCAAATTACACCTCCTTTTAGAAATGCAAGCGGTCACTGTTCAAATATAGAACCCAATGAAGGTTGAGGTCGATGCCACAGGGAATATGGTAGGACTATGGTTGATTAGTGTTTACTTGCGCTCTTAGCCATTTATTTCCCTTGAAAGAGGGGTTTTAAGTCACAGTGAATTATCTTTGTAACAAGTAACAATTATCAGTTTCAACAATAGTTATCAATACGAGAAGTGACTAGAGCAGTGTTCCCCATGAGATCATAACTTAGTAAGGCGTTTGTACTTAGTAAACTAGCTTGGTGCTTAGCATGCAAAATTGGTAAGTTAGGTTCACCTAAATCCTTGGTCCGGCAAATAGATAAATTTCACCACACGCCTTGGTCCGGCTGTAGATGTATGATTTACTAACCCTTACCTTGGATCCCAGATTAACTATTCCTGGACAAGGTCAAGCTATTATATGAGGGTTGATAGCCTCAAATCTTCGTCATTGAACAACGCTTTTCTCATTCGTTACCTTCTTGGTCCAGAAAGTAAGAATAAGTCGAGTTCTAATGTTTGCAACCGTTAAAAAGCAATCAAAGTGAAGGGAAGAACAATACATGCATAAACACCGCTAGAATTACCAAGTACTTTGCCTACTTCGTTAATTCTTCATGCTTCCCATAACCCTAGTTGTGGATTTAGATACTCATGTTCATAAGTAAACAATTAATGGTTCTTGGAACAATCATCACTATATGAAGTAAAGAAGTTTTAAATCTTGAAGAAAATCTCAAGAACACTTCAATTAATCAAGAATAATCTTTAATCTCAAGAACTTGTGTAATAAAGTCAAACAAACTTAACAATGTAGTGATTGTACTAAAATAATGAGTAACAATAAAAAATAAAACCCAAAGGGAAGTATTTATAGATAAAAAGATCAAATCCTAACTATTCTAGGAAAGCTGGACGCGGATGCTGCCGACGGGATGCCCCACAAGCCGTTGTGGATGCGACAGGCATCGTGGGTGCCCATCGGGTCTCTTTGGTTCTTGATTCCAGGTTCCCTGTCTCGATTCCATGGGCTGATGTAATGGGATATCATGGCTGCGATGCCTGTCGTGGCCCTCTCATCGTCTAGTAGACTCAATCTCCCATCTCCTCGAGCACCTTCCGACGGGCTTCTGCTATGACCCTTCGTGTCTCTCACGGGCGTCATGGTAGCTCTAACTTAAGCCTTAGCAGCTCTAGCTCCACTAGTCCAGTCTGACGAGCCATATGATGTGACGTGGCTGCACCAACTCCCATCGTGGCATGGCATGAGGGATGCCTTATGCATATGGGTGCTCTGTTTAACTCAGACGCCTTCTCCCATGGGCCATCGTGGGTGTGACTCCCGTGGGGCATGACTTTTTGCCTAGAAATCTGCAACATTTTGGCATTTTCATCTTTTCAATACTTTTCCCTGTACATGTAACAAATGACATCAAATCTAACAAAATACACTTAAAAAGTCCTAAAAATCCTTAGTTTTAAGCATCAAAAGTGCCGCAAAATCCCGGCACATCAACACCCTCGACTTAGAATTTTTGTTTGTCCTCAAGCAACCAACGAAAGCAAAAACTAAAAATGATGCCTAAGTAGAAGGAAACCAGAAACTACAACAGAAACATGACTCATTTAAACTCTTAAACCTCAGAATAGTACCCACTCCTTAACAGCTCAAAAACCAGTGCAGTTTATCAGGTTATCAAAACAACACAAGACGGATCCATGAGTGACAACACAATATTTATGAGTAAGCTCGCATACACAGTAGACATTCAAACCAAGTAATGAGAGATCGCAGTCTACTCTGGTGCCCTCACTACAAAGAAGTTCCGAATCACACAGAATATCACTTTAACAAATAGGGACTGGTAATCCGCTCACTCTCACAAAGAAGTTCAAGTTGTACGTGTACAATACCATAGGCTTTCCCTTATTTTCTATGTTTTTTCTTTCAAACAGTTTGGTTAGGATCACTATAGGACTTTGTTACGCTTGTAATGTAGGCTTAGGGATGGGAGTGGTACATTTGGGTACATAGGGACTATGCCCTCCTTGAGACTACAATTACTTCTTTATTTTCTCCATTTTTCAGACCTTACAGTTTTCCTCCCTTATTCTCCTTTCTTTCAAACCTTTTTACTTTTATCAAGCTTTGGGTGTGGCTTCTATTACATTTTTGCAACTTTTCTTTTCATTCATATTTTTCTTTCTTTTCTTTTCTTTTCTTTTTCTTTTTTAGCACACAAACCACACCCAACTTTTTTCCCTTTTTTTTTCATTAACCCAATCTTTTCATACCCAACACTTCCTACTTACCCCAATAGTAGCCACCCTCAACTTATGCTTTTAGCCTTAGTTGAGGTGCACAATGTCCAAGGAGGGACTAGGGCCAAAACAGAGATTTATAGGAAACAGGAAAGGCGAATAGGCTAACAACAAAAAGGTTCAACTTTAGGCTCAAATTCCGATATCAAAGGGACTACTTTTCATTTGGTAGGTCATTTGGCTGAAGTGGACTAATTGAAGAAACGACCTATGTTCATGTCCTAGCTAAACCATTTTACAACCACAACATGACTAACCAGGCAAGTTCTAGATTGCACAGTACAGCAAGAACAGATACTAAGCAGCTTACTTCACACATGGAACAAAGTTTCGACTATAGATTTGATAACTACCGATTCATGCTTTAGCTTAAGCTACTTATCTCAGTTATATACATGTTGTCATTTATAGATCCATCAAGGTCAGTTCTAACACCTTATTGCACAAAAATTTGGAGGGGTCTCTATTTGTTTTCAAAAAAATCAGACCATGGCTGCATTCAGTTTCTAATTCACTTCTACAAACACACATCCTTTACTAAACATGCCGGTTCAACAGAAATTAAAAGTCCTTAGTGAAAGAACACAGGCAAGAAAACCCCAAGGATGCGGATACCATATAGATACCCTCATGGGTTGGCTCCCATGCAACACTTGATTTAACATCACGGCATGACGTGAGTGTTTTGGTTACTCAGACCATGGCCAAAACACTCTACAAAAATAAACCAGATGACCACAACTGCCCCTACCCCATCTAGAAAGCTGTGCATTGTCCCCAATGCACTAAAAGTAGTAAAATGAGGGATATAAGGCATACATATGGCACATAAGCGCGATCATAGAGTGTAGTAGTACCCAGGCCTACTGGATCGGTGCCTACAGTCCTATATCCAACAAAGGTTGTCTCCATAGACCTCTCAATAACATTATCAGCTTCCCAAGCAGCTTCCTCACCATGAACTCCCACAATGGGGTCTAAAGAAGGTATATCCACATTTCCAGCAACACCACTAGCTGAACCACTCATGCCAATGCCATCAACCTCGATCTGATGCATAGCCAGGACTACTTTGTTGCCCGCTCTAACTCTTTCCTGGCTCTCTTCATGTCTCTCTCCTCCTTCTTCTTTTGAGATTTTAGGCTAAGTGGAGCTTCACCTTTTTGGACGTTCTTCTCTTTTCTTTTCCTTTTTTTCTGAGGCTTCGAAGGCTCATTTTCCTTTTCTGGTTCAGCCTCCCTTTCCTTGACCGATCCAGGCTCTTTTATTTTTTCTTTGTCCCATCTGGATGGCCGAATCTTTGGGTCTACAAAGTCCTATAAGTCAAAGGCTGGATCCACCAAAACCTGCGGCAAGACTAGTGGAGCCTTGGCTGGGGCTGCTGGCTGACTTCTAAGCTCATCAACATTGACCCTTAGCTCAACTATCTATTTCTTAATTTCTATGAGTTCAAGTGCGCCCATTTCCTGCAGCTTCTAATTAACCTCTCTTCTAGTGCGTCCATTCGATCATTCACATTGAGAAATTGAGGCATGGCCTTTCATATAGAGGCATTGAGAATCTGCTGAAACTATAAACCAAAACTATTCATTTACTCTCTCAACTTGATGGTCTTAAGAACTGTGTTGGCAAAATTTATCGGATAAAAAGAGAATATGGACTCAGGTTCCTCCATTGGAGGTGCTGAAGAAGAAGACGGACCAGCAGTATCGTGCTCAGTTTGGCTACCTTATGGGGTGGGCATAGCGGTGGTGGATGAAGTTTTCGCTGGTGTCGGTACATGTGCCTCTTGGGTAAGGGCTAGTGGTTCTAATGCACCACTCAAACCCAATATTCTGGTTTCATCCTTTGACCTCTCGGGATGATGTGTCTGGATGGCCCTCTCCGCACAATTAATACCCGCATATTTTGGGACATTAGCTTCGTCATAAAGCTCAGTAATGAGGTAGGGAAATGGATATGAGGAGACTATCTTGGTGACTTTGTCTCTGATCTCTTCATCTAAGATTTGCCCAAAGTTTAGCTTGTATTTTGGTAATAAGCTAGCCACCAAGATAGCTCATTCCAGAGTGAGCTGGTTGTCTCTATTCATCAACATCAGTTGTACTATGGACCACCAGAACTTGGCCTCAAATGATATGGAGGCCTTTGTGATTTACGATTTGTCTTGATTTAGCCATCTTGGGTTCCCAGTTATTATGAGCCACTTGGCCAACCATTTGGCTTTCGTTTTCATTATATGAACATATTAAAAAGGGTCAGCGGCAATCTCATATCCGGCCCAAAGAAGAACCTGTTGATAGTTTCAGAGGAGATGTTCACAAGGACACTTCGCACTGGTACGCTCTCAAGAGCGGGCAAGTCAGCAGCTCTTTGACCCTTTTTGCATCTACTTTCCAATACGGCTTGGTCGTTTGCATAGAACTCCCTCACAATCAGCGGTTGGTAGTCTGACAGTGGCTTGCTCATCAAACTCAACTGGTAGTACTGGAAATATTCATCAAGCTTGGGGAAGTTCTTTATCTTGAAAGGGTCTATCCTCCATTCCTCAGCGATAGGCCATCTTAGATTTCCCTGTACTGTCACCTCCAGGACATAATCAAGTATCTTCTTTGACCCTTCGACACTCCATCTAACTCTCTCTCGAGCAAGTACCAGTGTTGCGCCAAGGCCAGGCGGAGTGGGTGAAGGAGTCTCCCTTTTCAGAGTAGTAGTCTTTGTATCTGAATCAACATCACCCTCTGCCTCTTTGGCTGGACTGTGCTCAGACCCTGAACCATCATCATCTCCTGACTCGGTCTCGGTTTCCATGCCACTAGAAACTTGGGTAACTATTTCCTACCCCTCTTTTGCTGGTGGAGAAGCATGGTCACTCTCTGCTCTGGACTCAGTCGAGCCAGAATAAGATCCTTCCTTCTCTATAGATGCATTGCCTCCTTCCTCTTTAGACTGGGAAGGAGTTACTATTAGCTTTCTTCTGGTTTTCTGGGCGAGGGGGATGTTATCTGAGTCACTCTTCTCAACCTCTGAATCGCTTTGATCCTTTAGTCAAGACTTAACAGATGTATCCTTTGCTTTCCGGGACCCCCACATTGCATTGGTGTTTTTGGAGCCATCTAGTACCTATGGGTCAACTGAAACCAAAAATCCAAAACCAGAAAAATTGAACACTTAGAAAATTTTCAGAAAATTTGGCCTCCCACAGGCGTGGAAGATCTGACGGCCCATGGCATAGGGCGTCAAAATGAGCCAGTGAATTTGTCCTCCTAAGATCCTGTGCCACGGGCGTAGGGGGTGTGACGTCCTATGGGATAGGGCGTCGGATCCTGATAATGGGTTTTTAAGGATAAGTTATCCTCCCACGGGATCCTGCCACAAGCGTGGGAGGTCTGACATCCCGTCGGGTCGGGCATCCGATATGGATAGAAGCTTTTTAAAGCCTTCAACCATTTCTAATGCCCTGAACAATGCCTGTCGTGCCTTCGACGGCCCGTTTACTGGCATGTGGGATCAAATCAGGCACACAACACTACCTCTCTCCCTCAATTCATTTACTTAGCATAGTGTTCTCCTCACCCAAACAACAAACGTTATACATTAACAAGTGTATCACCAACCCATAACCCAGACCAAGCTCACAACCATAATTTCCATTTTAAACTTCATACAAACAATTGCATAATCATAGTTCAAATCTAGGGTTTGGAGATAGTATTGTGATTAACAACATGTTGTTTTGTTTATTTACAAACCCGTAGATGTTTACACACCAAGAGATGATATTCAAACCATGAGAAAGAGAACTTACTCTTGGTATTGCACAAAATTGGACAAAACTTGAGTCTTGGGTGTTTGAACTTGCTAGCTGATGATTTTGACTGGGAAGAGTATATGGGCTGTGAGCAGGGTGGTTTGGAGTGGAGAGAATCATGGATGGAGAAGATTTTGGGTATTTGGATGTTGGTGGAAGGAGATAGTAATGGAGAGGAGATAAGTTAACCTCATTTGATTGAGGCCAAAGCTTAATCGATGCAAGAAAATAGGGAATGGGGTTCCAGGTCGGATCGGGTCGGGGGTTAAGAAATACTAAAAAAAATGTTGACCTTGTTTGACCGACCCAGATGATGGGAACACGATGCCCGTGGGGCAGGAGACAGCCCATCGTGAGGAACTTACCTGGGGTCTCAAGCTGGCTTCCCACGCCTATCAGGGATGAAATGTCCCATCACGTGGGATGTGGGAATAGGCCAGTGGCTCATGTTGTCTTTATTGGTGGCTTCACGCCCATTTCCATGTCCGTCGGAGCTGTGACATCCCGTCATGTAGGGCGTGAGAATGGGACAAACCATAATTTCTTCCACACTTAGCAATTTTTTAACTTGGCTGCCCTAGTCCCAAGGGCGTGGCACCAGGGACAGGCCATCACAGAGCCCATGGGATGCCTTTCTACCTGTAGTCCTTGAAATTTTGTTTTCATCTCCTCGTTTCTTGAAACTTAAGCATACATTAGTCCATGGGTTGCCTCCCATGCAGCACCTGATTTAACGTTGTGGCATGACGCGAATGGTTTGGCTACTCAGACTTCGCCAAAACACTCTAAAAAAATGAAAAAATAAAACAAAAAATCAAAAGTCCATGGGTTGCCTCCCATGCAGCGCCTGATTTAACATTGCAGCACGATGCAGGTTGCTTGATTACTCAAACTTCGTCAAACTCTTTGGGTGGGATAAATTCATTAAGGCTCCAGGCTTGAATTGTTTTGAGCTCCTCTGTTGTGCCAAAATAAGCTTTAATCCGTTGTCCATTCACCTTGAACCTTTGTTCTTTATGATTCTCAAGTTCAATGGCCCCGTAAGGAAACACTTGTACCACCTTGAATGGTCCAATCCATTTGGACTTCAACTTTCCAGGATACAAGCAAAGTCTAAAATTGTAGAGCAGGACCAAGTCACCTGGCTGGAAGTTTATCTTTTCTATCCTCTGGTCATGATACAATTTCATCCTCTCCTTATATAAGGCTGAACTCTCATATGCATTCAGACGAAACTCATCCAACTCATTCAATTGCGCAAGCCACTGAAATGATACTTCAGACCAATCTAAGTTCAGCTTTTTCAGTGCCCACATGGCCTTATGCTCCAACTCAATCGGAAGATGGAAAGCCTTTCCAAACACAAGATGATATGGTGACATACATATTGGCATCTTAAATGCAATCCGGTACGCCCAGAAAGTATCATCTAACTTCCCCGACCAATCCTTTCTATTGGCATTGGCCGTCTTAGACAGGATTGACTTTATTTCGCAGTTGGAGACTTATACTTTCCCACTAGTCTGGGGATGATAGGGGGTTGCAACATTTTGCTTCACTCAATATTTCTCTAGTAAAGCCCGAAATAGCTTGTTGCAAAAGTGCTTGCGTCCATCACCAATGATTGTCCTTGGTGTACCGAATATGGAGAAGATGTTCTTTTTCAAGAACGCTGTGACACACTTACCCTCATTACTAGGAAGCGCAACTGCCTCCAACCATTTTGATATGTAGTTAACAGCCACCAATATGTACCGGTTTCTATTACACAACACAAACAGGCCCATGAAGTCAATACCCCAAACATCAAATAACTCAATCATAAGGATGGGATTAAGAGGAAGCTCATGCCTGCTTGATATACCTCCTTCCCTTTGACATCTACTGCAAGCCTTAGCAAACTCATGCGCATCTTTGTGAATAGTCGGCCAATAGTAGCCGCATTGTAAAATCTTGTGCGCAGTTCAGATACCACTATGATGACCCCCAGCAGGGGATGAATGGCAAGCCTCTAAAATCTCCATCATCTCAGCTTCAGGCATATATCTATGGATCATAGTATCAGCACAGACATGAAACAAAAATGGCTCCTCCCAGAAGAATTTCTTGACATCGGACATGAACTTTCTTCTTTGGTGAACAGACATATCAGGAGGCACCAAATCACTTGCTAAATAGATGGTGAAATCTGCAAACCAAGGGATCAAGTCTTGAGAGGCAGCCGATACTTGCTCATCCGAAAACCAATCATCTATCTCTTGTGCATCATCTAGCTTTAGCATAGCTTCTTCCTCTAACCTAGAAAAGTAATCTGCTACCTGATTCTCTGTGCCCTTTCTGCCTTTCACCTCAAAGTCAAACTCTTGTAGCAATAACACCCATCTAATCAGTCTCGGCTTAGCATCTTTCTTCGCCACAAGGTAGCAAAGAGCTGCATGGTCCATGTGCACCACTACCTTGGTGCCAAGCAAATAGGATCTAAATTTATCAAAAGCAAAGACCACAGCAAACATCTCTTGTTTGGTAACAATATAATTCTTTTGAGAAGGATTAAGTGCTTTGCAAGCATAGTATATATGACGAAGAATCTTTTCGCGCCTTTGCCCTAGGACTGCTCCTAGCGTCACTCCACTAGCATCACACATAAGCCCAAAAAGTTAAGACCAATCAGGAGAAATAATGATGGAAATAGAGACCAGCTTTTCTTTAAGGCACTCGAATGCCTTCAGACATGCTTCATCAAACACAAAATTTACCTCTTTCTCTAACAATTTGCACAATGGATTAGCAATTTTGGAGAAGTCCTTGATAAACCTCCTATAGAAACCAACATGCCCCAAAAAACTTCGAATCCCCTTTACAGAAACTGGTGGAGGAAATGTTTCAATCACCTTAATCTTCACTTTGTCGACCTCAATACCCTTCTTGGAGATCCGATGGCCAAGCACTATACCCTCTTTCACCATGAAGTAATATTTTTCCCAATTAAGTACCAAGTTGCATTCTTCACACCTCTTTAGTACACAATTGAGATAAGCCAAACAGTCTTTGAAATAGTCACCCACTACTGAAAAGTCATACATGAACACCTCAATAGTGTCCTCTACCATGTTAGAGAATATAGACATCATGCAATGCTGAAAAGTCACTGGTGCATTGCATACACCAAAAGGCATCCTCTTAAATGCAAATGTCCCATATGGACAGGTGAAAGTGGTTTTCTATTGGTCTTTATGTGCAATCAAAATTTTATTGTAGCCTGAATAACCATCAAAAAAATAATACCATCCTCTGCCATCAAGACGGTCTAACATCTGATCCATGAACGGTATCGAAAAGTGATCCTTTTCAGTCCAAGCATTCAGCTTTCTATAATCCATGTATATACGCCAGCCTATGACTGGCCTCATTGGGATCAACTCATTCTTTGTGTTTGGGATGACGGTAATCCCACCCTTCTTCGGCACATATTGAACAAGGCTAACCTACTTGATGTCTGCAATAGGGTAAACCACACCTGCATCCAACCACTTGATAATCTTCTTTTTGATAACCTCCTGCATAGGATGATTCAACCTATGCTGGTGCTCAATACTCAAAATGTAGTCTAGGGCTAGCTGAATTTTATGAGTGCAGATTCTAGGCGGAATCCCAATGATGTCAGCAATGGACCAACCAATTGCCCTTTTGAACTTTCTCAACACAGAAACTAGAGCTTTAACTTTCCCTTCACCTAAGTCTGCAGCAATAATAACTGGCAAAGTCTCATTAGCTCCTAGGAACACGTACTGAAGATGAGATGGAAGCGTTTTGAGCTTTAAGACTAGAGGCTCTTTAATAGATGGTCTAGCAGGTGGTGTCTGTCTATTCTTTAGGTTCAAATCAAGCTTTTTCAGAGCGTAGGTGTAAGACCCCATACCTGCAAGTGCTTCAACCATATCATCGTACTCTTCAATGTCATCTCCATCAAAATTCATAATCATGGTCGTAAGTGCTTCGACACTAAGTCTCTCCTCAACAGGCACAATTAGCTGATCCTCATCAACTACATCAATAATACAAACCACTCGCATGTCATCATGATGCTTCACAGACTGGCAAACATTGAAAGTAACTACCTCATCATTCAATCTGAACTTCATCTGCCTAGTCTCTAAATCAACCAATATGCGTCTGGTAGTAAGGAATGGTCGTACCAGTATGATAGAAACCTCAAAGTTAACCTCACAGTCAAGAATAACAAAGTCCGCAAGGAAGATGAAAGTGTCAACTTTCACAAGCACATCATCGAGAATCCCTACATGCCTTTTCACTGTACGATCTGCCATAAGAAGCCGCATTATAGTCGGTTTAGGGGCTCCTAAGCCCAACTGATTAAACACTTCTAGTGACATCAGATTGATGCTAGCACGTAGCACCTAGATAACATAATGCCTCATCAAAATAGAATGCTCCAATTGTGCACGAAATAGTGAAAGCTCCAGGATCTTCCTTTTTCTGCACCAAAAAATGGGAAACTATAACACTACAATAGTGAAAATTATCTGTAGGCTCGAAGCTCACAGTTCTTTTCCTAGTCACCAAATCCTTCATAAATTTAGTATAACCAGGCATCTGCTCCAATGCTTCAACTAAATGAATATTGACTGAAAGTTGTTTCAGCATGGAGATGAACTTGTGAAATTTTCCATCCTCAACCTTTTTCTTAGACTCGACCATAATCTCAACATCCTTCTTTTTAGACTTGGCCAGCTTATCAACAACTATAGGCATAGGAGGGTCAATAGTCTATTTTCTGCTTTGGGTAGTCACAGCCATAACCTGTCGATCATTCTTCGGATTTTGAATGGTGTCACTTGGGAGAGTACCCTTTTGACGTGGATTCATTCTAGTAGACATCTGGTGCATTTGGGTCTCAAGCTATTTTATTGCGACAGAATGACCCTCCACTTTCTGACTCATAGCTAAAAGGTCAGCTCGCATCTCTTTCATGCTTGTATTCGTAGAATCAACCTTTTGAAATACTTTGTTATGCAACTCCCTCATGGTTGGTTGTTCAGGTATATCTTTATGATTTCCAGGAGGGACATACAGACCACTTCTATCATTCTTGTAGCCATCCTTTTTATGCCAGTCACCATCCCTGTCTCTAGCTCTGCTCCTGTCTCTATAACTAAATCGATTGTAGTGGTCATCTCTATCTCTGTTTCAACCTTGATTCCCTTGGCCAGAGGCCTGGAAACCCACTCCTTGATTATTCAGATAACTAACGTGCTCATCGGATGAGTAATTTTCTGGCCTTGGTGCTTTCCCTTGTGAGCCAATAGCTTTCACTTTCTCTACTCCCTCACCTAGGATTTTTTTTGCAATCAACCTAATGCTCATCTTTATTTCAGCGACTTCTTGCTTGTGCTCCTGCAATTCTTGAGAATCAATGGACTTACCAACTGCATATGTACCTACTGGACTCTCAACCTCTCTAGTATGCCATGCCCTGTTGGTCTTAGTTACCCTATCAAGCATCTCAGAAGCTTCCATAAACGAATTCTCCATGAATGCTCCACAAGTTATAGTGTCAGCTACTTCTTTTGTGTTGGCATTCAATGCTTTGTAGAAGATCTCCATCAGAAGACTTAAAGGGATTCCGTGTCTCAGAACTTGTTTCAACTTCTTATTGAACCTCAACCAAGTATCATATAATTCCTCGGTAGGTAGATGCTTGAAATTGTAGACCTCTTGATTTAGCTACAACATCCTTGATGGAGGAAAGAACCACTCCACAAACTGAGTCTTCAACTCATGCCATGTGTATATGGAGTTATCAGGCAATTTTGAGAGCCACATAGTTGCCTCTCTAGTCAATGAGAAAGGAAACAGTCTCAGTCTAATAGCATCTTTCCCCACTCCTGGTAGATTACAAGCTTTGCAAATTTGAGTAAAGTTTTTCACATGTACATTTGCATCTTCTGTAGGCTTTCTAGCATATAGTCCCCTCAGGTTCAACAACTGGATCATGGTGCTGGTGATGTCAAACTTCATTACTTCAGTCAGTGGTGGCAATACTATGGGTCCCGTAATGCCAAATTCCTCCACCTCATCATCATAATCATCATAGTAGCAAGGGGCAGGCCTTGGATGCTACATCTGTCGGCCCCTATTCTGTGGTAAATTCCATCTAGCTGTTGCCTCATCTCTCACAGCTTTTTTTCGTGCTTTCCTTGCCAGCTCAGCTGCCGCATTTTGAGCTGCAAGGTTTGCTTCAATTGTAGCATCTTCAGCAACAAGGGCATCTTCCCCTGCCTTTTTTCTCTACTTTGCTTCAGCCAACAACCGAGTTGTGATCTTCTTGGGTGTCTCATGCTCTCCCTCTTTAGCTATGTTTCGTAGAGTTCTGGAGAGTTCAGGATCATATGGGATCAATAGATTGCCTTGACTTCTTGTACTGGGCATGCACAAGTGTGCAACCTGCGTCACAAAACAAAAACAATAGAAAAAGTAAAATCAGTAAATAAGGACTAATAGTGAAATAAACACAATCTCTCTTAATCCTAAACCGTATTCTCCGACAACGGTACCAAAATTTAATGTGCCCAAATTACACCTCCTTTTAGAAGTGCAAGTGTTGACACCCAATTTTTACCCGCCACATTACAAATTAATTCGGAGCTTTTTAAATTTTTAAACGATTTTTGAAATAATTGTTTTGACAAAAAGGGATAAAATATTTTCAAAACAACTTTCTCAATGGTTTTGAGTAATGATTATATATTTTTCATATTTAACATGTGAAATTTATATGAATTACTTGAGAAGGATTATTTTAAAATTGATTTCATAAGAAAATCCCTTTAAAAGGCTAAACCTGTAAATTTTTCTCCAAAATTAATTTAAATAAGAATTAATTGAAAAATTAGTTTTATAATTAGTTGAAGAATTGATTATGTGTCAAGCTTAATAATTATTTCAAAATTGTTTTAATTTATTAAAGCTCAAAATTAAATTGAATCTGTTCACCCCTAAACCTTTTATTTCAATTATAGCCAATTCTTACTTAATTCTACCCATTCCTATTCAATTTGGCTATACTATTAAATTGAAATGGGCACATTTTGCAAAATGTGGCCAAATCCCAAATACCCCTTACAACCCCTTTTAATTTTTCAGCTTTTTGGGGCAGCAAATGCCTGACCCGGCTGGCCCACTCTATTTCAGTTGCCCCAGCCCAACCAAATTCACCTTAACCCGCTCCGACCCGGCCCATGTCCCCTTATATCCACTTAACCCACCCTTTCTCCTCTTTCTCTTTCTCTCAGTTCACCAAACAAACCCTTACTCTCTCTTCTTCTTCGTTCACTCCTCTCTGAAAAAACCCTAGCCTCCCCCCTCTCTTCTCTATTTTTCTTTCTCACAAATCCTCTCCCTTGTTGTACAAAGAAACGTGCTTCGTACAATACCTCAGCAATCCAGTACCGTCCTTCACCCTTTTGTCATCCTCAAAAATGACAACCCTTCACCCCGTTAGCATCGTTTGTTACTCACAGCCTTCAAATCCCTTAACCCACGTTAAAATTCCCATTTTCCATCCCTTTTCTGCGTCAAAGGTGTGCTGGCAGGGTCTAGATGCTTCTAGAACCCACCAGGTGTCAGCCTCCTCCGCTCAATCTGCAAAAACTTGTACAAATTCGTACAAGTTGTTGTTGTGAGGGTTATCCAGCAGAGGCGAATTTGAATTCCCCAGAAATTCCCAAAAGACCCTCTGTTTAAACCTCTTTACCCCTTCGATTTCTCATATAAACCCCCCCTAGCTGCATGTGAGGCAGCTGGCCTTGGGGAAAAATTGGGGGTTCTGGGGAATCAACTCTCTAACTTCACGTAACCAGTCAGCTTTGGGAAGAAAAAACACTAAAAATTTGAGTTCTAAAGGATTGGGTATTAGTGCGGTGGTGGTAAGCTCTTCCGGTTAAGTTCTAAGTCCGAGTTGCTGCCCTAAAAAAGGTGAATCCCTTACCCTCTTCCTTTACTATTTTTGTTGTTTTCATTTTTGCTTTTATAATGTTTAAACCTTGGTGAAATCTGGTTCTGGTCTTGTTTGTTAGTATCAAAGGTATGTGCTTAAATGTTAGACTAATATTATGATTTCGAGTAGCAATCTTGTGTTA
The DNA here is from genome assembly GCA_003996215.1 of Jaltomata sinuosa. Lineage (NCBI taxonomy): Eukaryota > Viridiplantae > Streptophyta > Magnoliopsida > Solanales > Solanaceae > Jaltomata > Jaltomata sinuosa. The sequence goes on from QJPP01000560.1 coordinate 247,595, forward strand.
GAAGTGTGGTCTTTTACTGATTTTGTTTAATTTGTTAAAACCGCAAGTGTGAGCATAAGTTTGTAGCCTAGATTGTTGCTAAAAGATGTGGAATCTATCCTAATTTACCCATGAAATGTTTGGTTCTGTCTCCTGTTTGTTCCCCAACCCCATTTTCATAATCATGCTCCTATGTGTTTACTAACTCTGTCTAAGCATTGAAGCTTCATATATATATTGATTGAATGTTGTTATGGTTTTCTCATGTCTAAATAGCTTCCTGTGATAGTTTTAAACTCTGTTTCGCTTCCCTGTATAAACCCCATAGTTCCACTGGTTTAGGTTTGACTTATGTGATGTCTAAATGCTATGAACTAGAGCATGAGCCTATTGTTAGGACTTAGGTCTGATTTTGTTCATGTAAAACTCTATCCCTCTTTTTTGTTCCTAGTCTTTCTCTTTTTTGAACCTGTTCTCTCCTCTTTACTGTCTTAACTATGTATGAATTATTAGCCTTACTCTCCTATGTTTGGGGTGATGTTTAGGTCAATTTTGAGTCTTGATGTCCATGGTTCTGTTGATTCTTAAGTAAACTGTGTAACATATATGCATTTTGAGTACAGATCTTCATGCTTGTTAATTAATGTGATCATATTTAACCCCTACCCTGTTTACCCTTAGATTTTGAACTTGCCTTTATCCTATTTTATTTCTTCCTTTCCTTACTGTTTCTTACTATGTGGTATCAGTCTGCATATTTGAACTGTTAGCATTATTTAGGGTGATGCTTGGGTCATCTTTGAGTGCTGATCTCTTTTCATAGTTTTTTGGTTTGATTAAGTGATATAGTATGTGTATACTATGAGCATACATCTCATACTGTTACTAATGCAAGAATGTTCAACCCCCTCCCTGCCTTCCCTTGTTTGACAGTAATCTTGTTTTCCTCTTCCTTCCTCTTTTCAGTGTTTTGCTAATGCTGAGATGGTTAAGTGATGCATATAAAATAGTTAGGTTTTATTGTTGTTTTCTTATGTTTGAGTTCGTGTTTGGTAACACTTGCAGAACATTGTGACCTGTTAAAACTTCAGGACTGTTATGTTTCCTTGTTTGCCATATGAAGGTGTTATAGGCTTTAGATATGCTGCTCAAATCTCATCTCATTCCCCCTCATTCCATTATCTTCTACCCTGTTCCCTTCCCCTTCTCCTGTGTTGGTTTAAGCATACTAGATGACTGTGTGTGATTAGAATCTTTTTAAGCCTAAGGTTTTAAAATCTGAACTCTATGATTGTTGTGTGTGAAAATTCTTCTATGGAAAAGAACTAGAGGTGAGGCATGTCTCCTTATGTCATGCTCCTCACCCCTGTAGGTTCCTCTGTTTCATCTTCATCAAGATGATTACTTCCCTGCTTGCTTTATATGTCACCTGTATGGACCATGAGATGATTTTGGTCTCTATCATGATAATAGCTTTCTCATATACCCCCCATTGTATTCTTGTGTGATTTCCAATTAGTTGTACTAGTGATCAATGTTAAAAACTTGTTTAGCCTGCTTGATTTATCTGTGGTTAATGTGTGACATCTAGATTAGGCTCTTTAACTAGTCTCCTTGCTTAAATGATATATGTTGGAACTGTTCCAAGGTCCCTTTTTGTAACACAGAATCTGCATGCTCTCTATTTAAACTTTGAGTGTTGAAAGTGACTGAATATGGTCGAGTACACTGAGTATATGACTTGTATCGTTTCTCCTCAATTTTATATATCTGTGTTTACATACTCTATCTGAATCAATCCCTTGCCCCCTTATGATTTTTGGAAAATGACTAGCCTCTATAAGTGTTTGAAAATGTCAAAGTCTTACAAAGTATATGTCTTAAGTGATAAAATTAGTGATTTTATTGTATGAATGTCCTTGTTTCATATGCTTTAACTTGGTATAAATACATGTGTATTGGTGTATATTTCTTTTAAGTGTGAAATTTACATTGTTTAAATTACTTTTTTTTTGCTTAATTTAGTTAAGATATGTACTAATATTCATTTATTCTACTCTTTCTATGTATAAAATCCGGTGTAGTCCAATTGGACTCCCAAAATTCCCCTGCATCTTCTAGTTGGGCTTAGCCCAACATTATCTGATGGTCTAGCATGAATAAGCCTAAAAGGGCTAAAATATTAAAGGCAGCAGCGGCAGCAGTGGAGGGAAATGGGCCAAGTCCAATGGAAATGATCCGCATCGGAAGAAGTCCAAATGGACTGAACAAAGTTTAGAGTGGGCCAAGCCCATAAAATTTGGCAGCAGCAGTAGCCCAAAGGGCTGAAAATCGATGAATCGGACTAACTCCAAATTGGAAATCGACGGTGGGCCTAAAGAGGGCCCACACAATAGTATTAGGACAGGATTAGTGTTTTAAATTATGTCTTCTTGTTTTAAATACTTGGTTGACTAGGTTGATTGTATAATTGGACTAACTTTGTGAAACTTAGTTAAATTATCCCCAAAAGAAATCAAACTTTCTGATAATTACTGTTTCATTTACTCAATTTGTTTAATTTCAACTCTTTTATTTCCGTGAGTATAAAAAATGGACCCTTTTATATTGTCTTTTATAAAACAACTTTTTTCATAATTATCCTCTAAAATCAATCTTCTTTATAAAAATAAGATGTTTTATAAATCAATTCCGTTTTCAAAAGTTAGTCAAATAAGTTGATTTTGCAAACAAGCCCGGGCAACCGTGAGTTAGCGGATACTCTTGGTGTCTTAACACCCTTCCAAGAGTATTAACCTGAACCCTTACCCTTAATCTCTCGATTTTGAAACCTTTATCTATTTTGGGGTTTTAAAATCCTTTATAAGTTTTTCTTAGTTTTTACTATATAAAAACTAAGTGGCGACTCTTACTTTTATTATTGAGAAAATGTTTTGAACTTCAACTTAGATTTTTGAAAGTCTTTTTCCAATAAACAAAGCCATGTTTTCCAAGTCCTTACCGAAAAGGATCAAAACAGAAATGACTACTCTGCTGGGGATAATTCGACTAGGTTCTAACCACATTATTTGCACTAACCTATTTGACTAACTATTCATAATTGTAATAATTAGTAATTTTATTGCTTTCCTTATTTGTTTACTTTCTCGTACTTATAAACTATTCATGGCATCTTCCGCCTCTCTTGGCAAAGCATTAGAATACATTAGGGGTAAAAAGGCGATTACGCAAATATTTGTTATCGTTCTTGACAAAAACACACAATTTTTGAAACAGACGAGTGGAGTAGTTGACCCGCGGTCGGTTAACGGTCACTTATTGTTTCAAGCTTGGGTAGTCCACCCGGGTTCCCGGTCAATTTCGAAACCTATTCTAGTCAACTCAGGATAGAGTGAAACCAAATACCAAAAAAATAGGCATTAGCCTAGGACGTCTTAATATCCAAGGGATATTAAGTCCATTTTGTAAACCGCCAAAACAAGTCAAAAGGGTTTCCGACCCAACGATGTAGCATCCAACTATGTGCCGTTTGAAAGACGTATGTGATGTAGCCGGACTATCGTCCTGGGGGGGGGGGCTAACAAGCTACTCTATTTTGTAGGATGTCCAAGTTCCTCAAGTTCGACATGGTAAAGGAAGCTCCTCTAATCCTTCACACGTGGTGGATAGATCTGGGACCCGACCATCAGAAACCATCCGTCGGTATTTGGGATATTTGCCATCACTGTTGAACCTAAAAGCATGGCCAGAACTGATCGAGGTCCTAATCGGGTATTGGGATAGCCAGAAAATGGTATTTAGGTTCGGAACTATGGAGATGACTCCAATGATAGAAGAACTTTGGGATTGCATAGAGACACAAGGAACGGCCAAGGAAAGGAAATTAAGGCCTCAACAGGGAATCTTAATTCCAAATAAGCCTACCACGACTCAGATTGCTCAGTACCTTCATCTATGGGAAAACCAATGTCCATGGATAAAAGGTCTGAGTATTTCCTTTCAAGTACTCTACGACCATTTTGGCACCAAAAGAGGATTCTTGCAGAACCAGAACTCCTTTTATTCATATCGGGAATGGGATAAAACTCGTCCCTTGGCATTCTCTATGGCTTTTTTGGGCATCATGGTGTTCCCACTAAACGAACACCTCCGCATCAACACTCAAGTAATGATGGTAGCTCACACCATGTTTCACGGCCTAAAAGAAGGAGAGGCCATTAGTTATTATCCTTTGGTTCCAGTTACCCTATCGGACATCTATAGAGCCTTGGGAAAATGCAAGAATGGTCATCGCTATTTTCAAGGGTGCAACTTACTCCTACAGTATTGGATTCTCAAGCATATAACCAAAGATGGCGGATACCAAGCACTCCCCAGTCCGCATGGACTTGACAACTTTGCAATATTGGGCAAAATACTTCGTAGGCGAGGAACAAGGGAGAGAACCAAGATAGGATAGACACAAGCCTTCTGTGAACTAGGAGTGGACAATGTCCAAATGATGTTTGACGAATTTCATTCAACTGAGGTAATCATGGCATGTCAGGACTTAGCTTTCCTACCTCTTCCAGGGATCCGAGGGATTCGACCCTACGCTCCGCAGAGGGTTCTTAGACAATTCAGAAGAGTCCAAATCAAGCCAACAACCATCCATATGGGTTGCTACATCCTCTATTATGACGATGATGAAAAGGTTCCAAAAGTAGGAAAGATTCACCATGATTGGAAAACGCTTGTGAAAATGGGTCCGAGAACACTGACCCAGGATAGATTCGATCCTGGGTGTGTGGACGGCTACAGACAATGGCTGAAAATTGACATTTTGGAAGCATCTATATCAGAACCGCAGTTTGACTCCAGGCCCAATGTCCGTATCCAATTGCTGAATCTCCAAGAGGAGATGGCTAGAAAAGAACAGGAGTTTCTTATAAAACAGGAGGAAGATCGACGCGTCATAGCTGGCTTAACGCAAGAGTTGGAAGACATGAGGGTAGGAATAGCCCATCTCGACTCCAAAATGACCATGAAAGCCTTAGAAGCTGGATCATTGCCTATGCAGAAACAAGTGGTAAAGCTTCAAAGTGACATATGGTTGAGCCAATTCGAGCTTAGGAGCATTGCCGGAGCATCCAAAAGGAGTAGTACGTAGGAGGGACCTTCCACATCATATCCTTAGTATCTTCGCCCCTGCGTGGGTTTTATATCTATGTATGTCCTTATATTTCCCAGAAATTGCCCCTGCGTGGGCATAATTTTTAGGCAATTACCCTTTTCCCTAAAAATGTATCCCCTTTTCGGCTAGCGTTTGTACCCCTTTTTAAGGTAAGTTTTCCGTATATATACATGCTATTTTGGGGAGATAGAATGGTTTAAATACGTCACATACATCTTTCAAACTCGCTAGGCCTAACCTTGGCATAAAAAGGTCACTCGGTTAGGACGCGATATATTATTGTGATATTATTATGGTATAAACTATTTTATGTGCTATGTGTGTTGCTTAAAATCAAGGAAAATTGGTCCAATCCATGCCAAAATTTTCTAGAACACCATAGGCAAAAATATAAACCCACCATGCAAAGTCCATCCAAAATACTCCAAGTCTTCCAAATTCCTCTGAAAAATCCTAAAACCTTCTGGAAAAAAAAAACTCCCTAAAAGATCTCCGTTCTTTCAGGAAAGGTTAAGATGGAAGTCGTCATCATGCAAGGAAAAATCCTGAGGATTCGAGTGGAGATGGAAGAAGTTCAAAGGAAACACAACAAAGTTGACAGACTAATGGAGATGGCTATAGCCAGGTCTACGGAGGTGGAGGACCAAACCACCAGAGCTAAGGAGAGGATCGTTATGATTGATCAGATACTGGGAAGACCCGAAGGTAAGGCCGAATCGAGCTTTGACCAGAAACTCAAAGAACTTCTCCGGGAGTATGGGGATATAACCGGGGGACTGAAACAGACCAGCAAAGGAAAAGAAAGAGTAGTTGAGGACCCTGAAAAGGACAAGCAAGTACTCACTATGAACAAACATTTTCATGGAAAGTTTGGAGGGAGTGCTGAAAGGTCCCTACTCCCTGACACAGGAATCGACTATTGGGCCAAAGTGAAAAGCGACGTTGTCTGACCTTCCAAGTTCGGGTTTGGGGGAAAACCTATCACCCTCAAGGTTCACTCCTGGGAGTACGAAAGAAATCCCAAAGTGATTCTCTATTCAGAAATTTACAAAACCCTAAAAGCTATAGGGGTCTTGCATCCTGACCAATCTGAGGGATTCGGATGCCACCCTCAAAATGAGCACAAAGAATGCGCCTATCATCCGCGCTGCAGAGGACACAACACCGATGAATGCAATGCTCTGAGATCCCAGATCTACCACATGATCACTAGCGGCCAAATAAGCTATCTGTGGGGGCCCCAAACCATTCTTGCTTGTGACCATGTCAGTTATGGCATGCCTATCACTGAAGAAATGACAATTCACCGCTATGATTTCACCATTTTTCAGGACACTCACTATGAAATCTATGCTAAGCTAGTCCAGGCCAAGATCTTGGAACCCATGGAAAGGAAACCAGGGAAGATGCCCAAGGTTTGGCACCAAGGGAAAGAAGTGTGCCTCTATCACAAAGGGGTCAGAGGTCATGATATCGAGACCTGTCGCCACTTTTGGGTCGATTTGGAGTACCTCATTGACATGGGAAAGATATAGTTGGAATTTCCCCTTTATCATCCCTGAAGAGAAAAGCAAGAAGAATCTAGAAGACCCCATCATCCAAAGCTTACAAGTAGCAGAAGTAGCGGAGTTCTAGCTCTCAGTTTTTAGTTATTTTATTTTATTTCCTATGTCGTCTTTACTTTTCCCCTTGTAATCAAATAGTGGATGAAATAAAATGAAACAACTTATCTATCACAAGTTCGAACTACGTAGGGCCTGAATTCTCCTTCGTGAGATATGTAGGCAGCCTTCAAGGGTCGACCCATACTTACAGAAATTGTCATTTCTCCACATCGACATAGACGACAAAGAGTTCAGGAGGACAACAAACGAAGATGCTACAGAATAAATAAAATCAACCTTTCCTGACAAAACCTACTTATCCCAAATCAACGGACAAAATCCTATCCTTTGAAACGATTGAGTCAAAACCGCCTGTGGACCAATTTGCCTTGACGAAGAGCAACTTTTATGTGTTTAAAGCAATTCCTATATGTTTATTCCTTGTCATATATCTTGTATTATTAATCACTAACGAAACCTAACATAGTGGCCTTTGAGTTGTTTTTCATCTAAACAGATAAAAGAAACCGGTTTGTGTTGACAAAAACTGGTTGAACACTCTTACTTCACTCACTCGAAAGCACACTTGAATCCATCCTTTGACCCTCGCTTGTCTGAAGAAAGAATGACTGATAGTGAGGAAGAAAACGCCCTGGCTATAAGAGACAGTGTCATCGCTGAACAAAATGAAATGATCCCAGATCTTGCGAAAAAGTTGGAAAAGATGCAGGAAGAAGTGCAAAAGGCAAAATACATGGCTAGTTTGGCTATCGCTGCCAGTACTCCTGCTTTGGGCGACTCTCAGCCCCCTCTTCAAAATCCTCCACTCAATTTTCCGCAAACCGGAAATCAACCAAAAGACATCCCTTCCTCTTCCATTCCCAGACCTTCAAATGAACCTATCCATAATAATCCCGCCCTCGTCAGATCCCTGTACCAAACCCATACTCCCTCTGTTCAACATACCAACCAAAACAACAATCCAGGTGCCTATATCCCACAAAACCCTCCGAACCTTCAAAACACTCCACAAAACACATACAACTCCCAAAACAACCATCCTAATGTCACCAACACCGTTAACTCACATAATTGTACCCCCACATACCCAAATACTATTCCGCACGTCCAGCCTCCGCCCGTGCAGAATCTACCTCCCGCTTTTCATACCATAACAGAACCATACCCCATCCTCCAGGAAAACCCTGAATTAGATCATTATGAAGAGAAAGAAAGAGAGCTAAAGGCCGCAAAAATGAAATGCGACCTCGATATGGCACATATAAGGGAGGAAATGGCCCAGATTCGACAACCCATCTTCTATACACAACCAGTCTACAAAAATCCAGTTCTAAGTATGGAACCCACCTACCAAACACCTCCCCAGAATTTTCCAATATACCAAAGAGCTCCTGAAAACCAGAACAACCACCGGGTTCCTCCTCCTGCTAACCCCGGTCTCCCTCGGCCAGATTTGGAGAAGAAAGTTCCTCTAACTTTTACTCAATTAGCCGAAACTCGAACTCAGTTATATGAGAGACTGAAGGCCGATGGATTAGTTTAGCCCATTCAGCATAAACTAGGCAATGCCTATTCTCCTTTCTACAAAGTGGATCGACATTGTGCCTATCACTCAGGAGGAGAAGGGAACAGTACGAAGGATTGCATCAATCTGAAACACAAGATTCAAGATCTGATCGATCAGAAGGTAGTCACCTAACAGACAGTACCGCCAAATATCAATAACAACCCACTTCCGAATCACGGAAGAGCTGCTGTAAATATGATCAAAATAGAGGAAGAATGGTTCGCAAGCAATTCCATAGTACCGGCAAGTCCCAGAAAGCCCGAGGAACTAGAAAGGTCTATAGCTTCTCTAAGCATCGCAGAGAAGCCGCAATTCATTGTGTTGGTAGTGCCGGCCAAAAAGAAGTTCATAATTGAAGCCGCCGTGAATCATGTCATGACAAGATCCGGGAGATGCTATGTTCCCGATGATTTAGCGAATGATGCTTATAAGAAGGGTCTACAAAAAAGGCCAATCACTGAAGGCAAAGCAGAAGAATTTTGGCGGAGGATGCAGCCCAAGGAGTATTCGATCGTGAAGCATTTGGAAAAGTCCGCAGCTCAAATTTCTATGTGGGCCTTGTTGATGAGTTCCCAATACCACAGACAGGCATTGCTCGAGGTTCTAAATGAAGCTTACATACCCACAGGTACAAGCACATAAAACTTGACCGCTATGGTGAGCCAAGTCCTGGGAGGTCCAACCGCTTTTGTTTCGATGATGATGAGTTGTCTTTTGAAGTCATGATGCACAACAAGGCTCTACATATCACTATTCAGAGTCAAGCAAAGGTCGTAAACAGGGTACTGATCGATGACGGATTAGGTTTGGATATTTGTCCATTGTCCACGCTGACCCAGTTGGAGTATGATTTGGGGAAGATCCATCAAAGCAAGGTCAATGTGAGAGCCTTCGATGGAGGACAGAGAGATACCCTTGGAGAATTTAACTTATACATCCAGATGGGACCCACCAAATTTTAGATAGAGTTCTAGGTCATGGACATTACCACTAGTTGCATTTTGCTTTTAGGACGGTCGTGGATCCACGAAGCTGGGGTCATGCCATCAACCTTGCACCAAATGGTGAAGTTATTTTGGAAAGGGTACGAGGTGGTAATCCATGGAGAGGGAAGCCATCTGAGTCGCCCAAACGTTTGAGTCCCCATGATCAAAGAGGTCCCAAGAGGGAGTGACTTCTACAAGGTGGAAATTGTGAATGCCACAGAAAAGGACCTGGCTCCTCAAATCCCTATGCCTCCCATTTACAATATGCTTGCGACCACAATGTTGAGGTGTGGTTATGAGCCGGGCTCAGGGCTAGGAAAGAACTCTGACGGTCGGATTGAATCTCTGAGCATTCCTGGACAGTTGGGCAAGCACGGATTGGGGTATGTGATCCAAGAAGATAAAGTTAGCAACCAAGAAAAGAAGCAGTCAGAACTACCCAAGCCGCTTCCTCACTTGTACCAGTCATTTCCGATTCATATTAGCCCTTTAAGCGATGGGTTAGAGAACGTGATAGGGAGGTTGTTCAAAGAATGTGATGCTATGATAGAAGAAGCTCCCGAAACAACCACAATCAGGAACCTCGAGCCTGGTGAAAAGTTACAAAACTGGAACGCAACTCCCCTTGTGACTCTCTGCCTGGCTGGGTAGACAAAAACTTATTTCACAAAAATCGGCGATAGTCCGGATGAGGCTCCGCGACCCGCCCTTTATGTTTTAAATTCCCTAGTACTATTTACTGCTTTCCAAAAGGCATGTGCCTGCATTTATGCAGGTGGTAGCCATAGCTTATAAATATTTCTGGATTTTAATGTAAGCCTCTTTATTTCAAAAATATTTGTCGTTCAAAAATTGTTTATGTTTGCTTGTTATTTTCTAACCTATTTCGTTTTGATTTCAGTAATAATAAGATAACACCTGCACTGTCATGTCATGTCAAGAGTTTGATGAATAGCCTGAGTCAAATGACGATGGTTTTAAAGAGTATGATGAGAAATTGAAAACAGAATTAAAGGATTTTGAGAATTGAGAAAATCCTAACCTGGAAGAAATCGAAATGATGAATCTAGGAGACGACCGAGAGGTCAAAGAGACCAGAATCAGTGTCCATTTGATAGAAGCACAGAAAAGAGAACTCATTAAGTTGCTCCGAGACTACATCGACATATTTGATTGGGCCTATAGTCATATTCCAGGACTAAGCACATATATAGTCTCCCACAAGTTGCCTATCAATCTAGGGTTTGATCCAATCAAGCAAAAAATTTGAAAGTTCAAGCCGGATCTAAGTCTGAGAATCAAAGAAGAAGTGACCAAACAAATTCAATCTGGAGTTGTGGAAGTCACAAAGTATCCAACTTGGTTAGCCAACATCGTCCCAGTTTCTAAGAAAGATGGGAAGATCAGAATCTATGTCGATTATCGAGACCTGAACAGGGCCAGTCCTAAAGACAACTTTCCATTTCCCAATAGCCACTGCCCAATAGCCACATCCTTATCGACAACTGCGCGAAGCATGAGATGCAGTCGTTCGTGGATTGTTTTGCCGGTTACCATCATATCCTAATGGATGAAGAAGATGTGGAGAAAACAGCCTTTATCATACCCTAGGGTATCTACCATTACCAAGTAATGCCATTTGGTCTCAAGAATGTGGGTGCTACCTACATGCGAGCCATGCCAACTATTTTTCATGATATGATTCACAAGGAGATTGAGGTATACGTGAATGATGTGATTGTCAAATCCCGCGAGAGTTCGGATCACTTAACTCATCTAAGAAGGTTCTTTGACCAATTGAGAAAATACAACTTGAAGCTGAATCCCGCTAAGTGTGCTTTTGGAGTGCCAGCTGGTAAGCTGTTGGGATTTATAGTCAGTAGAAGGGGAATCGAACTCGACCCTTCAAAGATCAAGGAAATTTAGGAGTTGCCTCCCCCGAAGACCATGAAAGAGGTCATGAGTTTCCTAGGAAGTTTAAATTATATTAGCCGGTTCATATCCCAATCAATGGTTATTTGTGAGCCCATTTTCAAGTTATTGAAGAAAGATGCACCGACTAGCTGGACTAAGGAATGCCAGCAAGCTTTTGATATCATCAAGGACTACATGTCCAGTCCACCGATATTGGTTCCCCCAAGAGAAGGAAGCTCGTTATTGTTGTATCTATCAGTTTCAGAAAATTCCTTCGGAAGTGTCTTGGGGCAACATGATGAAACTGGGAAGAGAGAACGAGCAATTTATTAACTGAGTAAGAAGTTCACTCTGTGCGAGGCTCATTATACTTTGCTAGAAAAGACTTGTTATGCTTTGACTTGGGTCGCCCAGAAGTTGAGGCACTATCTGTCAGCCTATACGATGTATCTCATTTCCAGAATGGATCCCTTGAAGTACATATTCCAAAAGGCCATGCCTACGGGGAAACTAGCCAAATGGCAGATGTTGCTATGTGAATTCAACATCATATATGTGACCCAAAAAGCAATTAAGAGACAGGCCTTAGCAGACCATTTGGCAGAAAACCCAGTGGATGAAGATTATGAGCCACTCTGAACTTACTTTCCCGATGAAGAGATTCAGTTCGTAGGTGAAGATATTGCTGAGTCATATCCAGGTTGGAGATTGTTCTTCGACGGAGCAGTCAACTTCAAAGGTTCAGGAATTGGAGCAGTCTTGGTATTAGAAATTGGTCAACACTACCCGGTGACAGCCAAACTCTGTTTCCCATGCACTAACAACATGGCTGAGTACGAAGCATGTATTCTCAGTATCCAACTGGATATTGATATGAATGTTCGAGAACTTCTGGTCATCGGTGATTCTGATTTGCTAATTCATCAATTTCAAAGTGAATGGGCTGTGATGAAACCCAAGATCGTGTCGTACGTAAAAATGGTCCAAAACCTATGTAAGAGATTCAGAAAGATCGAATTCAAGCATACTCCGAGAATTCAGAATGAGTTTGCAATGCCTTGGCAACAATATCCTCCATGATCCAGCACCCCAACCAGAATTACATTGATCCATTGGTGATAGGTCTAAAAGAACAACCTGCGCATTATGTGCAAGTCGAAGCAGAATCAGACGGGAGACCATGATACTATGATATCAAGATGTATCTAGAAGTTGGAATCTATCCACAAGACGTGACTGCCAACCAAAATAAACCCATTCGCCGAATGGCCAATAACTTTTTCCTAAGGGAAGAAATCCTATATAGGAGGACTCTGGACCTTGGGTTAATAAGATGCGTCGACTCGGTTGAAGCCACAAGACTGTTGGAAGAGGTACACGCTGCAGTGTGTGGTCCCCACATGAATGGGTTCACCTTAGCCAAGAAGATCTTGTGAACTGGATACTTTTGGATGACCATGGAAAATGATTGTAGCAAGTTCGTACAGAAATGTCACAAGTGCCCGATCCATGGGGATTTGATTCGAGTTCCACCTAGAGAACTTCACGCTATGAGCGCACCTTGGCATTTTGTAGCCTGGGGCATGGATGTCATTGGTCCCGTCGAGCAATCTACGTCGAATGGACACAGATTTATTTTGGTAGCTATTGATTACTTCACCAAGTGGGTGGAAGTTGCTTCTTACAAGTCTGTGACCAAGAAGGTTGTAGCCAATTTTGTCAAAAACAACCTAATCTGTCGATTCAGGATCCCCGAGTCAATCATTACCGATAACGGAGCAAATCTGAACAGTCACTTGATGAAAGAGGTATGTGGGAAATTCAAGATCACTCACCATAATTCAACCGCATACCGTCCACAAATGAATGGAGTTGTGGAAGCCGCCAACAAAAATATCAAGAAGATCTTGAGAAAAATGGTGGATAGTCACCGATCTTGGCATGAAATATTGCCCTATGCTTTGTTGGGATACCGGACGACCGTCAGGACTTCGACCGGGGCAACCCCTTATGTGTTTGTGTATGGATCGGAAGTAGTGATACCTTCTGAAGTTGAAATACCCTCCCTCAGAATCATTCAGGAAGCCAGGCTGAGCAATGAAAAATGGGTCCGCGCTCTTCACAAGCAACTCATGTTGATTGATGAGAAAAAGATGAGTGTCGTATGCCATGGTCAGTTGAACCAGCAAAGAATGATTCGTGCATTCAACAAAAGAGTAAGAGCTCGCATATTTGCCATAGGACAACTGGTCCTTAAGAGCATTTTCCCCACCAGGAGGAATACAAAGGAAAGTTTGCACCCAACTGGCAAGGGCCATATGTCGTTCAGAAAGTGTTATCTGGAGGAGCTTTGATCCTATCTGAAATGGATGGCCAAGTATGGACCAAACCGATCAATTCAGATGCTGTGAAGAGATACTATGCTTAGGGATAGTTTTCCCTTAAATTTCCTTTCTCTGTAATCGCATTTCCTAATTGTAAGCATTTTATGCCTTATAATAGCTTAGAACATCCCTATCCTCTTGTACGAATTACGTTTGACCTGAATTCTCAAGAATGAGATTCGTAGGCGGCATGTGTCGGCATATATCAACCCCTTAGGAAGATCTATCTTTCCCTTCCCTTATCCTGAACTACGTTTGACCTGAATTCTCAAGAATGAGATACGTAGGCGGCCTATGTCGGCCTCGGTCAGCCCTTTAGTTATTTCTATCATTCTCCCACTTCGAGTGTAAGAACTACATTTGACCTGATTCTTGCCTCAACGGGATACGTAGGTGCCACAACGGTTCGGTCATATCACCCCAGGAAAGGGAAACTGAAGCAGAATTTTTGAGAAAGGAATCTCAAAAATTCAGAAGATGAAGGTCGTTGTCAACAAAATGAGAAGATTCTTGTAGAGGCAAAAATGTCACAAACGGTTCAGCCTTATCGCCTAGGAAAGGAAAACTGGGGCAGAATTTTTGAGAAAGGAATCTTGAAAATTTAGGAAGCGAAGAACATTGAACTCCAAGGAAATCCCTAGTAAGAGCGCGAATTATGTCAAAAAGCAACCAGAGCAAATACCAAGAAAAATCTCGCGATCTCCACAGAGTCTCAAGTCTCCTTCCAAAGGAATAAGATCCTCTATGAAACCTTTAACTGGGCAGAAATTTTGAGAAGGATCTCAAAATTTCTTCCAAGCTTCGTTCAAGAGTTCAACATTAAACTACGAAAAGCTCCCCAGCACCGAAAGATCAGAGTCTACTTCAATCCCCGGTTGTTAAAGATCTATCAAAATTCATGCCTGAGTTCCCCGGCTAGGATGACGAAGGATCTATGTAGTTTACCAGCAATACAAGTAAAGGACGTTCATTGAATTAATACATGACATGACAAGCAGAGACATTTTCAAAATATCTTCCCTTTTAAATCTTTGTTTTCCAAAGAACTTGTTTGAAAAAGCATTTACAAAGATTAGATTTTAATGAGATTTTGTTTTATGTCTACTGTGGCTCGGGGAAAGTCGAAGGTGACAAGTATCGGAGGATGGAAAAGCATACGAAGAAGACAGAACTAGGAGCAGAAGATCAAAGGAGGTCAACACAAACTAGTTTTGACAAAATTAACAATTTTTTTGTGGATGCAGGTTATTCCCAAAATTACAATAGTCTCACGCTCAAAGAAACGCACCGAGAACAGATGCTTTGAGATATGAAGAGAAAAGCCCTAAACAATGGAAAGGAACCAAAGAGGCAAAAGTCCCTAAAGCGAACGGATGTTCTGGTAGAACGTGTAAGCTACGAGCTACCAAGAAGCTGACAACGTTCTTAAGTTCCCCAAAGGGATCACGACATTTCGGTCTGCTTCGAACTAGGACACCAAATGAAGAGCGCCGGCACTCTCCGCCAATGGCTGGCAAGTCAGGAATCATCCCGAACAAACGATGTTCACAAGTGGTACTTATGGTTGTCCCCGGAAGGGTGCACATCCCTTCCACTCACATTTTTTAAATGAAAGTTATTTGTGATTAGCTTCATAGACGTCGTCCTTAGAGTCTTTCAAATTTTGACTGTAGTCGCTAATAAAAGCGACACCGTGTCTACTAACCATTTGCTTTGAGCGCAGGTACGCATAAAAGAGTCAACATAAATACCAGAGGTGATCTTTTCTACAACTCCCTTATGGTACATTGCATCATACACCATTACATCACATTCATATTGCGTCATGATACATTGCCTCTTGCTGCACCGCATCACATTACATCATAACATATCGCATCACATCATATTATATTGTGCTACATCGCATTGTATGGGATCGTATTGCAGGGTCATTCATATTTGCATACGGAGAGGGCCATGTCAAGAGAACCATGCCGAGAGGGCCATTCATTCATATTTGCATGCCAAGAGGGCCATGTCAAGAGGATCATGCTGAGAGGGACATGCCGAGAGGGCCATTCATCCATATTTGCGTGCCGAGAGGGCCATTCATTCATAGTTGCATGCCGAGAGGGCCATGTCAAGAGGACCATGTCGAGAGGTCCATTCATCCATATTTGTGTGCCAAGAGGTCCATGTCAAGAGGACCATGCTGAGAAGGCCCTGCCGAGATGGCCATTCATTCATAGTTGCATACCAAGAGGGCCATGTCAAGAGGACTATGCCGAGAGGGCCATTCATTCATATTTGCATGTCGAGAGGGCCATGTCAAGAGGACCATGCCGAGAGGGCCATTCATATTTGCATCATATATCGCAGACACACATCCACTGCAAAGATTATGTCCCTCCGTCGGCTGGCTTCAAAGAGGATGACAATCATTAGGCGTCCCCAAGTCGCACTAGCTGTGAAGAATTGACCTCGGCATATTTATATCCAAAATCACTTGAGATGGAAGGGTTTGACGTTGAGGATATCATTACCATTATCTTCATTCATTATGCCAAATCTGGCATGCAGCATGCTTATATCCGAAATTACGTAAGGCGAAAGAGTCTGACGTTGAGGATATCATTATCATTTATTATGCCAAGTCTGGCATCCAACATATTTATGTCCCATATTGCATAAGGCAGAGGAGTCTAACGTCAAGGATATTTTATGCACAAGCATCAATCGCCAGAAGATGTTATATACCACCTTCCATCAAGGTTCGAAGCATATTATCTGAGGGATACCTGTAAGTCGTCTCTACCAAAATCGAATGATGAATCAGATTTTCTAACATTCGAAGGTCAAAGGTCGTCTATAGGTCATGATAATATCTGAAACCGGATAGTGTGCAAGATTGCCCAAAACTTGATAGAACTAATAGTTATCTGTAAAACACAATGATATCTGAAACTGGATAGTGTGCGAGATCACCTAAAGATTGACAGTTCAAGGGTAATGCGTAAGTCGCAGTAATATCTGAAATTGGATAAACTGCAAGACTACCAAAATGGATGGTCCAAGGGTTATCTATAAACCGCGACATATCCACGTTGATATTGTGCAAGACTACCCAAAGGCTAGTAATTCGAGGAAAATCTGTAAGTCGCATCACATCCAAGATCAGATTAAAGTGCAGGGTTACCCAAAAACTGGCAACTCGAAGGATATCTGTAAGTCGCCTCTGTCCAAAGTCGGATAATGTGCAAGATTACTCGAAAGCTGGCAAATTAAAGGCATTTGTAAGCTGCTTCTACCCAAAGTTGGATGATGTGCTAGATTACCCAAAGCCTGACAATTCAAGGAATATCTGTTAGTCGTGTATATACGGATGACACGCAAAATTTACCCTAAAGAAATATGCAAAAAAAAAAAACCACTGCCAAAAACCAAAAAAGGCTACCGCATTCAAGAGAATGCCATTAAACAATCAAGAAGGTTGTCATCATTCAAAAATTGCTACACAAGCAATCTTATCCGATAGACAAGAAGGCTATCATGTTTGATTGACATGGAAGCTGCCAATTTCTAAAACAGAGACAGGAAAGGACGTCAATTTCCTCAAAAAACAACAGATAAAGGAAAATGAGGTACAAAGCTATCTCTCATTGTCAAATTCTGTTACTACTAACCACTTGGTTTCGAGATACTGTCGAGAGCATCCGAGAAGGATGAAATTCTCAAAGCAAAACCATAGGTACGGACTACATCAAAAAGGACGCATCACAACATGAAACTTTTTCTTAGCAGCAACTTGTGACACAGTCCGGAGAGGGGCATCAAACTCTTTGGAATAGGACTGAGGAACAACTCACCATCACCATCAAACCACACCCCTATCCGAAGGCATGTGGGTATTTCCTATCTTTGGGTCTTAGTTTCGCACCCAGGAAACTTTCTAAATTCGCGTTGGATTCAATACCCCTTCTTTTCAAATTCGGGTGACAACACACATCGAGCTTTGGAAATTATGGCCATGTAGATCTTATCTATGAATGTGAGGGCCTCACATTTGTAATAGGGATAACTGCAAGCCTCTTTTTCATAACTCAATTGCTTGTCGCTCATCCCGAGCCAAAGGACGTCTTATCATAAAGATTACCTTTTCCCCCTGATCGAGTCGAACTACAAGGAGCTTGATTCCTAAAGTTTTTGGATATGTGGGCGGGATCTATGTTGAAAACTCATCTGCATTCAAAATTCCCTAAATCTTTTCACTCCCCAGTTCTCCGGTCTCCCATACTCTAAAACTGGAAAAGTTTGGAATTCTTTAAAAATCGTGCGTAAAATCAAGCGTCTTTAACTACAAGTGGCCTGAATTCTCATGTAACCTAAGATATGTAGGAAACTCAATACCAAAGTTCGGCTATAATTCCTCAAAATTTGTGTTAAAACCAACCACCTTCTGAGAATGGACTTGTGGTCGGACAAAAAATGGGAACGTCAAATCCCTTTACCCAGGGTTTAGTGAACTCACCCTACCCAAAGGGATGGGAAGTTGTTGACACCCAATTTTTACCCGCCACATTACAAATTAATTCGGAGCTTTCTAAATTTTTAAATAATTTTTGAAATAATTGTTTTGACAAAAAGGGATAAAATATTTTCAAAACAGGTTTCCCAATGGTTTTGAGTAATGATTATATATTTTTCATATTTAATATGTGAAATTTATATGAATTACTTGAGAAGGATTATTTTAAAATTAATTTCATAAGAAAATCACTTTAAAAGGCTAAACCTGTAATTTTTCTCCAAAATTAATTTAAATAAGAATTAATTGATAAATTAGTTTTATAATTAATTGAAGAATTGATTATGTGTCAAGCTTAATAATTATTTCAAAATTGTTTTAATTTATTAAAGATCTAAATTAAATTGAATCGGTTCACCCCTAAACCTTTTGTTTCAATTATAGCCAATTCTTACTTAATTCTACCCATTCCTATTCAATTTGAATATACTATTAAATTAAAATGGCCACATTTTACAAAATGTGGCCAAATCCCAAATACCCCTTACAACTCCTTTTAATTTTTCAGCTGTTTCGGCTAGCAAACGCCTGACCCGGCTGGCCCACTCAATTTCAGTCACCCCAGCCCAACCAAATTCGCCTTAACCCGCTCCGACCCGGCCCACGTCCCCTTATATCCACTTAACCCACCCTTTCTCCTATTTCTCTTTCTCTCAGTTCACCAAACAAACCCTTACTCTCTCTTTTTCTTCATTCACTCCTCTCTGAAAACCCTAGCCGCCCCTCTCTCTCCTCTATTTTTCTTTCTCACGCGTCTTCTCCCTTGTTGTACAAAGAAACGCGCTTCATACAATACCTCAGCAATCCAGTACCATCCTTCACCCTTTCGTCATCCTAAAAAATGACAACCCTTCACCCCGTTAGCATCATTTGTTACTCATAGCCTTCAAATCCCTTAACCTCCGTTAAAATTCCCATTTTCCATCCCTTTTCTCCGTCAAGGGTGTGCTGGTAGGGTCTAGATGCTTCTAGAACCCACCAGGTGTCAGCCTCCTCCGCTCAATCCGCAAAAACTAGTACAAGTTGTTGCTGTGAGGGTTATCCAGCAGAGGCAAATTTGAATTCCTCAGAAATTCCCAAAAGACCCTCTGTTTAAACTCCTTTACCCCTTCGATTTCCCCTATAAAACCCCCCTAGCTGCATGTGAGGCAGCTGACCTTGGGGAAAAATTGGGAGTTCTGGGGAATCAACTCTCTAACCTCACGTAACCAGTCAGCTTTGGGAAGAAAAAACACTAAAAATTTGAGTTCTAAAGGATTGGGTATTAGTGCGGTGGTAGTAAGCTCTTTCGGTGAAGTTCTAAGTCGAAGTTGCTACACTAAAAAAGGTGAATCCCTTACCCTCCTTCTTTACTATTTTTGTTGTTTTCATTTTTGCTTTTATAATGTTTATACCTTGGTGAAATCTGGTTCTGGTCTTGTTTGTTAGTATCAAAGATATGTGCTTAAATGTTAGACTAATATTATGATTTCGAGTAGCAATCTTGTGTTAGAAGTGTGGTCTTTTACTGGTTTTGTTTAATTTGTTAAAACCGCAAGTGTGAGTATAAGTTTGTAGCCTAGATTGTTGCTAAAAGATGTGGAATCTATCCTAATTTGCCCATGAAATATTTGGTTCTGTCTCCTGTTTGTTCCCCAACCCCCTTTTCATAATCATGCTCATATGTGTTTACTAACTCTGTCTAAGCATTGATGCTTCATATATATATTGATTGAATGTTGTTATGGTTTTCTCATGTCTAAATAGCTGCCTGTGATAGTTTTAAACTCTATTTTCCTTCCCTGTATAAACCCCATAGTTCCACTAGTTTAGGTTTGACTTATGTGATGTCTAAATGCTATGAACTCGAGCATGAGCCTATTGTTAGGACTTAGGTCTGATTTTGTTCATGAAAAACTCTATCCCTCTTTGTTGTTCTTAGTCTTTCTCTTTTTTGAACCTGTTCTCTCCTCTTTACTGTCTTAACTATGTATGAATTGTTAGCCTTACTCTCCTATGTTTGGGGTGATGTTTAGGTCAATTTTGAGTCTTGATTGTCCATGGTTCTGTTGATTCTTAAGTAAACTATGTAACATATATGCATTTTGAGTGCAGATCTTCATGCTTGTTAATTAATGTGAGAATGTTTAACCCCTACCCTGTTTACCCTTAGATTTTGAACTTGCCTTTATCCTGTTTTTTTTTCTTCCTTTCCTTACTGTTTCTTACTATGTGGTATCAGTCTGCATATTTGAACTGTTAGCATTATTTAGGGTGATGCTTGGTTCATCTTTGAGTCCTGATCTCTTTTCATTGTTTGTTGGTTTGATTAAGTGATATAGCAAGTGTATACTATGAGCATACATCTCATAATGTTACTAATGCAAGAATGTTCAACCCCCTCCCTGCCTTTCCTTGTTTGACAATAATCTTGTCTTCCTCTTCCTTCCTCTCTTCACTGTTTTGCTAATGTTGAGATGGTTAAGTGATGCATATAAAATAGTTAGGTTTTATTGTTGTTTTCTTATGTTTGAGTTGGTGTTTGGTAACACTTGCAGAAAATTTGTGACCTGTTAAAACTTCAGGACTGTTATGTTTCCTTGTTTGCCATATGAAGGTGTTATAGGCTTTAGATATGCTGCTCAACTCTCATCTCCTTCCCCCTCATTCCTTTATCTTCTACCCTGTTCCCTTCCCCTTCTCCTGTGCTGGTTTAAGCATACTAGATGACTGTGTGTGATTAGAATTTGTTTAAGCCTAAGGTTTTAAAATCTGAACTCTATGATTGTTGTGTGTGAAAATTCTGATATGGAAAAGAACTAGAGGTGAGGCATGTCCCCTTATGGCATTCTCCTCACCCCTGTAGGTTCCTCTGTTTCATCTTCATCAAGATGATTACTTCCCTGCTTGCTTTATATGTCACATGTATGGACCATGAGATGATTTTGGTCTCTATCATGATAATATCTTTCTCATATCCCCCCCCTTGTATTCTTGTGTGATTTCCAATTAGTTGTACTAGTGATCAATGTTAAAAACTTGTTCAGCCTGCTTGATTTATATGTGGTTAATGTGTGACATTTAGATTAGGCTCTTTGACTAGTCTCCTTGCTTAAATGGTCTATGTTGGAACTGTTCCAAGGTCCCTTTTTGTAACACAGAATCTGCATGCTCTCTATTTAAAGTTTGAGTGTTGAAAGTGACTGAATATGGTCGAGTACGCTGAGTATATGACTTGTATCATTTCTCCTCAATTTTGTATATCTGTGGTTACATACTCTATCTGAATCAATCCCTTGCCCCCTTATGATTTCTGGAAAATGACTAGCCTCTATAAGTGTTTGAAAATGTCCAAGTCTTACAAAGTATATGTCTTAAGTGATAAAATTAGTGATTTTATTGTATGAATGTCCTTGTTTCATATGCTTTAACTTGGTATAAATACTTGTGTATTGGTGTATATTTTATTTTAAGTGTGAAATTTACATTGTTTAAATTACTTTTTTTTGCTTAATTTAGTTAAGATATGTACTAATCTTCATTTATTCTACTCTTTCTATGTATGAAATCCGGTGGAGTCCAATTGGACTCCCAAAATTCCCCTGCATCTTCTAGTTGGGCTTAATCCAACATTATCTAATGGTCCAGCACGAATAAGCCCAAAAAGGCTAAAATATTAAAGGTAGCCGCGGCACAGTGGAGAGAAATGGGCCAAGCCCAATGGAAATGATCCGCATCGACAGAAGTCCAAATGGACTGAACAAAGTTTAGAGTGGGCCAAGCCCATAAAATTCGGCAGCAGCAGTAGCCCAAAGGGCTGAAAATCGATGAATCAGACTAAGTCCAAATTGAAAATCGACAGTGGGCCTAAAGAGGGCCCACACACTAGTATTAGGACAGGATTAGTGTTTTAAATTATGTCTTCTTATTTTCATTACTTGGTTGACTAGGTTGATTGTATATTTGGACTAACTTTGCGAAACTTAGTTAAATTATCCCCAAAAGGAATCAAATTTTCTGATAATTACTGTTTCATTTACTCAATTTATTTAATTTCAACTCTTTTCTTTCCGTGAGTATAAAAAATAGATCCTTTTATATTGTCTTTTATAAAACAACTTTTTTCATAATTATCCTCTAAAATCAATCTTCTTTATAAAAATAAGATGTTTTATAAATCAATTCCGTTTTCAAAAGTTAGTCAAATAAGTTGATTTTGCAAACAAGCCCGGGCAACCGCGAGTTAGCGGATACTCTTGGTGCCTTAACACCCTTCCAACAGTATTAACCTGAACCCTTACCCTTAATCTCTCGATTTTGAAACCTTTATCTGTTTTGGGGTTTTAAAATCCTTTATAAGTTTTTCTTAGTTTTTACTTTATAAAAACTAAGTGGCGACTCTTGCTTTTATTATTGAGAAAATGTTTTGAACTTCAACTTAGATTTTTGAAACTCTTTTTTCAATAAACAAAGCTATGTTTTCTGAGTCCTTACTGAAGAGGATCAAAACAGCAAGCGGTCGCTATTCAAATATAGAACCCAACGAAGATTGAGGTCGATCCCACAAGGAATATGGTAGGACTATGGTTGATTAGTGTTTACTTGCACTTTTAGCCATTTATTTCCCTTGAAAGGGGGGGTTTTAAGTCACAGTGAATTATCGTAACTTAGCTTTGTAACAAGTAACAGTTATCAGTTTCAATAGTTGTTATCAATACAAGAAGCGACTAGGGTAGTATTCCCCATGAGATCATAACTTAGTAAGGCGTTTGTACTTAGTAAACTAGCTTGGTGCTTAGCATGAATAATCAGTAAGTTAGGTTCACCTAAATCCTTGGTCCAGTAGATAGATGAATTTCACCACACGTTTTGGTCTGGTCGTGGGTGTATGCTTTACTAACCCTTACCCTGGATCCCAGATTAGCTATTTCCAGACAAGGTCAAGCTATTAGATGAGGGTTGGTAGCCTCAAATATCCATTGTTGAACAACCATTTTCCCATCCATTACCTCCTTGGTCCGACAAGTAAGAATAAGGCGAGTTCTAACGTTTGCAACTATTAAAAAGCAATCAAAGTGAAGGGAAGAATAATACATGCATAAACACAGCCCTAGAATTACTAAGTACTTTGCCTACTTCGTTAATCCTTTATGCTTCCCACAACCCTAGTTGTGGATTTAGCTACTCATGTTCATAAGTAAATAATTAATGGTTGTTGGAACAATCATCAGTAGATACTTACAAGAAGAAGTAAAGAAATCCGAAATCTTGAAGAAAATCTCAAGTACACTTCAATTAATCAAGAACAATCTTTAATCTCAAGAACTTGTGTAATAAAGTCAAACAAATGTAACAATGTAGTGATTGTAAGAAAATAATGAGTAACAACCAAAAATAAAACCTAAAGGGAAGTATTTATAGATAAAAGACCAAATCCTAACTATTCTAGGAAAGTTGGACGCAGCTGCTACCAATAGGATGTCCCACGGGCCGTCGTGGATGCGACGGGTGTCGTGGGTGCCCGTCGGGTCTCTTCGGATCTTGATTCAAGGTTCCCTATCTCGATTCCATGGGTTGAGGTAATGGGACATCGTGGCTATGACGCTCGTCGTATCCCTCTCGTTGACTAGTAGACTCAATCTCCCATCTCCTCTGGCACCTTCCAACAAGCTTCAGCAATGGCCCGTTGTGTCTCTTACGGGCGTCGTGGCAGCTCATCACTTAAGCCTTAGCAGCTCCAGCTCCACTGGTCCAGTTTGACGATCCATGTGACATCCCGTGGCTGGACCGACGCCCATCATTACAGGGCATGGGGGGATGCCTTGTGCATATGGGTGCTCTATTTAACTCAGACGCCTTCTCCCATGGGCCATCGTGGGTGCGACGCCCGTGGGGTATGAATTTTTGCCCAAAAATCTACAACATTTTGGCATTTTCATCTTTTCAATACTTTTTCCTGCACATGTAACAAACAATATTAAATCCAACAAAATGCACTTAAGAACTCCCAAAAATCCTTAGTTTTAAGCGTCGAAAGTATCGCAAAATCCTGGCACATCAATAGAAGCTGCTCTTCTGGCCAAAATGTTAGCACTATTCTCAACCTTTGACAATATGCCCAGTGAGAGGTCCTAATTCATCTACTTTTCAGCCAACGAACACTTCAGATGCTGACTTTAGAGGAGCTATCAAGATGCTCACTCAGCTAGTTGTAACTCAGTCATGCTGTCAGGGTGCAGTCCCTGCTAATGTTAGCTCGCATGACTTATCTGACACTTCTAAGATTCGTGAATTCCTCAAGATGAATCCACTAATTTTCACAGGGTCCAAGGTTGAAGAGGACCCCCAAAACATCATTGATGAGGTATAAAAGATTCTCAAGGTGATGCATGTTATTAAGACTGAAGGGGTTGAGCTTTCCTCTTATCAGCTGAAAGATGTTGCAAATACTTGGTATGAACAGTGAGAGTTGATCGAGGAGAGGATGCAGCTCCCACAGTTTGGGATGACTTTATGAAAGATATTATTGATAACTTCCTACCTTTGGAATTGAGTAAAGCTAAGGTGGATGGTTTTATGTACCTCAAGTAGGGTACTATGCGTGTGAGAGAGTATAGTCTCAAATTCACACAACTATCCCGGTATGCTCCAGAAATGGTGTCCACTATGAGAGCAAGGATGAGAAATTTTATGTCTGGTGTTAGAAGGAACTTGGTGAGGGAGTATGTTGCTACATTTCTATATAATGATATGGAAATAACCAGGTTGATTGTTTATGCATATTATATTAGAGAGAACAAGCAGAAAGATAGGGAAGAGAACCGAAATAAGAGGAATGTGGTAAGTCATCAGAAGAACAGTAACAAATCTTCTTCCATAAGAGATCATCAAGACCGGCTCCATCTTTAGCTAGTGCACCATCTCAGAGGCCAGAAATGACCATAGGTTTCAGACCAACTAGAGTTTTAGAGTACCAGGCTCCCAGTCTCAAGGCACAAGGACCCCACACCACCCTACCTACAACAAGGGTTCTAAGAATCATCCAAGAAAGTGTCATTATGGTAGAGATTTATGTTATGGGTATGGCTAGTGGGGCTATTTTTAGAGGGAATATTCATCACCAAGAAGAATAATAGGGACAATAAAGCCCAGTCTACTAATTTGGCTGCCCCAGTAGGTCGAAGTGTTATTTCAGGAACAAGCGAGGGTTAGAACCACTTGTATGATTTATCCAGTTGTTAGGAACTGGAAGCGTCTCCAGAGGTCATCACGAATATATTAAAAGTATTTTCTCATGATTTCTATGCTTTACTTGACGCTGGAGTTACTTTATCTTTTGTGACTCCCTATGTTGCTATAAAGTTCAAAATGAGTCTCGAACAACTTCTTGAACCCTTTTGTTTCTACTCCTGTTGGTGAGTCCGTCATAGCTAGATGAGTCTATAGAAACTATACGATAACCAATCATCACAGAAACACCATGGTTGACTTAGTTGAGTTAGATATGATTAACTTTGATGTCATTATGGGCATGGATTGGTTGTACACATGATATACTTCGGTTGATTGTAGAACAAGAATTGTAAAGTACCAGTTTCCTAATGGACCAATCTTAGTATGGGAAGGGAGTTTAGTGGTGCGAAAGAGAAATTTCATTTCGTACCTTATGGCCAAAAATATGGTTTCCAAGGGGTACATCTATCACTTAGTCCAAGTTAGGAACTCTAATGCCAAAGTCCCATATCTTCAGTTAGTTTCAATTATCTTTCCTGATGATCTTCCCGGAGTCTCTCCTGACAAGGAGATAGACCTTGGAATTGATGTCCTTCCTGACACCCAGCCAATATCTACTCCACCATAAAGAATGGCCCCAATAGAACTTAAAGAGTTGAAATATCAGTTAAAGTATCTCATTGATAAGGGAATTCAGTTGACTAAGTATCTCTCCATGGGACGCTCTAGTTCTATTCATGCATAAAAAGGATGGTTCTTTCAGAATGTGCATCGACTATCATTAATTGAAAAAAATGACCATAAATAATAAGTATTCACTCAACAAAATTGATGATTTGTTTGACCAACTTCAAGGTGCTAAGTGTTTTTCTAAGATATACCCTAGATTCGATTATCATCAGTTAAAAGTTAGAGAGAGTGACATTCCAAAGACAGCCTTCAAAACTCGATATGGTCACTTGAAATTCCCAGACATATATTTTTGATTGAATAATACACCAACAATTTTTATGGATGTTATGAACAGAGTTTTCAAGCAGTGTCTCGACATATTTGTGATTGTCTTCATTGATGACATCCTAATCTACTCCCATAATGAGGAAGAAGAATGCTAATCACCTCTGAATTGTGTTGCAGACACTTAAGGATTGTGAATTGTATAATTTTCTAAGTATAAATTTTGTTTGAAGTTTTTGAATTTCTAGGTCAATTTTTTTCTGGTGAGGGTATCAAGGTTAATTCACAAAAGATTGATGCAGTTAAGAATTGTCCCAGACCCACGACCTCGATTGATATTAGGAGTTTATTGGGTTTTGCTGGTTACTACATAAGGTTCATGAAGGGTTTCTCTTCCATTGACAAGGTTAACTCAGAAGAAGGCTAAATTTTAGTAATTCAAAGTGTGTGAAAATAGCTTTCGGGAATTGAAAATGAGGTTGAATTCTACTCTAGTATTGACCTTACCAGAGGGAAATGATAGTTTCGTTATATATTATGATGCCTTAGAAGTTGGTGTTGGTTGTGTTCTGATGCAGCATGGTAAGATTGTAGCTTATGCCTCCAAATAACTTAAGATCCATGAGAAGAACTACCTGACTCATGATCTTGAGTTAGTAACTATAGTGTTCACTTTGAAGGTCTAGTGTCCCTACCTCTATGGTGTTCATATTGATATCTTCACTAATCACAAAAGTCTACAATATATTTTCAATCAGAAAGAGTTGAATCTCAAGCATAGAAGATGACTTGAGTTACTCAATGATTATGACATGAACATCTTCTATCACCCCTGGAAAGGCGAATGTGCTCACCGATGCGCTTAGCATTTTGTCCATGGGAAGTACTACTCATATTGAGGAAGAAAAGAAAGAGATTATGAAGGATATTTACTAATATGCAAACGTAGGAGTTTGACTCTTAGACTCCGAGGATGGTGGTATAGTTGTTCAGAATGGGGTTGAATCGTCTCTAGTGTCAGAAGTTAAGGAAAATTAAGATAGTGACCCCATCTTGCTCCAGCTAAAAGAAGGAATCCACAAGCAAAAAGTTATGGCTTTCAAAAAAGGGGAGATGGTACCTTGAGGTACCAAGGTAGATTACATGTTCCCGATATTGATGAACCCTGAGAATTATGGAAGAAGCACACAGTTCTAGGTGTTCTATTCACCAAGTTTCCATAAAAATGTATCATGACTTAAAAAAAGTCTATTGGTTGAACAATATGAAGAAGAATATTACCAATGTTATGTCTAAGTTTCCAAACTATCAGCAGGTTAATGTTGAGAACCAAAGACCCGGTGGTTTGGCTCAACATATAGATCTTCTCGAGTGAAAGTGGGAGATAATAAATATGAATTTCATAACAAGTTTACCGTGATCATGTCAGCATGACTCGATTTGGATAATTGTAGACTGTCTGACAAAGTCAGGTCACTTTTTTCCCATTAAGACGACAGATTCTATTGAGGATTATGCCAAGATGTACATACAGGAAATTGTCAAACTGCATGGGACCCTAATGTCTATTATCTCAGACAGAGGTGCTCAGTTTACTGCTCACTTTTAGAAATCATTTCAGAAGGGATTGGGTACGAAGGTAAACTTTAGTACCGCATTCCACCCTCGGATCGATGGTCAAGAAGAGTGTACTATTTAGAAACTTGAGGATATGTTGAGGGCTTATGTCCTAGATTTCAAGGGTAGCTAAGATGAACACCTACCTCTCATTGAGTTTGCCTATAACAATAACTATCACTCTAGTATTCAGATGAAACTATTTGAGGCCTTGTACGGGAAAAGATGTAGATTTCCAATAGGATGGTTTGAGGTTGGTAAAGCTGAGTTATTGGGGCAAAATTGGTCCACCAAGCCATGAAGAAAGTTAAGCTCATTCAGGAGCGGTTGAGGACTACGCAGAGCTGCCAAAAGTCATTTTCTGATGTGAGATGAAGATACTGGGAGTTTAGTGTTAATGATTGGGTATTCTTGAAGGTTTCTCCTATGTAGGGTGTCATGTTGTTTGAAAAGAAAGAGAAGTTTAGTCCCTGATATATTGGCCCTTACCAAATCATGATGAGGATTGAGAAAGTGGCCTACGAGTTGGAGTTGCCTGCACACTTGGCCTCCGTTCATCCAGTATTCCATGTTTCAATGATAAAGAAGTATGTGGGAGATCCCTCACTTATTTCCCCTATGCAAAATCTTAGCATGAAAGACGGTCTGACTTATGAGGAATGCTACTAAAAAATGTGAAAATTGACCTCAAAAAACTAACATCCTGAGGTCGGTTTTCCCAAAAAAAATTGACCTCAATGCTGAGGCAAGAAAATCCTTGGTCGGTAATCTAAAGCGACCTCCAGAGGTCGGTAAAAACTGACCTCGAGAGGACAAAAAAAAAATTTAGAAAATTCAGACCTCAGGAGGTCGGGTTTTTTTATTGGAAAATTCCAACCTCCAGAGGTTGATCTTAAAATTATAAAATAATAAAATACACTATCCAAGGTTCGAGCCCCCGTCCTTTTTGTGGGAGAAAGCATTTCTACCACTCGACTATTGATGCTTATTGGTTATCAATTATGTTATTTTTTATTCATACTCTTTAATTGTATATTTTGATGACAAAAACCAACCTAAAGAAGTAAGTTTTTTGAAAAAAATGAGATAAGGCATAAGTACCACCCTAAACTATGGCCGAAATCCCAGAGACACACCTAAACTTTACATAGGTCATATTACCCCCCTGAACTCTTTTGAAATGTAATTATTTACACCTTAAAACTAGATAACAAAATTTTTTGCACTGGGTATTGTGCACGTGCATGCCACCTGGAAATTTATTTTTTCTTTATTTTTTTCTTCTTCCTTTCTTTATTTCTTGCTTCCTTTATATCCCACTTAAATCTCTTCTTTTCTTTTATATTCTTTTTTACTTAGAGTTTGTTTGGTATGACGGAAAATATGAATATGTTTTTATGAAAAAAAACAAGTTGGCTTCTTACTTATTTTTTCATGTTTGGTTGGTTAGTGGAAATATTTTTCAAAAAATATTTTTTAGTGTTTGGTTGATAAGTGAAAAAATATATTTAAATATTTGACTAGAGAGTAGAAAATATTTTTAGGGGGTAGGTGGGAGGGGGGTTTGGGTGGGTATGGGGGGCGGGTGATGGGTGGAGGTGGAGGGGTGGGTTATTTTTTTAAAAAAATATTTTCTTAAATTGAATTTTTAATGGACTGGAGGAGGGGTGGGGTAAGGTGGGTGGGGTGGAGTACAATTTTTTTAAAAAATTATTTTTCCTTAAAACAATTAGGGTGGGTGGGGTTGGGGGGTTGGAGGTGGAGGGGTCGGGATAAGGTGGGGGTGGGGTATAAAAAAAATTAAAAAAAAATTATCTAAAAAAAATTAAAACTTTTATCTAAAAAAAAATAAAAATTTTATCTCAAAAAAAAATTAAAAAATTGGGGGATGGGTGGGGGTGGGGAAAAATTGATTTTTTTTAAAAAAAATAAAATAAAAATTGGTGGCAGGTGGGGCGGAGGTTGGTGTTAGAAGGTGGGTGGCGGGGGTAAAGATATACTCTCTTTGCTACGTCAGCACAAAAGGAGCACCAAAATATACACAAAAATAAGTTCAGGGGAGTAATAGGACCTATGTAAAGTTTAGGGGTGTCTTTGAGATTTCGGGCATAGTTTAAGGTGATACTTATACTTTATTTCAAAAAAAAATTACAAAATTGACCTCGAGGTTCGTTTTTACAAAAATAAAAATAAATAGAAAATAAAAACCAACCTCCGAAGGTTGGTTTTTTGCACAAATAATTTTTTTAATTTTTTTTTAAAAAACCAACCTCCGAAAGTCAGTTTTGCATTTTCTCAAATTTTTAAGCTAAAAAAACCGACCTCAGGAGGTCGGTTTGAATTTTCTGGTTTTTGGCGCTAAAAAACCGACCTCGCGAGGTCGGTTTTCTTAAAACAATTTTTTTTTTTTTTTGAAAAAGAGGTTGGTTTTTCTGACTTCTTTTTGATGTTGGTTTTAGTTGTTGTTTTAGTAGTGGAAGTTCCCGTTGAAGTCTAGATCGACAGGTTCGCCAGTTGAGAACCAAAGAAATAGCTTCAGTGAAAGTATTATGGAGGAATAAGAATATTGAAGAGGCTACTCGGGAAGCTGAAGAAGATATGAAAGCTAGATATCCTCACCTGCTCACTTCTCGAAGGAAAGATATTTACGGTAATGATCCTACTTTATGCCTACAATTCTATGAATTCATGTCTTATATTGTTATGTTCATGATCCATGAAACTCATGTCTTATGTCATGTTTATGCTAAGTCTTATGCATTTCATAACTCGTGCCCTATACGCTCTCTTTTCGTGGCCCGTTATGAAACTCCTGAGATTAATGAAGTTCATGTTGATAGGCGATAGTTCAAGAGAGACTAGACTATGTTATGATTCATATGTATTCCTTCAATCCATGATCCTCATTCGATGAAAAAAAAATCCAAGGGAGAGATTGTAATCCCTCGTATCTTGAATTATGTTTTGGACTGTCCCAATCATGTTGGAGCTTTGAAATCAGACTATTTGACTCAAAAAGGTTAGAAACTAGTCAAAGATCATGTGATCAATCTATGGGGGGGGGGAGGGGAGGAAAACCAAGTCAGGGTGGTGAAATGAACTATGGCAGAGCCCCGGGCGACGCCCAGGCATCCCCATAGCACAAATGGTGAAGGGTGGGCAAGGTCACATGAGCCACTATCCAAGCGTCTAAGGTGGCACCCCAAGACATTTTTGGCAGGGCTCAGTGCACTTGCTCACTTAAGGGCGTTTTCGTCCTTCAATATTTGGGTAGTCTTATGCACATTCAAAACCCACTCTTAGTTGAGGAAAGCACTTTGAAACTTACGTTTTTCATTCCTCTCCTTCCTCCTCAACTCAAAACCACAAGTGTTTCAAGAAGCTACACTTTAGGACTCAAGCAAAAAAATATGTCAGGTTCCTTCTCCAAGTTCTAGCATCTTCAAAGTTATGTAAGGCTATTCGTCCTCATGTTCTTCCTACGAATTTTATTCCCTTGGTTTTTGACTATTCCTCATGAATAAACCAGGGTTAGAATAAATTCTGCATAACTTCAAATCTCTTCGATTCTCTATGAGAATTTCATGAGTTCTCTACTCAAGTATCCTATCCTCATCAAAATCCTTAGTCTATGTGATTCCTTTGCTTTCTCTACATGAACTTATGAATGTCTATGAATACTATGTAACCTTCATGCCAAATACCAAGTTTTTATGATTTTCTTGATTATTTTCAAAAGAATATGAATCTTAAGATCCTTATGAACCCTAAATTGTGAAATCTCCACAAGAATATAGTTTCCATGACTTATGATATGAACTCTCTTAATTATTCTTTTGACATGATGATATGAACTCCTTACCTATGAACTATTCTAAAATGATATGAACATCCACAATCTCAATGATGTTCCTCACTTATGAACTATGGCGTAATGGTATGATCATTCATGAATCTTGAATGAAGCTAATGAATCGTAAAACTTATGAACATGAGCCAAAATAGCTAATTTCTGAAAATGAGCCAAAAGTGACTAAACTATGTACATGAGCCGAAAATGGCTAATATATGAACATGAGCCAAAAGTGGCTAAACTACGTACATGACCTGGAAGGGCTAGAACAATTTGAAATCATGTTTTCCGCTTATGTTAGTTTGTGCTCATATTTCATGTCATGTATGGGTACGCTTGAGCTGGCAATGGCATCAGGTGCCGGTCAAGCCCAGGTTCTAAGCTCGAGGTGTGACACCTTAGCTTTGCAAAGGACAACAATGACAGGAGTATCAGACTCAACTTTAAGAACCCAAGAGTCATTAGTACAGACATAAACCATACTGATAAAAGCTCTAGAGTTGTAGCATTGTTTGACATGCAGAGGAGAAACGTCAGCCAATTTTATGTTGTTGCTTCTAGATACGATAAATAACCATCCCATATGGAATACTTGATGGATCAGAAGCAATTTCTACCATGTAGTTAAGCATAAATGAAAAGATCTTGTTTTTGTCTTTAGAGACAAGATATTAGGTAAGAAGGGTATGACATTGAGTAAGAGTAGAATGAGAACTTGCACGAGGGAGTAGAGCAGTAGAAACAATGTGAGCAGGGAATCTTGTCTCAAAAGATAAATCATTAAGGCCTAACTAAGAAGGGAGAGAATCAGAGGTTCCGAGAGCAATATGCTTCTTGGCTTGTTCAAAAGAGTCCTCAAAATCAGAGGGCCAAGAGTTTGTCATTAGCAAAGAGTAACTGGAGCATTGGATTTTGATGATAGAATCAAATAGGAAAAAGTCAAAAAAATACATTTTCGAAGAACTAAAGTTTCAAGTTCATCCACGTTTGATGACCTAAGATTTGAATAGAAGAGACAGATAGTAGGTTCATAGATGAATTTGAGGGTAAAGAAGAAGAAATTGGGCCAACCCTTAAACTCAAAGAGATCTTTAATATGACATTGAAAAAAGGAAAGGAGATCAAAATCAACAACCCTACCATGAATCAGGGTTTTGTTTTTGAGAGACTGAAAGAGGGCTTCATTAGAAGGGCCCCAAAAACCTACTATCAAGAGAGCTTTCAAGTTCAAACTTGAACTTCTTCTTTGAATCAACACAATTATTAAGATCACCAAAACATTATCCCATCAGCTTCTGAGAGGAATCTAAGGACATGGGAAGAGTGGAGCGATCAGAGATACTAGAATCAACGGGAACAGGAGATGAAGCTTTTACCTTTTCCTTTGTTGCAGGTACCCTGTGAGTGGACAAACGAGAATTCTTTTGAGATTTAGCCATAGTGGAGAAAGGGTTTTGTAGAGTGAAGTGTAATATCAATGAGAGAAGACTTATAGATAGACGAAAAAAGTAAGGAGACATGTGGAAAATAATCAAGGAGTCAGGGATATCAATGATCATACTGATTTCTTATTATGAAGAGACACTTTTGAGGAGAACGAGGAGGCATAATAATCTATATATAATAAAAAAAAAAGTCAGCTTAGGATCTTGTCAAGTGGCAGCCTAGAATGATGATACATGTAATATTTTAGGACAATTTAGTTAAATCAGGTAATAGTTAGTTAGTAATTTTCAATTTGAATTTAAAATATCTATATTTTGTTAAATGTATTTTATTTTAAATTGAGAAGTTACCCATAATTAATGTAAATCTTCTTTTCCAAATCTATATTTTTAAAAATATATTTTATTTTAAATTGGGAAGTTACCCACAATTAATGTAAATCTTTTTTTCCAAATTTAATTGCTGCAATATTTTAAAACAACAAAATATGCATGCCCTAACCCTAATAAAAAAGAATGTGGGTTGTTAATATTTTTTTTTTAAAAAAAAATTGCATTGAAATTAAAGATATGATAATTTATGTACACATATAAAATACTTAAAATGTGAGTTTGTTTGATTTAAATTCATGTACATGTAGGAAAGTATAAATTCTAATTACAAATTTAAGCAATTGCTTAAGAATACTTCTTTTAAATTATTATTATTATTATTTATAATAATAACAGTAATATTAATAATAATAATAACAACAACAACAAAAAACATTGGGAACTTTCTTCCACTTTATTTAAATTTTGAATTGAGAAGTTAATTAGTTTTAATAGATAAAAAATTTAAGTTTGAATTTAATACTAACTATTTTAGAGATGGTTACAACGTTTTCACTTTATCCCCTTTGTTGTAATTATAGCTATTTAATTTTTACTTTATATTTTTTATAGCCATCGTATCACAAAAATGCAGATTTCAATGTATGTATTAAATTTATATTTATAATTATATATTTTTTAAATATGTAATTTATAACTTTTTAAATCTAAAATTATTTAAATATAAAAATTAGACAGGTAGTCAAGAAATTTACATATTACATATTTCTATCCTTTTTACTTTTAAAATAATCAATTTTACATGTGGCTAATGTTTATATTTTTCTGGACTATTACTTTTTAAAATCTGAATTTAATTTTTTTTTAGATAAATTGATAAAAAGAATTTCTCTGCTACTAAATGAAAAGAAAAATCTGTCTATTCTTACTATCAAAATAGAGATTTAGAAAAAGGGAATATTTTTTAAAGGTGACTGAATAAGAGGAAAGTGGGGAAGAGGTGTGAGTGGGGCTGGGAGCACCAAGAACAACATTATTTGTCATTTTCGTCCCTCGTCGAATTACTATTAATCGCATTTCTCATATTAGTATAATCTAATTTGCTAAAAAATATTTTAATTGAAGTGTTGATTTTTAAAAATATAAAATAAAATTTAAAATTTAAATCTAATACCTACGGTAAATTAGGTGGTTAAAACTTTTTATCCGTAACACTATAATGTATTTCTAGGACTTATCAAATTCAAGTGCCTTTTAAATATTTTTAATTTTGAATTGAAAGTGGTTATATTAATTTATTTATCTGTTTGAAAATTACTAAATCCAACTTCATTCTTTAATTGTCTCCCTACGTCTTCGATAACTGATGTATTCAATTTTCGAATAAAATATTTCAAAAAGATGATGCAGCTGTAATGACCCTTCCGGTCATTTACGTGTTTTCTCTCTTCTTGTACCGTTAGAGCTTGTCTGTAGCGGCTCCAAGTCATTTATGGCTTACTGGGACTGGTAGTTCGGTGCCCGGTCCGTTTGTTTGGTCTTTTTGGCCGTTCCTTATTTTAGAGCTTTAGGCTTTTGAAATCGTTGACTTTAGTCAACATTCTTGGTGAACATGCTCGGAATCGAATTTTGACAGTTTCGTTAGCTCCGGAGCGTGGAATTTGGTCTAAAGAGACCCTTGGTCGGGATCCGGGGGCTTTTCAGCTTGGAATTCTCTCTCATTCTGTGTTTCCAATCCAATTGGGGTTGTTTGGTTGACTTTGGTCAACATTCGGAGAAGAAGGCCTCAGATAGAAATTTTGTCAGCGCCGTTAGCTCCGGAACGTCGAGTTTGTGTAGGTTAGTTGGTTGGTTCGGATTCCGGATAAGCCGGGCTCATTTTGGGTGTTTGGTTGGCTTTAGCTAGTATTGACTTGGGTCAACATTCTTTCGAAATAACCTAGTATGGGAGTTTCGTCAATTCCGTTGAGTCCTAAACATTGTTTCGACTCAAATAGCATATTTGGTTTTTGAATATCGAGTTCCGATTGTGCCCGGAATGCCCCATAGAAGTTTTGGCTGTTGCTGGATTTTTTCTTGTTCTGGTGGCCTTCAGCGCGATCGCGCTCCTTTAGCGCGATTGCGCTGGCGTGTGATTTCCCCTTCAGCGTGATCGCGGTCCTATAGTGCGGTAGCGTTGATCTGTGACTTTCCCTGTAGCGCGATAGCGCTGGTCTGGGATCTTTCTTTCAGCGCGATCGCGCTCCTTTAGCGCGATAGATCTGACCAGCGACCAGCAGCTATATAACTCTTTGGCCTTCGTTTTTCCAGCCATTGTTCTTCATTTCCCTCAACTCCTTGGCACCTAAATCCCTCTCTAAATTGCTCCCATCAGTTCATAGCCTTGGGGGAATCCATTTGGTTGTGGGATTTTAGCTCCTCCTTGTTGTGTGGTAAGTCCTTTTCTTTCCCAAGTTGGTCTTCTTCATCTTTCTCAAACTTCCATTGATGAGTTTTCTAAGAGGTTGAAATTTCTTGAAGAAACTGCTCTCTTGAGCTTTGCATGATCGTGGGTTCGGAGTTTTTCACCTCCTTAGCTTGCCTTCTCGTTGCGGTAAGTATCTTTTGGCTAAAATTCTGAATTTATTTCTTGAAAATTTCTCTTTTATTTCTTGGCTTGGGCGGGCTGTTTTGAGCCACAATCGCTGTCCATTTCTGCTAAATTCTTTAGCATGTGCTCCCAGGATGGCAAGAAATACATGAGTATTTTTCATTTTCGATTTTGGGTTGCGGGGCCCTCGGGCCCGTTTGTGACCCGAATTTTGACCCGGCTATTGTTATAGCAATATGGGTATCGTTAGTCTTGTTATGATGCATAGATTATTGTGTTGATAGTGGTTTTGTGATTTGGAGCTTCCCCGAGCATTTTGAGCCTGGACGACACCATCCCCGCAGCTATTCATCGGACGACAGGTAGGTTATGGCTTTCCCTACCTAGACTCTGCGTATATACGCTATAACTGCATTAATTAGTATCCTTTGGTGGGTTGTTATAGGTTGGTACCCCAGACCTTGTCCGCCTTTCTATTTGTTCATTTCATGCATTGATTATAGTATTTGCGCAACATTATATATTACCCTTGTGGTCCAGCGTGGCCTGGTATTGACTCTAGAACATAGATGGTGGATTATTTGGGAATGTTCGCGATGTCCCGGACATAAATATATTCTTTTAGGCCTGTTATGTCTGCTGAGTAGCTGTTGGGTCAGTGCAGGGCTGATAGGAAATGTTTGTGAGCCGCTGGACTAATTTATATTGGTGTGCGAGCATATCATCCATGAAAAAGGTTTTCCCAGCATGTTTTACTTCGGTTTTGGCTGCGATCCACTATAGATGGTTTTTCCTAAACTTGCATGGCCCTGGGGGGCCGTTTTTGGTATAACCTAATGATGACATGCGATTTTGGATGATTTCACACCTGATTTTCTACTGATACTAGGCTCTACTGGGCAGAGCACTAGACCTTATTTTTAACTGATTTAGACCCGGATACGCTCTGGGCACCCTTTGAGAGGGTTGTTGAGACTTTTACGACTAATTTAGACCCGAGTATACCTCGGGCACCCTTTCAAAGGGTCTTTGGAGATTACTACTACTATTTTAGACCTGGTTCAATCCCGGGCATGTACTTCGAGATTCTGATTCTCTGAGATTTCGTGTTCGTTACTGTATGTGGTCAGGAACCTCCATGGGCCCTCTATTTCGGGGCCTGGCTAGGAGTCGGGTGCGCTGGAGGAGGGGTATACGGTGTAGGATGAGGTATAGAGGGCACGTCCCACCATGGGTCCTCCTACTAAAGTGCCGGGAAGAGGTCCATACAGAGTTACTATTACCGGTTCCATCATTATCACATCATCATGCATATTTCACTCGAATTCCACCTTTGTTTGCTGTGTGTTCACTGTACGCTACGGTTGTATGGGCGGCCGGAGGGTTTATTTTCACTTGATTGTGTTCCTCGATTGTATGGATTGCCGTTGGGACTGTAGGTAGATTATATTTACTCCTGTCTTTATTTAGAAGCTTGTCATGGCTTTCGTTTCTGGTGGATTAGCAGTTTTTATCCTGTTGAGGCACCGTCCTTGGGACTGAGATTATTGAGAGGCTTGTGGGTCCCATCTTTTTGAGTTTTCAATTTCGTAGCTTTCTAAGCAATTGTGGGGTTTGATTCCTGTTTTATCCTAGTTTGAGTAGCAGTTTGGATACT
This sequence comes from Jaltomata sinuosa, assembly GCA_003996215.1. Lineage (NCBI taxonomy): Eukaryota > Viridiplantae > Streptophyta > Magnoliopsida > Solanales > Solanaceae > Jaltomata > Jaltomata sinuosa. The sequence goes on from QJPP01000560.1 coordinate 285,454, forward strand.
CTTGGGTTAGTTATTCCATCTTAGGCTTGACTGGTGAGGGGTTTATGGCTATTTTTCCTTGGTATTGATATCTTAGGCTCGTTTCTATTAGTATTTGATTTCTGGCTCAATTTGTTGGTTTTCTACTATTCTTTCCGTTAAATTGAGGTTACTGGTATACCGCCCATCTCCTTAAATTCTCTTTGTTTACTTATATTATTGCTGCAAGGATTCCAGGTGCGTTCTTCATCCTTACACCTGTGTTCCTATGTTATGTATATGCCTGTGCTAGCATTTTTGCCTTGACTCTTGGTTGTCTATTCTCCATGCTAGTTTTCATGTGCTTTATCCATTGTTTTCAGTGTCTGCTTTCTTGCTATCTTCTATTTACTATTTTTATATCTTATATGTGCTCAGTCGGCCGATGATACCTACTGAGTACCCGTTGTCTTGGTACTCATACTACACTTCTGCACTTTTTGGTGCAGATATTAGTTGACCTTCTATCGTTGATCGCGTTGGAGACTCGTTCAGCTTTTGGACATCGAGACTAGGGTGAGCACCTGCCGCTCGGGGCTTGTCTACATCTCATCTTTTGCACTGCTACTCCTTGTATTTTCAGAGACAGATTTATATTGTATTTTGTTACTTCTGGCACTTAGATTCCATTAGAAGCTTCTGTACTATCGATACCAAGTCTTGGGGTTGGTGTAGTATCTTTTTATATATACTTTGGGTTGTTGCTTCCGTGTGCCTTATCTTTACATTCAGCTTCCGCTTACTTCTGCTTGTTGTGCGTAATTAGTTAGGTGGTAGCTCATTACTAACCTTTCCGGGCTACGGGGATTGGTTCGCCTACAAGGGGGTTGTAGGTGCCATCATGACCTGAGAAATCGGGTCGTGACAACTTGGTATCAGAGCTCTAGGTTCACCGGTGTCGTGGTACAGAGGCAAGTGGCTACGTAGAGTCTTGCGGATCTGTACGATGACGTCCGTATCCCATCTGCGGGAGGCTACAAGGCATTGTTAGGAAAAGTTTCATCTTCTTGGCTCCTTATCGTACGTTCCTGGATCTATGGACTTCTAAACTTTGGTTGTTTCATTCCTTCTCAGATGCCTAAGACGAGTTCGACAGCGGTTGGAGAAGAATGCCTGCAAATTCGAAGGTCGTTATGATGAGGAAGAGAAAGACTAAAAAGGTACAACTTATTTTATTTTATTTTTCAAATCTTTTAGTTTAATATTACATATTTATAAATTTTATTTGTAATAAAATACTATATTTATGCATTAATCATGATGTAATTTCGTTGGGAAGATGAGTAGCGCAGAATTGTTTTGTGAAAAAAAAATGCAGTGATCTTTCTTATCTCATTATTGTGTACTGAAGAAGCTGGAAACAAAAACTTAACCAAATTGTCTATGGTCAGTTTGAGTATACCAATTGAAAAGTTGGCTAATTGGGTTTGAGACTACAAAAGAAAAATTAAATCAAGAGATAAACTATTCAAAATATTTTGATTCAATCTCTGAAAAACGTCTTCATCTTAATCTGCACAATTTTTTTAAAAATATTGAAACGGTGTAATTTGAATGAATGTAGTGATAACCTTATACTGAAATTGAATTAGTATAAATATTTTCTCCAATATAATTTGCAAAATTTATTAAAAAGATTAAAATATTATATTTAGTGTTTGTATTTGAATTGAAGATAAATATCTTTTAAGTGCTTTAGATTATCACAATTTTTATCGCTTTATCACTTAGTGAATAATAGATAAAGTCTCTTATTTCAAATTGAAAAAAAAATGAATCAAAATTAAGTTTTTTAATTGGAAATAAAATCTTTGAATTTCAATCGATATAAAAATTATTTTTAAACTTGAATTGTATATCGATTTGATTTTTTTTTCAATTTAAATTCAAAGACTTTACCTTTTAATTTACTAAATAATAAAACAATAAGAATTATGATAATTTAAAGCACTTAAAAATGTGATATTATATATGACCATCATATTAACTTCAAGTTGCAAATACATACTAGGACCATATCGTCTTTGCTATTACAAGTGTAATGTCAATGTAAAAGTGTTCATCTCAACTTTCAAGTGATGAGTACCCTCAAAAAGGAGAAGTATTCATGCATTTACCTAGAGGCAACTATTGTTATCTTTATTCTCTCTTCTTTTGAATGATAGATAAAGAGGAACGAAAAAAACATGAGTATTGCAAAAAAGTCGAAAGTAAAGAAACAAATTTCCATTTTTAGCCGTAACAAAGAAAAGAGATGACTCGAAGTGAGTGAAGTAGAGAAACAAGTATTCTAAAATACAGTCTTGGCGAGAATAACTGCATAGATTGAATTACACACGTTGTTAACAATGTCGTGTTTTTCTTTTTTTTCTTAAATATGAAGGCTTAATGAGCAGTTGTCTTTAGAAACTTTCTTTATTAGTGTATGTTATTAATTATCCCCACCAATTTTTCTTTTAATTGAAAGATGAATTATTTTGACTTGAAAAAGAAATTTGAATTTGATTGAAAATAAAAACTTAAAGATAAAAAAAATAGTCCTAAAATTTTATAACTGTATTACTATATAAGCCAAATAGTTTGCGCAATCAAACGGTATAGTTACTAAAGGATAAATTTATCACCCAAAAAAAGGATAAATTCGTTTAGAATACATTTTGACCACTCGAATTCAAAATGGATTTGAATTGAAAGATAAAAATACTTATATTTGAGATAAGAAACTTTGTTGAATTATGATAAGAAAAATCATAATTTAGATAAGACCAAGTAACCGAAATTTCAATAGATAAAGTCAAATATAAAATAATGGATTAATAAAATCGATTACATATATATAAGAGGGAGTTGATGCTGAAGTAGGCACGACATCGCGCCTGCTTCAGTATCTAGGGGCATTTTGATCATTTTTGTTAATTTTTCCATTTTAATTTGTTTGTCTTATTCTTTTAATCTATTATATATTTTAAAATTACGTAAAAATCAATCACTAGATTTAGCAATTTAGAATATTTAAAAAATATATAAAAAAATTTAGTTGACTCTGAAAATCTATGAGTGCCACATAAATTTATAATGACCCTCCCAGTCATTTTTCGTGTTTTTGCCTTTCTTGTACCGTTCGAGCTTGCTTGTAGCAGCAGCCCCAAGTCATTTATGACTTGTTGGGACCGGTAGTTCGATGCCCGGGCCATTGGTTTGGTCTTTTTGGCCATTCTTTATTTTAGAGTTTTAAGCTTTTGAAATCATTGACTTCAGTCAACATTCTTTGTGAACGTGCTTGGAATCGAATTCTGACAGTTTTGTTAGCTCTGGAGCATGGACTTTGGTCTAGAGTGACCTTTGGTCGGGATCTGAAAGCTTTTCAACTTGAAATTCTCTCTCGTTCTGTGTTTTCAGGCCAGTTGAGCTGGTTTGGTTGACTTTGGTCAACATTCGAAGGAGACGGCCTCGGATGAAAATTCTGTCAGAGCAATTAACTCCGGAATGCCGAGTTTGTGTTAGATAGTTGATTGGTTCGGGTCCCGGGTGATCCGGGCTCATTTCGAATGTTTGGTTGCCATTAGCTAGTGTTGACTTGGGTCAACATTCCTCCGAGATGACCTCATATGGGAGTTTCATTGATTCCGTTGAGTTCGGAACGTCATTTTCACTTTAATAGCACTATTTAGGCTTGACTGGTGAGTGGTTTATGGCTATTTTTCCTTGGTATTGATATCTTAGGCTTGTTTCTATTAGTATTTGATTTCTGGCTCGATTTGTTGGTTTACTTCTCTTCTTTCTATTAAATTGAGGTTACCGGTATACTGCCCATCTCCTTAAATTCTCTTTATTTACTTATATTATTGATGCAAGGATTCCAGGTGCGTTCTTCATCCTTACACCTGTGTTCCTATGTTATGTATATGCATGTGCTAGCATTTTTGCCTTGACTCTTGGTTGTCAATTCTCCATGCTAGTTTTCATGTGCTTTATCCATTATTTTCCGTGATTGCTTTCTTGCTATCTGCTATTTACTGTTTTTATATCTTATATGTGCTCAGTTGGCCAATGATACCTACTTAGTACCCGTTGTCTTGGTGCTCATACTACACTTCTGCACTTTTTGGTGCAGATATTAGTTGAGCTTTCACCGTTGATCGCGTTGGAGGCTCGTGCAGCTTTGGACATCGAGACTAGGGTGAGCTCCTGCCGCTCGGGGCTTTTCTACATCTCATATTTTGTACTGCTACTCCTTGTATTTTTGGAGACACATTTATATTGTATTTTTTACTTCTGGCACTCGTATTCCATTAGAAGCTTCTGTACTATCGATATCAAGTCTTGGGGTTGGTGTAGTGTCTTTGTATATATACTTTGGGTTGTTGCTTCTGCTTGCCTTATCTTTAAATTCAGCTTCCTCTTACTTCTGCTTGTTGTGCGTAATTGGTTAGGTGGTAACCCATTACTAAACGTTCTGGGCTACGGGGATTGGTTCACCTACTGGGGGGTTGTAGGTGCCATCATGACCTGAGAAATTAGGTCATGACAACTTGGTATCAGAGCTCTAGGTTCATCCGTGTCGTGGTACAGAGTCAAGTGGCTATGTAGAGTCTCGCGGATTGGTACGATGACGTCCGTATTCCATCTTCAGGAGGCTATAAGGCATTATTAGGAAAGGTTTCATCTTCTTGGATCCTTATCTTGCGTTCCTGGATCTATGGACTTCTAAACTTTTGTTGTTTCATTCCTTCTCAGATGCCTAAGATGAGTTAGACAGCGGTTGGTGTCGAGGCTTCTCTGCCTATTGCTTCAGTGCTTCCGTCAGTGCTAGGACTTCAGAGTGAGAGTTTACCGCACCAAATAGGGGGTGTGGGGTCAGCCCAGCCTCCAATTAGATTTATAGCTACCCCAATTCTTCAGGACACCGTGGCTAGGACTCTGATTCCTCCAGTGGGTGTTTTAGTACCCGATTCTACGAGCAGTGCTTCAGTTAGGGTTGAGCTACCAGCTCTTCAGCAGGGTTGTCTGTCAGTATTAGAGTATGAGGTGAGGTTTCATGAGATGGTTAGGCTTACTACTAGGACTGTGCCTTCAGAGTTTGATAGGGTTCAGAGCTTTGTTGGAGGTTTGATTTCACCGCTCCATCTGGCGACCGAGCATTTAGTTACAGTTTAGACTACCTTTCTTCAGGTAGTGGATCATGCTTGGGCTATCGAGGGTTTATACCGTGAGGCTTATGGAGGTAGTGCTAAGAAATATCGTCACAAGGATAGTTCTCGAGGTTCACAGACTCGAGGTAGAGGATTCTCTACCAGTGATAGGTTCCATTGCTTCTTATCTACCCGACCAATTTCAGTTGCTCCACAGGTTCCAGAGAGTGGTTTTGTAGGGCATGTTGAGCAGAGTGGGCAGGGTACAGATCATATTCTCTGAGATTTTCCTTCGGAGTGTGTAGGGCGTAGTGGCCGATCAGGTCCAGTAGGATCATCACGTCAGACTCAACTTGGTAAGGCTTGTTATTGGTGCAGGGAGCGTGAGCACTTAGTTAGGGATTGTCCCGCGATTCCACCTCTCAGTCAGCAGGGTCAGCATGTGTTACCTCCCAGAGCTTCATTGCCACCGACCAGGGGTGAAGTACAGGGTCGTAGGGGTAGTCCCCAGACAACGAGAGGTAGTGTGCAGGGTTGTGGGGGTGGTCCCCGGATAGTTAAAGTTGACTTTCATCCAGGTAGTTCAGGTATGCATCCAGAGTCGACAGGCACCGTGCGTCAGAGTAGAGCTTCTTTGGGTTGCTATGGTTGTGGTGTGATGGGGAATTATGCTAGAGACTGTCCCTGGCGAAGGATGGTTGAGCCCTCAGCTTCGACTACTCCGACCAGTTTTAGACCCCGTCAGTCCGATGCCCCTCTTGGTGGGCCCGAGGTTGAGGTTCCAGATATCATTGCTCCAGGTTAGGCTTTTGCTACCTTCGGCTTGTGATAGTTCTGCTCGCGTTGCGATCCTGTCCCTTCTATCGTTTATTTGCTTATATGCCTACCTTCTACTTGTTTAGTTATTTGATTTCTAAATTATTGTATCTATGTGTGTTTTATTGGTAGTTTGTTCTTTAATAGTAGATGGGGTGAGATGTCCTTGAGAGGTGTTTACCCAGAGTTGTAGCTCATGAGTAGTTCTTGTTGTTCTGTTTCTGGTTGGGTTTATCCCTGTTTCGCTGTGGGTCTAGGCCTGTGATTGAGCCTTCCCTGTTGAGCGGTCCTAGATGGTTGTTGCCTAAGATGTTATCTAGCGTGGCTAGAGGTTCTTGTTTTGGTTTGGTGTTACCAGTAGTTGTACCGGAGTTGAGACTTTGTCTTCAGTTGGAAGATGTTTGCTATGCTAGCGTGCATAGTTTGGTTTTGTTTTTGGGTGATTATAGTCGACCCTCTTTATTTGGTTGGCTTAGGAGGTTGGCAGGTATGTGGGATGTTCCCATAAGTCTCCCTCAATTTCTTGTCCGATTGGGTTGCCTTATCGTTTTCCCCGATTCTAGTTGCAATAAATTTTGATCGTAGTCCTCTTGTTGAACCTTTGATGGTGTCATTCTGATTGAGTTTGGCTTTAGCATTTTCGATTAAGTGTTGACCGTAGCCTCGTGGGTGAGTTGTATTCGTACCATTCTGGTGAGCCGGGCATCCGGCCCACTTTCTCCTGCCTTGTTGAGTTTTGACAATGTAAGTTTTGGAGCTAAGGGAATGGCTCCAGGTTCTTATTTTTAGAAAGCAGTTTGTAAGGTTCAGTATATGCTACGGAAAGGTTTTGTTGGGTTGAAAAAGGAAGGAGATGACTCGTATTTGTGCTTATGTGTTTTAGTAGTTGACTGAGGTGACAACGAAGGCTTGCTTTGGGATTGTCTGTCAGTGATTTGATTTGGCCGTCTACAGATTGCAGTGGCTTTTCTTTCGATTGGTTTGAGACTTCAGTAGCAGCTGCGGTTTTGGAAATTTGCATTTTCAATCCTAGTTGGCTTCGGTTCCTAAAGATTTATTGGCAGCATATGGGTTCGATAGAGGCAGTGGTTGGTAAACCAGGGTTTGGTTTTAGAATTATGGCTTGGCAGGTTACATCGGATGGTTTGTGGCAGTTTTTATTTGGTTGCAGCATCCTAGTGGGTGCGGGCAACATAGCTTCTTTACTTCAGTTTCGGATGCGACTATTGGCCTTGGGAACCTAGTCCTTGGCTAACCTCTGTTTTAGGCTGGATATTCCTGATTTCAGCGGTGCTCTTCATGGTACGAAGTTTCTTCCATCTTGGTTGGACAGATGCAGTGACGCAAGTTCCAGAACTAGCAATGATGTATTGTACGTGGTCAGCTTGTGCGGGTTGAGACTAGCAGGGTTATTTCTCAGTTTCAGTGGTACTTAAAGAATAGTTGGTTGTGTGCAGATCCGATAGAGCGGTTGATTCAAGCCAAAGGGATGAGTTGAAGTGATATGAAAATTTCTATGGCTAGATGGCAACTTTGAATCCCAGGCACCTTTCCCTTTGCCTTCGGGGTGTTTTGACTTGATATTCATGGCATGGTGGACTTCTCCCCGAGGTGAGCTTGGTAAGACGACTTCAAATCAGAATGGTGTTCGACTATTTGGAGTTACAGCGGTATTCTCTGAGTTTGGAGCTTAACTGGTGATTTCGAGCTCCGTGGTAGGCTTGCCACACTCCTTGTAGAGGCTTGGTTTTGGGTTTTGGTCTGTTAGGCAGGTTGCCCTGGTTAATTTGCTTCCAGTTGACTTAGACTCGTCGTGATGCAGCAGTTGGGTTCGTTCTACAGGTTGGAAGTTTCTCCGTCAACACAGGGTATTCATATGTGCCTTTCCTAACTTTGGTGTGCGGATTTCCAGTTGGATTCAGATGGGTTGTTCAGTTGGGTTCTGTTATTGAGTTTGATGTTAGTAAAAGTGCTCGTTCATTGGTTGGTGGCCAGTCGGGCCAGGTAACTCCAGTCTTCGATGATATGCTACGGGTTGTTATCTTAGATGGCAAAGGCTAGTAGGCTATAGCTTGACATGGACAGAACTTGAGTATAAAGGGTGGCTTCGTCCGTGGTAGAATATAAGAGGGAACTATGGATCTCCGGTTTGTCAGTTGATGCTTCGAGAGTGGCTCGAGTGTTCGGCTTATATGAAGTTGCATGATTATGGTACAAAAGGATTTGGTTCAGAATAGAAGAGATTTGCGGATCAACGGGTTCATAAGTTAAAGTTTGGGGTTGATGGCTCTTCTGGTAAATTTGGTTGTGTTTTTGAAGGTTCGAGTTTTGTGTGTCGATCTCCTCGCTTATCTGGTTTTGGTTTTATGTCGATGCTTTCTAGTTGAGAATCTCATGGTTCAGTTTGGGTTGGCAGATCTTTGGAGTTTTGGAGTGTAAGCTTGGAATCTAGCTTGGGTAGTAATAGGTTTAGGCTTTGTTGCTTTCTTTGGTTCTTTTCTGTTGGGTGCCGTCCAGTCGAGGAGTCTACCCAGGGTGCCCGAGAGGGTAGTGCGGGCTTTGTATCTGATGTTCTTGTAATCTTTAGTCTATCCTTCTTTCCTGACTTTCGGGGATGAAAGTCTTTTTAGTAGTGGATGATGTAATGACCCTTCTGGTCATTTACGTATTTATTCCCTTCTTGTACCGTTAGAGCTTGCCTGTAGTGGCCCCAAGTCATTTATGGCTTGCTGGGATCGGTAGTTTGGTGCCCGGGCCATTTGTTTGGTCTTTTTGGCCGTTCCTTATTTTAGAGCTTTAGACTTTTAAAATCGTTAACTTTAGTCAACATTCTTTGTGAATGTGCTCGGAATTGAATTCTGACAGTTTCGTTAGCTCTGGAGAGTGGACTTTGATCTAGAGGGACCCTTGGTCGGGATCCGGGGGCTTTTCAACTTGGAAATATCTCTCATTTTGTGTTTTCTAGCCAACTGGGCTTATTTGGTTGACTTTTGTCATCATTCGGAGAAGACAACCTCGGATGGAAATTCCGTCAACGCTGTTAGCTCCGCAATGTTGAGTTTTTGTGAGTTAGTTGGTTGGTTCAGGTTCCGGATGAGCCGAGCTCATTTCGGGTGTTTGGTTGGGTTTAGATAGTGTTGACTTGGGTCAACATTCTTCTGAAACAACCTCGTATGGGAGTTTCGTTGATTCCATTGAGTCCAGAATGTCGTTTCCACTCAAATAACATATTTGGTTTTTGAATATCGAGTTCCGATTGCGCCCGGAATACCCCATAGAAGTTTTGGCTGTTGCTTGTTTTTTCTAATTCTGGTGGCCTTTAGCGCGATCGCGCTACTTTAGCGCGATTGCGCAGGTCTATGATTTCCCCTTCAGCGCAATCGCGCTCCTATAGTGAGATAGCGCTGATCTGTGACTTTTCCTGTAGCGCGATAGCACTGGTCTGGGATCCTTCCTTCAGCGCGATCGCGCTCCTTTAGCGCGATAGCGCTGACCAGCGACCAACAGCAATATAACTCTTTTCCCTTCATTTTTTCAGCCATTATTCTTCATTTCCCTCAACTCCTTGGCACCTAAATCCCTCTCTAAATTGCTCCCATCAGTTCATAGCCTTGGGGGAATCCATTTGGTTGTGGGATTTTAGCTCCTCCTTGTCGTGTGGTAAGTCCTGTTCTTCCCTAAGTTGGTCTTCTTCATCTTTCTCAAACCTCCATTGATGAGTTTTCTAAAGGTTGAAATTTCTTGAAGAAACTACTCTCTTGAGTTTTGCATGATCGTGGGTTCGGAGTTTTTCACCTCCTTAGCTTGCCTTCTCGTTGCGATAAGTATCTTTTGGCTAAAATTGTGAATTTATTTCTTCAAAATTACTCTTTTATTTCTTGGCTTGGGCGGGCTTTTTTGAGCCCCAATCGCTGTTCATTTCTGCTCAATTTTTGATCATGTGCTCCCGGGATAGTAAGAAACACATGAGTGTTTTTCGTTTTTAGTTTTGGGTTGCAGGGCCCACGAACCCGTTTGTGACCTGAATTTCAACCCGGCTATTATTATAGTAATATGGGTATCGTTAGTGTTGTTTTGACGCCTAGATTATTGTGTTGATAGTGGTTTCACAATTTGGAGCTTTCAGAGCAGTTCGAGCCTTGACGACGCCATCCCCGCAACTATTCGTCAGACGACAGGTAGGTTATGGCTTTCCCTACCTAGACTCTGCTCATATAGGCTATAACTGCATTAATTAGCATCCTTGGGTGGGTTTTTATAGGTTGGTACCCCAGACCTTGTCCTCCTTTCTGTCCATTTATTTCATGCGTTGATTGTAGTATTCGCGAAGTATTGTATATCACCCTTGTGGTCCTGTGTGGCCTGGTATTGACTCTAGAACATAAATGGTGGGTTATTTGGGAATGTCCGCGATTTCCTGGACATAGAGATATCCTTTTAGGCTGGTTATGTCTGCTGAGTAGCTGTTGGGCCTGTGCAGGGCTAATAGGAAATGTTTGTGAGCCGCTGGGCTAATTTATATTGGTGTGCGAGCATATCATCCATGAAAAAGGTTTTCCCTTCATGTTTTACTTCGGTTTTGGCTGTGAGCCACTATAGATATTTTGTCCTAAACTTGCATGGCCCCGGGGGGCCATTTTTGGTATATCCTAATGATGACATGCGATTTTGGATGATTTCACACCTGATTTTCTACTGAAACTACGCTCTGTTGGGCCGAGCATTAGACCTGATTTCTGACTGATTTAGATCCGAATATGCTCTGGGCACCCTTTGAGAGGGTTGTTGAGACTTTTACCACTGATTTAGACCCAAGTATACCTCGGGCACCCTTTGAGGGGATCTTTTGAGATTACTACTACTGTTTTAGACCTGGTTCAATCTCGGGCACATATTTCGTGGTTCGAATTCTTTGAGATTTTGTGTTCGTTACTATATGTGGTCAGGGACCTCCATGGTCCCTCCGTTCCGGGGCCTAGCTAGGAGCCAGGTGCGCCGGAGGAGGGGTATATGGTGTAGAATGAGGTATAGCGGGCACGTCCCACCATGGGTACTCCTACAGAAGTGTCGAGAAGAGGTGCATACAGAGTTACTATTACCGGTTCCATCATTATCACATCATCATGCATAATTCACTCGGATTCCACCCTTGTTTGATATGTGTTCAGTGTACGCTTCAATTGTATAGGTGGCCGGAGGTTTTGTTTTCACTTGATTGTATTCCTCGGTTGTATGGGCTGCCGCTGGGAGTGTAGGTAGATTAAATTTACTCCTGTCTTTATTTAGAAGCTTGTCAAGGCTTTCATTTTTGGTGGATTAGCAGTTTTTAGCCTGCTGAGGCACCGTCTTTGGGACTGAGATTATTGAGGGGCTTATGGGTCCCATCTTTTTGAGTTTTCGATTTCGTAGCTTTCTGAGCAATTGTGAGTTTCGATTCCTGTTTTATCCTAGTTTGAGTAGCAGTTTGGATACTCTTGGGTTAGTTATTCCATCTTAGGCTTGACTGGTGAGGGGTTTATGGCTATTTTTCCTTGGTATTGATATCTTAGGCTCGTTTCTATTAGTATTTGATTTCTGGCTCAATTTGTTGGTTTTCTACTATTCTTTCCGTTAAATTGAGGTTACTGGTATACCGCCCATCTCCTTAAATTCTCTTTGTTTACTTATATTATTGCTGCAAGGATTCCAGGTGCGTTCTTCATCCTTACACCTGTGTTCCTATGTTATGTATATGCCTGTGCTAGCATTTTTGCCTTGACTCTTGGTTGTCTATTCTCCATGCTAGTTTTCATGTGCTTTATCCATTGTTTTCAGTGTCTGCTTTCTTGCTATCTTCTATTTACTATTTTTATATCTTATATGTGCTCAGTCGGCCGATGATACCTACTGAGTACCCGTTGTCTTGGTACTCATACTACACTTCTGCACTTTTTGGTGCAGATATTAGTTGACCTTCTATCGTTGATCGCGTTGGAGACTCGTTCAGCTTTTGGACATCGAGACTAGGGTGAGCACCTGCCGCTCGGGGCTTGTCTACATCTCATCTTTTGCACTGCTACTCCTTGTATTTTCAGAGACAGATTTATATTGTATTTTGTTACTTCTGGCACTTAGATTCCATTAGAAGCTTCTGTACTATCGATACCAAGTCTTGGGGTTGGTGTAGTATCTTTTTATATATACTTTGGGTTGTTGCTTCCGTGTGCCTTATCTTTACATTCAGCTTCCGCTTACTTCTGCTTGTTGTGCGTAATTAGTTAGGTGGTAGCTCATTACTAACCTTTCCGGGCTACGGGGATTGGTTCGCCTACAAGGGGGTTGTAGGTGCCATCATGACCTGAGAAATCGGGTCGTGACAACTTGGTATCAGAGCTCTAGGTTCACCGGTGTCGTGGTACAGAGGCAAGTGGCTACGTAGAGTCTTGCGGATCTGTACGATGACGTCCGTATCCCATCTGCGGGAGGCTACAAGGCATTGTTAGGAAAAGTTTCATCTTCTTGGCTCCTTATCGTACGTTCCTGGATCTATGGACTTCTAAACTTTGGTTGTTTCATTCCTTCTCAGATGCCTAAGACGAGTTCGACAGCGGTTGGAGAAGAATGCCTGCAAATTCGAAGGTCGTTATGATGAGGAAGAGAAAGACTAAAAAGGTACAACTTATTTTATTTTATTTTTCAAATCTTTTAGTTTAATATTACATATTTATAAATTTTATTTGTAATAAAATACTATATTTATGCATTAATCATGATGTAATTTCGTTGGGAAGATGAGTAGCGCAGAATTGTTTTGTGAAAAAAAAATGCAGTGATCTTTCTTATCTCATTATTGTGTACTGAAGAAGCTGGAAACAAAAACTTAACCAAATTGTCTATGGTCAGTTTGAGTATACCAATTGAAAAGTTGGCTAATTGGGTTTGAGACTACAAAAGAAAAATTAAATCAAGAGATAAACTATTCAAAATATTTTGATTCAATCTCTGAAAAACGTCTTCATCTTAATCTGCACAATTTTTTTAAAAATATTGAAACGGTGTAATTTGAATGAATGTAGTGATAACCTTATACTGAAATTGAATTAGTATAAATATTTTCTCCAATATAATTTGCAAAATTTATTAAAAAGATTAAAATATTATATTTAGTGTTTGTATTTGAATTGAAGATAAATATCTTTTAAGTGCTTTAGATTATCACAATTTTTATCGCTTTATCACTTAGTGAATAATAGATAAAGTCTCTTATTTCAAATTGAAAAAAAAATGAATCAAAATTAAGTTTTTTAATTGGAAATAAAATCTTTGAATTTCAATCGATATAAAAATTATTTTTAAACTTGAATTGTATATCGATTTGATTTTTTTTTCAATTTAAATTCAAAGACTTTACCTTTTAATTTACTAAATAATAAAACAATAAGAATTATGATAATTTAAAGCACTTAAAAATGTGATATTATATATGACCATCATATTAACTTCAAGTTGCAAATACATACTAGGACCATATCGTCTTTGCTATTACAAGTGTAATGTCAATGTAAAAGTGTTCATCTCAACTTTCAAGTGATGAGTACCCTCAAAAAGGAGAAGTATTCATGCATTTACCTAGAGGCAACTATTGTTATCTTTATTCTCTCTTCTTTTGAATGATAGATAAAGAGGAACGAAAAAAACATGAGTATTGCAAAAAAGTCGAAAGTAAAGAAACAAATTTCCATTTTTAGCCGTAACAAAGAAAAGAGATGACTCGAAGTGAGTGAAGTAGAGAAACAAGTATTCTAAAATACAGTCTTGGCGAGAATAACTGCATAGATTGAATTACACACGTTGTTAACAATGTCGTGTTTTTCTTTTTTTTCTTAAATATGAAGGCTTAATGAGCAGTTGTCTTTAGAAACTTTCTTTATTAGTGTATGTTATTAATTATCCCCACCAATTTTTCTTTTAATTGAAAGATGAATTATTTTGACTTGAAAAAGAAATTTGAATTTGATTGAAAATAAAAACTTAAAGATAAAAAAAATAGTCCTAAAATTTTATAACTGTATTACTATATAAGCCAAATAGTTTGCGCAATCAAACGGTATAGTTACTAAAGGATAAATTTATCACCCAAAAAAAGGATAAATTCGTTTAGAATACATTTTGACCACTCGAATTCAAAATGGATTTGAATTGAAAGATAAAAATACTTATATTTGAGATAAGAAACTTTGTTGAATTATGATAAGAAAAATCATAATTTAGATAAGACCAAGTAACCGAAATTTCAATAGATAAAGTCAAATATAAAATAATGGATTAATAAAATCGATTACATATATATAAGAGGGAGTTGATGCTGAAGTAGGCACGACATCGCGCCTGCTTCAGTATCTAGGGGCATTTTGATCATTTTTGTTAATTTTTCCATTTTAATTTGTTTGTCTTATTCTTTTAATCTATTATATATTTTAAAATTACGTAAAAATCAATCACTAGATTTAGCAATTTAGAATATTTAAAAAATATATAAAAAAATTTAGTTGACTCTGAAAATCTATGAGTGCCACATAAATTTATAATGACCCTCCCAGTCATTTTTCGTGTTTTTGCCTTTCTTGTACCGTTCGAGCTTGCTTGTAGCAGCAGCCCCAAGTCATTTATGACTTGTTGGGACCGGTAGTTCGATGCCCGGGCCATTGGTTTGGTCTTTTTGGCCATTCTTTATTTTAGAGTTTTAAGCTTTTGAAATCATTGACTTCAGTCAACATTCTTTGTGAACGTGCTTGGAATCGAATTCTGACAGTTTTGTTAGCTCTGGAGCATGGACTTTGGTCTAGAGTGACCTTTGGTCGGGATCTGAAAGCTTTTCAACTTGAAATTCTCTCTCGTTCTGTGTTTTCAGGCCAGTTGAGCTGGTTTGGTTGACTTTGGTCAACATTCGAAGGAGACGGCCTCGGATGAAAATTCTGTCAGAGCAATTAACTCCGGAATGCCGAGTTTGTGTTAGATAGTTGATTGGTTCGGGTCCCGGGTGATCCGGGCTCATTTCGAATGTTTGGTTGCCATTAGCTAGTGTTGACTTGGGTCAACATTCCTCCGAGATGACCTCATATGGGAGTTTCATTGATTCCGTTGAGTTCGGAACGTCATTTTCACTTTAATAGCACTATTTATTTTTGAGTATCAGGTTTCGATTGTGCCCGGATTGCCCCGTAGAAGTTTTGACTGTTGCTGGTTTTTTTTGCTTCTGGTGGCCTTTAGCGCGATCGCGCTCCTTCAGTGCGATTGCGCTGGTGCGATCGCGCTCCTTTAGCGCGATAGCGCTGACCAGCGACCAACAGCTATATAATTCTTTGGCCTTCATTTTTTCAGCTTGTTTCTCACACTTTTCCCAACTCTAAACTCTAAGTTCTCCTACCAAATTGCTCCCATCAGTCCTAAAGCTTGGAGAATCCATCAAATTGTTGGGAAATCTTGTTTCCTCGTTGTTGGGTAAGTTCTTCTTCCCCAAAATTTGTTCCTTCTCCATTGTTGCTACCACCATTTCTGTAATTCTTAAAGCTTGGAATTTCTTGTAGTAACTGCCCTCTTGAGCTTTGCATGATCATGTATTCTGAGTTCTCACTCCCTTAGTTCATCTTCTCGTGGTGGTAAGTTTCTTTTGATTAATTTTCGGAATTATTTCTTGAAATTCCATCCTTAATTCTTGACTTGAGCGAGCTGTTTTGAGCCCCAATAATTATCCATTTCCGCTCAATTTTTGAGCATGTGCTCCTTATATGGTGTGTGTATTTTTCATTTCTGGTTTTGGGTCGCTGGGCCCATGGGTCTGTTTGTGACCCAGATTTTGACCCGGTTATGTTTATAACATTATGGGTATCGTTAGTCTTGTATTAATGTGTAGATTATTGTATTGATAGTGTTTTTACAAATTAGAGCTTTCCGGAGTAGTTCGAGCCTGGACAACGTCGTTTCCGCAGCTAGTCGTTGGATGACAGGTAGGTTATGGTTTTCCCTACCTAAACTCTGCGTATATAGGCTATAACTGCATTAATTAGCATCCTTGGGTGGGTTGTTTTAGGTTGGTACCCCAGACCTTGCCCGTCTTTTTTGTCCATTTACTTCATACATTGATTGTAGTATTCGTGTAGTATTGTATATCACTCTTGTGGTCCTGTGCGGCCTTGTATTGACTCTGGAACATAGACGGTGGGTTATTTGGGAATGTCCGCGAGTTCTGGACATAGAGATATTCTTTTAGGCTGGTTATGTCTGCTGAGTAGCTGTGAAGCCTGTGCAGGGTCAGTAGGAATGTTTGTGAGCCGTTGAGCTAATTTATATTTATGTGCGAGCATATCATCCATGAAAAAGGCTTTCCCTGCATGTTTTACTTCGATTTTGGCTGCGAGCCACTATAAATGGTTTTTCCTAAACTTGCTTGGCCCTGGGGGACCATTTTTGGTATAATCTAATAATGACATGAGATTTTGGATGATTTCACACTGATTTCCTACTGATACTAGGCTCTGCTGGGCAGAGCACTAGACCTGATCTCCTACTGATACTAGGCTCTGCTAGGTAGAGCACTAGACCTGATTTCTTACTGATTTATACCTGGATACGCTCTGGCATCCTTTGAGAGGGTTATTGAGACTTTTATCACTGATTTAGACCCGAGTATACTTTAGACACCCTTTGAGAGGGTCTTTTGAGATTACTACTACTGTTTTAGACCCGATTTAACTCTGAGCATATAATTCGAGGTTCTGATTCTCTGAGATTTTGCGTTCGTTACTGTATGTGGTCAGGGACCTCCATAGGCCCTCTGTTCCAGGACCTGGCTACAGGCTGAGAGTGCCGAAAGAGGGTTATACGGCGTAGGATGAGGTATAGCGGGAGTGCCGGAGGGAGGTTCATACAAAGTCACTATTACCGGTTTCATCATTATCATCATCATGCATATTTCACTCGGATTCCACCCTTGTTTGCTGTGTGTTCAGTGTACGCTCCAGTTGTATGGGCGGCTGAAGGGTTTGTTTTCACTTGATTGCGTTCCTCGGTTGTATGGGCGGCTGTAGGGACTATAGGTAGTTTAGATTACTCTTCTCTCTTTATAGAGCTAGTTATGGTCCTTATTTCTTGGTGATTTAGCGGTAATTAGCCTATTGAGGCTCCGGTTGTGGGATTTTGAATATTGAGAGGGCTAGGGGGTCTTATCTTATTGAGGCACTTTTGTGTGGCCTTCTGAGTAGATTGTGAGTTTCTGGTTCAATTCTTATCAGTATTTGAGTAGTATTTATCGGTTATTGTGGGTTAGTTATTCCATCCTAGGGTTGTACTTGTGAGGTGGATTCCTGTTTATGCTATCTTGAAGTTGGATTGATGTCATGATTTCCTTATGCTTGTTGATTCCATCTTGAGTATGTTAGACTTATTTCCTTCTTTTCCTTTTACTTGAGGTTACCGGTATACCGCCATGTTCTTGACTCTCTCTCCTTTTATATACTATTGTTGCAAGGATTCCAAGTGCGTTCTTCTTCCTTACACTTGTGTTTTTGTGTTATGTATATGTTTGTGCTAGCATGTATACTTGTAACTCTTGGTTGATTGCTCCTTGTGCTAGTTCCTTGCTTCCGTGACTACTTTCTTGTGTTCTGCTTATTACTGTTTTTATATCTTATATGTGCTCAACAAGGCAGGAGAAAATGGGCCTAATGCCCGACTCACTCAGAATGCTACGAATACATCTCAACCACGAGGCTACAGTCAACACTTAGTCAAAAATGCTAAAGCCAAAACTCAATCACAATGCCACAATCAAAGGGTTAACAAGAGGACTGTGATCAAAATTCATTCCAACTGGAACCGGGGAAAACGATAAGACAACCCAACCGGACAAGAAACTTAGGGAGACTATGGGAACAACCCACATACATGCCAACCTCCTAAACCAACCAAATAAAGAGGGTCGATTCTAATCACATGAAAACAAAACCAATCTATGCACGCTAGCATAACTGACACCTCTCAACTTAAGACAAAACCCGAACTCCGGCACAACCACCAGTAACACCAAACCAATACAAGGACTTCTAGCAACGCTAGAAAATAGCCTAGGCAACAACCATCAAGGACCGCTCAACAAGGAAGACTCAATCACAAGTCAAGAATAACAACGAAACAAGGATAAACCTAACCAAAAACAGAACAACAAGAACTACCCACGAGCTACAACTTTGGGTAAAACACCTCACAAGGCTAACTCACTCCCATCCACTACTAAAGAATAAACTACCAAGAAAACTATGCATAAATACTACAATTCAGGTAGTCAATC
The DNA here is from genome assembly GCA_003996215.1 of Jaltomata sinuosa. Lineage (NCBI taxonomy): Eukaryota > Viridiplantae > Streptophyta > Magnoliopsida > Solanales > Solanaceae > Jaltomata > Jaltomata sinuosa. The sequence continues at coordinate 303,745 of QJPP01000560.1, forward strand.
AACTAAACAAGTAACAGGTAGACATATAAGCAAATAAATGACAGAAGGGATAGAATCGCAACGCGAACAGGACTATCACAAGCCGAAGGTATCAAAAGCTTAACCTGGAACAACGATATCAGGAACCTCTACCACAGTCCCACCAAGAGGGGAATCTGACTGAAGGGGTCTAACACTGATCGAAGTGGTCGAAGATGAAGGCTCTGCCATCCCTTGATGGGGACAGTCTCTAGTATAATGTACCATCACCCCACAACTATAGTAACCCAAAAGAGCCCTACTTCGATGTACAGTGCCTGTCGACTCTAGATGGATACCTGAACCATCTGGTTGGAAGCCACCTCTAACCATCTGGGGACCACCCCTACAACCCTGCACTCCACCTCTAGACTGTGGCACTGAAGCCCTGGGAGATAACTTCTGCTAACCCTACTGACTGGAAGGTGGAATCATGGGACAATCCCTAACCAAATGCTCGTGCCCACCGCACTAAAATCAAATTCCACTGAATAGATGCGGGCGAGAAGATCTCATTGAACTTGACTGGCCACCACAGACTACACAACCTGACTGTGAGCCTCGAGGAATCTGACCCATACCATGTCCACTCTGCTAAATATGTCCTGTACCAACACCCTCTGGAACCTGTGGAGCAACTGAAACCGGCCTGGTAGATAAGAAGCAGTGGAACCTATCTCTGGTGGAGAATCCCCTACCTCGAGTTTGAGAACCTCAAAAACTATCCTGGCCACGACGTTTCTTAGCACTACCTCCGTAAGCCTCACGACATAAACCCTCAATAGCCCAAGCATGATCCACTACCTGAAGAAAGGTCGTCCCAACTGTAACCAAATGCTCGATCGCGAAACGGAGCGGTGAAATCAAACCTCCAACAAAACTCTAAACCCTATCAAACTCTGAATGTATAGCCCTAGCAGTACGCCTAACCATGTCATGAAATCTCACATCATACTCCAATACCGACAGATAACCCTGCTGAAGAACTGGTAGCTCAACCCTAGCTGAAGCACCACTGGAAGAACCGGGTACTGAAACACCCATCGGAGGACTCAGAGTCCTAGCCACGGTGCCCTGAAGAGTTGGAGTAACTGTAAATCCAATCAGAAGCTGGGCTAGCCCCACACCCCCTATCTGATGCGGTAAACTCTCTCTGAAGTCCTGGCACTGACGAAAGCACTAAAGAAACAAGCACAGAAGATCTGACACCAACCACTGTCGAACTCATCGCAGGCATCTGAGAAGGAATGAAACAACCAAAGTTTAGAAGTCAATAGAGCCAGGAACGCACGATAAGGAGCCAAGATGATGATACTTTTCCTAACAATGCCCTGTAGCCTCCCGCCGATAGGATACAGACGTCATCATACCGATCTGCGAGACTCTACATATACACTTGCTTCTGTACCACGACACCGGTGAACCTGAAGCTCTGATACCAAGCTATCACGACCCGATTTCTCAGGTTATGATGGCATCTACAAACCCCCTAGTTGGCGAACCAATCCCCGTAGCCCATTACTAATCGTTCCGGGCTACGAGGATTGGTTCGCCTACTAGGGGGTTGTAAGTGCCATCATGACCTGAGAAATCGGGTGGTGACAAAATTGAAACAAAGAAAGTAACAAATATAATTCGAAAAATGGCGTAAAAACTAAAAAGTACTATAAATCACAATAATTATCAATGTAAAATATTTAAAAGACATAAAAAATTTAGTTGACTCTCCAAATTCTATCAATGCCACATAAATTTGTGTATAGAGAGTCACATATATTATTTTGAGAGTGAGTTGATGCGGAAGCAGGCACGAGGTCAACATGCCTGCTTCAGCATTTAGGGGCATTTTGATCATTTTTGTTAATTTCTCTATTTTAATTTGTTCGTCTTATTCTTTTAATCAATTAATATATTTAAATATTACATAAAAATCAATCACTATAATTAGCAATTTAAAATATTTAAAAAACATTTAAAAACATTTAGTTGACTCTTAAAATTCTATGAATGTCACATAAATTGAAACAGAGGAAGTAAGAAATATGATTTGAAAATGGCATAAATACTAAAAAGTATTATAAATCACAATAATTATCAATTTAAAATATTTAAAAGACATATAAAATATTTAGTTGACTCTTTAAATTCTATCAATACCACATAAATTGGTGTAGAGAGTATAACATATATTATTTAAAAAATTACGTAGAAAGTACTATAAATCACAATAATTAACAACATAAAATATCTAAAAATTATATAAAAGATTAGGTCAATGCCACATAAATCGAGACAGAGAGAGTAACATATATTATCTAAAAATTATGTAAAAAGTATTATAAATCACAGAATTAACAACTTAAAATACATAAAAATCATATAAATTTTTTGATTGACTCTCCAAATTTCATCTATGTCACATAAATTGAAACACAAAAAGTAGCATATATTGGGCCCGTGTTTACACGAAGCAGGCACGAAGTCAACGTGCCTGCTTCAGCAGGTTGGGCCATTTTGGTCATTTTTCATTAATTTCTTTATTTTAATTGATTTGTATTATATTTTTAATTTATTGTATATTTAAAAATTACATAAAAATATAAATCAGAATAATTAATAATTTAAAATATTTGAAAGACATAGAAGAGTAGGTTGACTCTAGAAATTCTATTGGTGCCGCATAAATTGGAACAGATGAAGTAACATATATTATTTGAAAATAATGTAAAAAGTACTATAAATCACAATAATCAACATTTTAAAATATTTAAAAAATATATAAAAAATTTAGTTGACTCTCCAATTCTATCAATGACACATAAATTGGAGTTGAGAGAATAACATATATTATTTAAAAATTACGTAGAAAGTACTATCAATCACAATAATTAACAACTTAAAATATTTAAAATACATAAAAATTTGATTGACTCTCGAAATGTCAAATAAATTGGGACAGAAGAAAAAGTATTATAAATCACAATAATTAACAACTTCAAATAATTATTAGTTGACTCTCAAAATTATATCAATGCCACATAAATTGGGACAGAGGGAGTAACATATATTATTTGAAAATTACGTAAAATGTATTATAAATCACAATAATTAACAACTTAAAATATGTAAAAACCATATAATTTTTTTTGATTGACTATCTAAATTCTATGTGTCACATAAATTGAGATAAAAAGTAGGAAAAAGTACACTAAATAGACCAAAAACCTAAATTATTTACACCTACATACCCCCTCCATTACTAACTCCATATATGTTCAATCGGCTAAAAATATTTACTCCTCGTGCCTCCTTCCCGTGCTCCTCCTTTCTCTTATTCCCATGCACACTTACCCCTTGCACTTCCTTTTCTTCTCTTTTAGTCAACAATTGCGGCTCAAATTGAGCAAAACTCATTGATTATACAATCTTTTTTTCTCTTCTTAAATTATCCTTCTTTTTTATTTTTTTTATTTTCTTTTTTGTCTATTTTTTCTCTTAATTTATTTTACTTTTTCTTTTTTTTATCTTCTTTTTAATTTTTATCTTTTTCCATATTTTTGCTTTTTAAAAAAATGAAAAATGAAAAATGAAATAGAAAAATAATAAAAATGAATTAATTATTTTTAAATTAATAAAAATAAAAATGAAATTAATTCTTGACGTGAGACTGGTATGATTAATGTGGTTGTTAATTCCTGTTTCGAACATTCCTACCCTTATTCTTCTTCTCCCTTCCTTTTCTATCTGAGGTTACCGGTATATCACCTACTTCTAAACTTACTGTATATACTTTTATTGCATGGACCCCAGGTGCATCATTTCATATTTTCACTTGTGCCTGTTATGTATATACAATCTACTTGCTAGCCTTGTATGTTGTTTTCTACTACCTTCCCTCTGGGCTAGTTTCTGTGTACTTCTTCATTGATTTTGGTGACTATTTGCTTCTTTTCTATCTGTTACTGCTTTTTATCTTATATGTGCCCAGTCGGCCTATGATACCTACTGGGTACCTTTTGCTTCGCATTTGGTGCTCATACTACACTCTGTATCTTCTAGTGCAGATCCTAGTATGTGCCATCGATGTTAGCTCGTTGGAGACTCGTGCGAGGAGGTGTTTTGAGGATATCTCAGACTAAGGGTGAGCTCTTGGCAACCAGAACTTAGCTTTTAGTTATATTTTGCATCATGTACACTAGTACTACTCGGAGACATTTTTATATTATATTTTGGATCGTTTGTACTCTGCTGATGTAGTTATGGCTCTATACTATGATACCAGGTTTTGGGGGTTTGGTTTAGCTTCCCCATATGTATATATATTCCCGTATCTTCTTTCTTCAGCTTATTTTCCTTGCTTTCGCTTATGTATATTGTTCTTTCGCTAACTGTGAGATAGTAGCCCATTACTAATCATTCTGGGCTACGGAGATTTATTCACCTACTGGGGGGATTATAGGTGCTATCATGACCAAGAAATCAGGCCGTGATAGCTTGGTATCAGAGCTTGAGGTTCACCAATATCATCGGTATAGGAGCCAATGTCTAGTAGAGTCCTGTGGATCGAGCCGGAGACGTCCGTACTCAATCTTCGGGAGGCTATAGCGACATCTTAGGAAATATTACTCTTTCATTGTTTCTGTATAGTGCGTAGTGATCTTGGGCGTATTTATACGCCTGCTTGCCTCATTTACCCATGTTTTAGCCTTGTTTTAAGGGCAAAAGTGATGTATATCCCTATGATTATTTGCATATTCTTGAATATGAGCTAATATATGTGAGTAGATGCTTTGCAGGGAGAATGTGGAGAAAAACAACCCATGAGAGCTAAAAATGAAAGCATAAAAGCATTGAGAATGAGTTAGCAACGTTTCGAGAGAAAAAGAGAGCAAAAGAAGAAAATCTGGGCAGTGGGGCTATGCTAGTGCGCTTCCCCAGGCCAAAAACCTCAGCAGAGTGAAGCTGGGGCTATGGTGGGGCACTGCCCCAGGCCCAAAACTACCACAGAGTGAAGATGGGGCGGCTGCCCCAGGCCCAAAACTACCACAGAGTGAAGCTAGGGCGGCGCGCCAGGCACCAAACTGACCGAATTTCCAGCTTCTCCTACTCCAAATCCAAGTAGGAAAAGGGGTTATTTTCCTCATACTCTATAAATACATCTTAAATCACGAATTTTAGATAACTTTTGACCTACATAGAGCTAGGAGCCGCCGTGGAGGCTGGAGAATATTGGTTTCATCTTTTCTTCTCCTCTATTATTTATTTTATATTTTTGTTTGGATGATTTGTTGTAATTGGTCCATGTCTATGTGGAGTTAAACTTCTCATTCTAGGATTATGGTATCTTCATAATTGTTGTAGTAGACAAGTAATTCGATTTGTGAAGATTATCATATTAGTTGTTCTTATATTCTTGTGCTTACTATTTTAATGCTTAGCTACCATTAAAATAAATCAATAATCTCTTTGTGAACTCGGAAGAAGAATCATTGGGATAGAACAAAGAATATAGGGAGCAAGGCCTCTCTTTGTAACGTAAAGGGTAGTTTAGCGACTAGGATAGGAATATACCTAGAACGCCTTGTTTGGTTTATATGAGAAAATATATAAAAGCGTTGGGAATAAGATGTCACATCCCCGCTCAACAATGTAGTTGTGATGCTATTTTGGATAGGCAGCTAGAGGCTTGGAAGACCATCGTTGTAAAATCAACCCCGAAATCAACAAGTAGATAAAAAAATAAGTCAATGAAATTGCTTTCTTAACATGATTGTTAGCGAATCCATAATCCTAGATCGATTTCATCACATTGATTACGTAAAAACCTGCTCTTTGTTTGGTTAATTGTTCATTAGTTAACTTCTTATTTTTACTTTAGTTAATAAATATTCTTTTGAGATTTACTGCTTGAATAAATAATTAGAACTAGTTTAATTTAGTAAAATAGTTAATCGACAAGTCCCTGTGGGTTCGATATCTGGACGTACAATCCTATATTACTTGTATGACCGCGTACACTTGCGTGTGCGTTAGAATGAAATAAGTTTTTGGCGCCATTGCCGGGGACTTAGATATTAATTACTTATCTATATTAGACTTTTTCTTTTTTATTTATTTAAGTTTCTGTATATACTTTATTTTCTTTTATAGTTTTTTAGATTATTTTTTTACTACTCTTCTTAACATGACATCTAGGGATAAATATTGGTTGAAGGATGAGTACTATTCCTATGTTGGTAATCCTTGTAAGTATTGTGGAGGACCCCACTTGAGTATCAATTGCTATTATATTCAAAAGGGCGGGTGGTGTGTATCCATCCAATCTTTTGAATTTAATGTATGCCATATATGTGGTGGTTAGGATGGCCATTCAAATGGTTGTCCTAACTCTTATTCCCCTTTCCTGATCCCCTATTATGATTCATATGTTGTTTATGATATTGACAGAGGTAATAAAGTGGAGGATGTGAATCATGATGCTCACCTTATTGATATGATGAAGCAAATAATGGAGAAGCAAAAAGAACAAAGAAAAGTCATGAAGAGCATAATTTCCCACCTCACAAATATGCAGGCTATGGTTGAAATTTGTATTGATCAGCAAGTTACAGTTTTAGCCAATACCCAAGACAAACCCCAAGTAGAAGAAGAAAGTGAGTCCCTACTAGGAGAAAGTTGTGAGGAAGCAGACATAGTGAGCCAATCTTGGCTAAAGGAACAAGAAGAAAAGGTTAAATTTCATGAGTTTTTTCGTGATAATCTCACAAACATGATGACACAACTAATAGAAGGTAGAGTTGATCTCAGACAAGTGATAGACCAATTTGGCTCAGATATCCATTACTTGGAGGCTCACTTGAAGGAAAAGGTTGATGCGTCTGATGCCCAATCACCAATTGTTATGGATGCTGGCCAACTAGTTGAGCAGAAAGAAGAACTCCATCCATTCAACTATGCTTTATTCATTAGTGCTGATGTTGAGGAGATGTATGAAAGTGAGCATGTCATAAACAATGCAAGTTTAGGATTAGGTACAGTTGGACCTCATTCTAACCATTTTTCGACATTATGTTTGGATGATGACATAAGAATTGAGTCATCTGAGCTGGTGGAGAAGTGTGTAGATGAGGAACAAGGTCCTTACATTCTAAAATTTGCCACACCAAAGAGACAAAATGTCATTCCTCACTTAAGGGCCAAGAAGTGCAAGATGCGACATCATTTACTTGGTTCTTTCATCTTTGTACCACCGATCCTTGAGCGGAGCAGAAAGTTTGATGCAAATTTAGGGGCGCAATTCATAAGTTTTAAGTGGAAAGAAAAGTGGTGTAGTGATGGTGTCGTGCCGCGACGTTAAATCAGACGTTTTTTGAGAGGCAACCCAATTGGTAGTATAGCTTCTTATTTTTTTATAGTGTCACATTTTTTTGTTTGGATTTTGCAGGTTTGGGGAAGTCTGAGTACCCGAATTTGAAAGCTAACGAGCATGGTTTAAGTTTAAGTTTGGAGTCGTTCGCCCTTTTGATTAAAATTGAACAAACATTCTGTAAGCTAGGACCTAGAGGGCTTCAGGGAGTATTGCTCACTCTTCTTCATCATCTTTTTCTATAAATTACTTTGGGGATAAAGCACGCTTTTAAGTGTGAGGTTGGGAATTTTCTGATAATTGTATATTTTAGGGTGAGTATCCCATAGGAGTTTATTTTATTTTAAAAAATAAAAATAAAAAAAATACAAAAAGATATTTTAGGTTTTTTTATAGGCATATTTCATTCGCCCCTTGGTTTTTCTTTCGATTCTTTTCCGAGGGGGTGCCCTTTGAACCGGGTAGTTTTTATTTTTTAGGAGTTATTTTATTATTTTGTTAGTCATAGGTAGAGAAATTTTATCGACGATGGATGGATGACGACCATCTTGAGGAAAATTTATTCATAGGAGGAAGAAAGATTAGAAACTATAGCCTTTTGAATGCTAGGTGCTATGCCTAAGTATACACTAGACATCATGGGTAATTCACTCAAAAGAAGCATAAAAAGTAGGAAACTTCATTTAGAGACGCATAGGCTCTTTAACTTGACTAAAAAAACCTAAAAATGGGCTTAATAAGGTTGATTCATTCAATTTGATTGTTGTGAATATGAAGTCTTAGAAGGCCATTTTCGAACCATTGTGCCATGTGTGGTGAGTGTTTGTTGTGTTTCTTGCATATTTTGATATTTAGAACTTGCCCCGTGTGTGTATGAAATGAAACATAGTATTGACTTGTGGGATATGATCAAGGCATTTCTTTGTAAGCCACTTCTTTTTTACTATTGTTTGTGTGACCCTTTATATTATTCTTAGATAAGCCCTTTTGAGCATTAAGCCTATTTCTTTGACTAGCCGCATGTTTAGCTTATCCCCTTTATTTGATCACCCTGTATTAATTTAATCTAAAGAGTCCCTGATGCACGTTATAGTTGAAAGACTTAAAGGAAGAAGGGAACAAAAGATAAAAGGTAAAAAGATAGAGGGAGGTTGTTGTGGTAAGAATAAGAATTAGATGTGGTGCCCTTGTAAAAAATAATTTGTATGTTGGTAGTAAGGAGAGGAAAAAAAAATAAAAAAAAAGTTTAGAAAAATCTCCTTGATACCAATAAGTGAAAGAAGGTTAAGGACAATAAACCAAAATAAAAAAAGGGAGTTTGAAGGGAAACATGAACATAAGTTGAAGTTGAGGTGATATAAGGAAAAGAGTAAAAAAGTTTAAAGTAAGTGTCTTATAGTGCATAGGAAAAGTAGTCACTATTGGCCAAAGTGTTCCTACCCGTCCCTTAGCCGACATTACAACCCATTAAAGTCCTTTTGATCCTACAATTTTTATGCTTTATTAATAGAGTATTACACTAAGGTCAAGCTTATGGTATGTCTTGTATGCATGGAACTTACTTTGAGAGAGTGAATGAATTTCTTATCTATATGCCCCAATTTGAATATGTATGTATGATGTGAGCAAGGGGCATCTCTCTTAAATGTGAGGACACAAAATGGTTACAATATGGTGTACTAATGATGGCTATATTCATACATGGTCATGTTGGCCTTATTTTTCATGAAGAGTCAATTTTAGAGGTTGTGTGGTTTCAATGAATGGTCTGTGAATATATGATGATATATGCATGTTGAGTGGATTATGGGTCATGATTAAACTGTCTAGTTAACTTAGGTGTGAGTAGACCTGTTCATTTGATATCTTAAGGTGTGAAATTTTGTAGGGTGTGTAGTGATTTGTTCGAGGACGAACAAAGGTTTAAGTGTGGGGTGGTGATCTTGGGCGTATTATACGCCCGCTTGCCTCATTTACCCATGTTTTAGATTTGTTTTGAGGGTAAAAGTGATGTATATACCTATGATTATTTACATATTCTTGATTATGAGATAATATATGTGATTAGATGCTTTGCAGGGAGAATATAGAGGAAAACAACCCATGAGAGATAAAAATGAAAGCATAAAAGCATTGGAAATGAGTTAGCAATGTTCCGGGAGAAAAAGATATCAAAAGAAGAAAATTTGGGCAGTGGGGCTACTGGGGCGCTTCCCCAGGCCAAAAACATCAGCATAGTGAAGCTGGGGCTATAGTGGGGCGCTGCCCGAGGTCGAAAACTATCACAGAGTGAAGCTGGGGCTGCGCGCCAGGCCCAAAACTACCGCAGAGTGAAGCTGGAGCTATGCTGGGGCGCTGCCCGAGGCCCAAAACTACCACAGAGTGAAGCTGGGGAGGCGAGCCAGGCACCAAACTGACGGAATTTATAGCTTCTCCTACTCTAAATCCAAGTAGGTAAAGGGATTATTTTCTTTATACTCTATAAATACATCTCAAATCACGAATTTTGGACAACTTTTGACCTATGAAGAGCTTGGAGCCGCCGTGGAGTCAGGAGAATATTGATTTCATCTTTTCTTCTCCTTTATTATTATTTCTTTTACCTTTTTCTTTGGATAATTTATTGTAATTGGTCCATGTCTATGTAGAGTTAAACTTCTCATTCTAGGATTATGATAGCTTTATAATTGTTGTAGTAGACAAGTGATTCAATTTGTGAAGATTATCATATAGTTGTTCTTATATTCTTGTGCTTACTGTTTTAATGCTTAGCTACCATTAAAATAAATCTATAATCTCTTTGTGAACTCAGAAGAAGAATCATTGGGATAGAACAAAGAATATAAGGAGCAAGGCCTCTCTTTGTAACGTAAAGGGTAGGTTAGAGACTACGATAGGAATATACCTAGAATGCCTTGTTTTGTTTATAAGGGAAGATATATAAAAGTGTTCGAAATAAGATGTCACATCGCCGCTCAATGATGTAGTTGTGATACTATTCTGGATAGGCAACTAGAGGCTTGGAAGACCATAGTTGTAAAATCAACCTCGAAATCAATAACTAGATAAACAAACAAGTCAATGAAATTGCTTACTTAACATGATTGTTATCGAATCCATAATCCTAGATTGATTTCATCACATTGATTACGTAAAAACCTGCTCTTTGTTTGGTTAATTATTCATTAGTTAACTTCTTCTTTTTACTTTGGTTAATAAATATTCTTTAGAGATTTACTGCTTGAATAAATAATTAGAACTAGTTTAAATTAGTAAAATAGTTAATCGACAAGTCCTTGTGGGTACAATATCTGGACTTACAATCTTATATTACTTGTACGACTGCGTACACTTACGTGTGTGTTAGGACGCAACAAGTTTTTGGCGCCGTTGTTGGGGACTTAGAAATTAATTATTTATCTATATTAGACTTTTTATTTTTTATTTAATTAAGTTTTTGTATATACTTTATTTTCTTTTATAGTTTTTTAGATTTTTTTTTACTACTCTTCTTAACATGACATCTAGGGATAAATATTGGTTGAAGGATGAGTACTATTCATATTTTGGTAATCCTTGTCAGTATTGTGGAGGACCCCACCTGGGTATCAATTGTCATTTTTTTCAAAAGGGCGGGTGGGGCGCACCCACCCAATCTTGTGAATTTAATGTATGCCATATATGTGGTGGTCAGGATGGCCATCTGAATGGTTGTCCTAACTTTTATTCCCCTTCCCTGATCCCCTATTATGATTCTTCTGTTGTTTATGATATTGGAAGGGGTAATGAAGTGGAAGATGTGAATCATGATGCTCACCTTATTGATATGCTGAAGCAAATAATGGAGAAGCAAGAAGAATCGAGAAGATTCATGAAGAGCATAAGTTCCCACCTGACAAATATGCAAGCTATGGTTGAAAATTGTATTGATCAGGAAGTTACAGTTTTAGCCAATACCCAAGACAAACCCCTAGTAGAAGAAGAAAGTGAGTCCCTACTAGGAGAAAGTTGTGAGGAAGCAGACATAGTGAGCCAATCTTGGCTAAAGGAACAAGAAGGAAAGGTTAAATTTCATGAGTTTCTCCGTGATAATCTCACAAACATGACAACACAATTGATAGAAGGTAGAGTTGATCTCAGACAAGAGATAGACCAATTTGGCTCAGATATCCATTACTTGGAGGCTCACTTGAAGGAAAAGGTTGATGCGTCTGATGCCCAATCACCAATTGTTGTGGATGCTGGCCAACTAGTGGAGCAGAAAGAAGAAGTCCATCCATTCAACTATGATTTATTCATTAGTGCTGATGTTGAGGAGATGTATGAAAGTGAGCATGTCATAAACAATCAAGTTTGGGATTAGGTACAGTTGGACCTCATTCTAATCATTTTTCGACATTATATTTGGATGATGACATGAGAATTGAGTCATCTGAGCTAGTGGAGAAGTTTGTAGATGAGGTACAAGGTCCTTACATTCTAAAATTTACCACACCAAAGAGACAAAATGACATTCCTCACTTAAGGGACAAGTAGTGCAAGATGCGACATCATTTACTTGGTTCCTTCATCTTTATACCACCGCTCCTTGAGAGGAACAGAAATTTTGATGCAAAGTTAGGGGTGCAATTCATAAGTTCTAAATGGAAAAAAAGTGGTGTAATGATGGCGTCGTACCGCAATGTTAAATCAAACATTTGTTGGGAGCCAACCCAATTAGTAGTGTAGCTTCTTATTTTTGTTATAGTGTCACATTTTTTTTGTTTTGATTTTGCAGGTTTGGGGAAGTCTTATTACCCGAATTTGAAAGCTAAGAAGCATGGTTTAAGCTTAAATGTGGGATCGTTCGCCCCTTTGATCAAAATTGAAGAAACATGTTGTAAGCTAGGCCCTAGAGGGCCTCAGGGAGTATTTCTCACCCTTCTTCTTCTTCTTCTTCTTCTTCTTCTTCATCTTTTTCTATAAATTGCTTTGGGGACAAAGCATGATTTTAAGTGTGAGGTGCGAAATCTTCCGATAATTGTGATTTTTAGGGTGAGTATGCCATAGGAGTTTATTTTATTTGAAAAAAAATACAAAAAGATTTTTCAGTTTTTTTTTAGGCATATCTCATTCACCCCTTGGTTTTTCTTTTTGGTTCTTTTCTGAGGGGTTTCCCTTTGAACCGGGTAGTTTTTATTTTTTAGGAATTATTTTATTATTTTGTTAGTCATAGGTAGAGAAATTTTCTCGACAATGGATGGATGACGACCGTCTTGAGGGAAAATTATTAATAGGAGGAAGAAAGATTAGAAACTATAGCCTTTTGAATGCTAGGTGCTATGCCTAAGTATACACTAAATATTATGGGTAATTTACTCGAAGGAAAGCATAAAAAGTAGGAAACTTCATTTAGAGACGCATATGCTCTTTAACTTGAATCAAAAAGCCTAAAGATGGGCTTAATAAGGTTGATTCATTCAATTTGATTGTTATGAATATGAAGTCTTAGGAAGCCATTTTTTAACCATTGTGTCATGTGTGGTGAGTATTTGTTGTGTTTCTTGCATATCTTTAAATCTAGAACTTGCCCCATGTGTGTATGAAAAGAAACATAGTATTGACTTGTGGGATATGCTCATGGTATTTCTTTATAAGCCACTTCTTTTTTACTATTGTTTGTGCCACCCTTTATATTATTGTTAGATAAGCCCCTTTGAGCCTTAAGACTATTTCTTTAACTAGCTGCATGTTTAGCTTAGCCCCTTTATTTGATGACCCTGTATTAATTTGATCTAAAGAGTCCCTAATGCACTTTATAGTTGAAAGACTTAAAGGAAGAAGGGAACAAAAGGGAAAAGTTAAAAAGATAGAGGGAGGTTGTTGTGGTAATAATAAGAATTAGATGTGGTGCCCTTGTGAAAAATAATTTGTATGTTGGTAGTAAGGAGAGGAAAAACAAATAAAAAAAAGTTTAGAAAAATCTCCTTGATACCAATAAGTGAAAGAAGGTTAAGGACAATAAACCAAAAGAAAAAAAGGGGAGTTTGAAGGGAAACATGAACATAAGTTGAAGTTGAGGTGATATAAGGAAAAGAGTAAAAAAGTTTAAAGTGTCTTAAAGTGCATAGGGAAAGTAGTCACTATTGGCCAAAGTGTTCCTACCCGTCCCTTAGCCTATATTACAACCCATGAAAGTCCTTTTGATCCTAAAATTTTGATGCTTTGTTAATTGAGTATTACACTATGGGAAAGCTTATGGTATGTCTTGTATGCATGGAACTTTCTGTGAGAGAGTGAGTGAATTTCTTATCTATGTGCCCCGATTTGAATATGTATGTATGATGTGAGCAAGGGGCATCTCTCTTAAATGTGAGGGCACAAAATGGTGACAATTTGGTGTACTAATGATGGCTATATTCATACATGGTCATATTGGCCTTATTTTTCATGAAGAGTCAGTTTTAGAGGTTGTGTGATTTCAATGTAGGGTCTGTGAAAATATGATTGATGTATGCATGTTGAGTGGATTATGGGTCATGATTAAACTGTCTTATTAACTTGGGTGTGAGTAGACCTGTTCAATTGATATCTTAAGGTGTGAAATTGTGTAGGGTGTGTAGTGATTTGTTCGAGGATGAACAAAGTTTTAAGTGTGGGGTGGTGAACTTGGGAGTATTTATACGCCCGCTTGCCTCATTTACCCATGTTTTAGCCTTGTTTTGAGAGAAAAAAGTAATGTATATCCCTATGATTATTTGCATATTCTTGATTATGAGCTAATATATGTGATTAGATGCTTTGTTGGGAGAATGTGGAGAAAAACAACCCGTGAGAGCTAAAAATGAAAGCGTAAAAGCCTTGGAAAGGAGTTAGCAATGTTCCGGGAGAAAAAGAGAGCAAAAGAAGAAAATCTGGGCAGTGGGGCTATGCTGGGGCGCTGCCCCAAGCCAAAAACTTCAGCAAATTAAAGTTGGGGCTATGGTGGGGTGCTGCTCGAGGCCCAAAACCACCGCAGAGTGAAGCTGGGGCGGCACGCCAGGCACCAAACTGACAGATTTCCAGCTTCTCCTACTCCAAATCCAAGTAGAAAAAAGGGTTATTTTCCTCATACTCTATAAATACATCTCAAATCATGAATTTTAGACAACTCTTGACCTACGAAGAGCTAGGATCCACCGTGGAGGCCGGAGAATATTGGTTTCATCTTTTCTTCTCCTTTATTATTTATTTTACATTTTTCTTTGGATGATTTGTTATAATTGGTCCATGTCTATGTGGAGTTAAACTTCTCATTCGAGGATTATGGTAGCTTCATAATTGTTGTAGTAGACAAGTGATTCAATTTGTGAAGATTATCATATTAGTTGTTCTTATATTCTTGTGCTTACTATTTTAATGCTTAGCTACCATTAAAATAAATCTATAATCTCTTTATGAACTCGAAAGAAGAATCATTGGTATAGAATGAATAATATAGGGAGCAAGGCCTCTCTTTTATAACGTAAAGGGTAGGTTAGGGACTAGGATAGGAGTATACCTAGAACGCCTTGTTTGGTTTATATGGAAAGATATATAAAAACGTTCAGAGTAAGATATTGATGTAGTTGTGATGCTATTATGGATAGGAAACTATAGGCTTGGAAGACCATAGTTGAAAAATCAACCCCGAAATCAACAATTAGATAAACAAACAAGTCAATAAAATTGCTTACTTAACATGATTGTTAGCGAATCCATAATCCTAGAGTGATTTCATCACATTGATTACGTAAAAACCTGCTCTTTGTTTGGTTAATTGTTCATTAGTTAACTTCTTCTTTTTATTTCTAGATTAATTAATTATAAATTCTCCTTTGAGTTTTTACGCTTGAATAAATAATTAGAACTAGTTTAATTTAGTAAAATAGTTAATCAACAAGTCCTTGTGGGTACGATATCTTGACTTACAATCCTATATTACTTGTACGACTGCGTACACTTTCGTGTGTGTTAGGACGCAACAAGTTTTTGGTGCCGTTGTCGAGGACTTAGAAATTAATTATTTATCTATATTAGACTTTTTCTTTTTTATTTATTTAAGTTTTTGTATATATTTTATTTTCTTTTATAGATTTAAAAAAATATATATTTTACTACTCTTCTTAACATGACATCTAGGGATAAATATTGGTTGAAGGATGAGTACTATTCATATTTTTATAATCTTTGTCAGTATTGTGGAGGACCCCACCTGGGTATCAATTGCCATTATATTCAAAAGGGTGGGTGGTGAGCACCCACCCAATCTTTTGAATTTAATGTATGCCATTTATATGGTGGTCAGGATGGCCATTCTAATGGTTGTTCTAACTCTTCTTCCCCTTCCCTGAGCCCCTATTATGATTATTCTGTTGTTTATGATATTGACAGGGGTATTGAAGTGGAGGATGTGAATCATGATACTCACCTTATTGATATGCTGAAGCAAATAATGGAGAAGCAAGAAGAACAGATAAAAGTCATGAAGAGAATAAGTTCCCACCTTACAAATATGCAGGCTATGGTTGAAATTTGTATTGATCAGCAAGTTACAGTTTTAGCCTATACCCAAGACAAACCTTTAGTATAAGAATAAAGTGACTCCCTACTAGTAGAAAGTTGTGAGGAAGTAGACATAGTGAGCCAATCTTGACTAAATGAACAAGAAGAAAAGGTTAAATTTCATGAGTTTGTCCGTGATAATCTCACAAACATGAAGACACAACTGATAGAAGGTAGAGTTGATCTCAGACAATAGATAGACCAATTTGGATCAGATATCCATTACTTGGAGGATCACTTGAAGGAAAAGGTTGAGGCATCTGATGCCCAATTATCAATTGTTATGGATGCTGGCCAACTAGTGAAGCAGAAAGAAGAAGTCCATCCATTCAACTATGCTTTATTCATTAGTGCTGATGTTGAGGAGATGTATAAAAGTGAGCATGTCATAAAAAATGCAAGTTTAGGATTAGGTACAGTTGGACCTCATTCTAATAATTTTTCGACATTATGTTTGGATGATGACAAGAGAATTGATTCATCTGAGCTAGTGGAGAAGTGTGTAGGTCCTTAGATTCTAAAATTTGCCACACCAAAGAGACAAAATGACATTTCTCACATAAGGTCCTAGAAGTGCAAGATGCGACATCATTTACTTGGTTCCTTCATCTTTATACCACCGATCCTTGAGCGGAGCAGAAAGTTTGATGCAAAGTTAGGGGTGCAATTCATAAGTTCTATGTGGAAAGAAAAGTGGTGTAGTGATGGTGTCGTGTCGCGACGTTAAATCAGATGCTTGTTCGGAGGCAATCCAATTGGTAGTGTAGCTTCTTATTTTTTTATAGTGTCACATTTTTTTTTGTTTTGATTTTGCAGGTTTGGGAAAGTCTGAGTAATCGAATTTGAAAGCTAAGGATCATGGTTTAAGCTTAAGTATGGGGTCGTTCGCTCCTTTGATCAAAATTGAAGAAACATGTTGTAACCTAGGCCCTAGAGGGCCTCAGGGAGTATTTCTCACCCTTCTTCTTTATCTTTTTCTATAAATTGCTTTGGGGACATAACATACTTTTAAGTGTAAGGTGGGGAATCTTCCGATAATTGTGAGTTTTAGGATGAGTATGCTATAGGAGTTTATTTTATTTGAAAAAAAAAATACAAAAGATTTTTCAGTTTTTTTTAGAGGCATATCTCATTCACCCCTTGGTTTTCCTTTTCGATTCTTTTCCGAGGGGGTGAACTTTGAATCGGGTAATTATTATTTTTTAAGAGTTATTTTATTATTTTGTTAGTCATAGGTAGAGAAATTTTCTCGACGATGGATGGATGACGACCGTCTTGAGGGAAAATTATTCATAGGAGGAAGAAAGATTAGAAACTATAGCCTTGTGAATGCTAGGTGCTTTGCCTAAGTATACACTAGACATCATGGGTTATTCACTCAAAAGAAGCATAAAAAGTAGGAAACTTCATTTAGAGACTGATGTGCCGCCATTCTACGGCACTTTCGACTCCTTTAAACTAAGAACAATCGTACGTTTTCAAGCAACCGTTGTCGTTTTTGATGTTTTTATGTTGTATTTTCAGGAAATGGAGACAAACATGGAAACGGAAGGAAATACGCGAAAAAGAGCATTCTGGATAAGAGTGACGGTTCAGGCGACGGTCTGTCAAGGGTGTGACGGTCCGTCACCCAAACCGTCACACCAAGGCAGCACCACTGCCTAGTGGTGACGGTTCAGGCGACGGTCCGTCAAGCCAGTGACGGTCCGTCAGCCTGGCCGTCACACCTGGGCAGTCCGCGACGCGGAATCCGAGCGTTTTTGGGATTTGTTTCCTAGACTCCTATAAATACCCTATGTTAGGTTTATTTTATTTACCAAGCTTTTTACAATAGTTTTCCCAATAGTTTTAGGAGAGATTTAGTCGAAGTAGAGAGCAAGAAACACGTTTTTCTACTTCTTGAATTCGTGTTCTTGATTTGTTCTTGGGATCTTGTTTTCTTGTTCTTGGAATAATTAAAGATTGTTCTCACTACATTGTAAGGATCTCTTTTCTTTATTATGAATATGACGTTCTTTTATTCTTCGACAAGCATGAGTAACTAAACCTCCCACGACTAGGGTTGTGGGAGCCATGGCTAAAGTAGCGATATAAGATTCCGGGTAGCGACGGGTTCAATATATATGTTGTCACGTTGTTAGTCAGTCATTATTTAACGTTTTCTAGTGGTTGCAAACATTAGAACATGCCTAGGTTTAAATTTGCTTGAGTAAAGAGATTAAAACCGGGAAACTTGATTAACGACGAGGATTCGAGACTACCAACTCTTGTCTTATGATTAATGCTGTAACTAGATTAATCTACTTGATGTTTAGGATTGAAATCTAAAAGCACACCTTTTCAAGTTCGAGAGAATTGAAAAGTAAATTCGTCTATTTGGTTGAGAAACGTTTAGACGATACCATTAATTCAATCACATCGTGACGCGCATATAGAAAGAACCCGGTTAAGCTTAGAATCGACATCGTTACCAATGCCATGGTAAACACTTCCCTAGTTCATTCTCCTACTGATTATTATCATAAATTATTGTTCGTTTTGTTTACACACTGTTCATACAAAACCCCCCCTTATTTACCGGAAACTATTGACCATTAGTCAACTGATTCACTAAAGACTTAACTTTCACCATATTCTCTGTGGGATCGACCCCAACCTTTGTTGGGTTCTATATTTGACAACGATCGCTTACGCTTCTTAATTGGAGTGGTACTTTGAGCGTTATCAAATTTTGGCGCCGTTGCCGGGGAATATGGTTGTTTGTTAAGTCCGGTGTGTTTATTTGACTCTTAGTCATACTTTCCTGTTTTTACGTTTATTTGTTGTTTTTGTTTTTGACAGGGTACAGAGTTGTGCATGCCAAGTACCCGGCGCTCGGGTGAATCAACATTACCTTACGACCCTGAGCTTGCTAGAATATTAAGGCGGAATATGGCCGCACAACAAGAGGCAGCAAGGCTCACTGCAGAACTGCAGGCCCAACACAATCTGAATGCTGGTGGTCTGCAGGACGATGTTATGCTGAATGATGAAGATATCGACTTGGATGGAGTTGGCGCTACGGGCGCCATTGCTCTTCCACCGCTAGCACCCGGAGCTAAGTTCAACATCACTAGCACGATGATCCAGCTGTTGAACTTGAGAGGAGTGTTCCGTGGTGCCGCTGGGGATGATCCAAACCAGCACCTGATGAATTTCGTGGGTATCTGCAAGTCTTTTGAATTGCCGGGAGTGAGTCAGACAGCGATCAGGCTCAGGTTGTTTCCGTTGTCTCTGTCTGATGAGGCAGCGTTGTGGTTGACAGAGCTGACCCCCGACTCTATCGCAACTTGGGGAGAGTTGAGAGGAGCTTTCCTAGAAAGGTTCTTTCCTCCCTCTTGGATGATACAGTTGAGGGACGAGATTAGCAACTTCAGGCAGCAACCTCACGAAGCATTGCACGAGACCTGGTTGCGATTCAAAAAGAAGATAACACAATGCCCGAACCATCAGTTGACCGATAACTTTTTGATGCAGACGTTCTACCGGGCACTGAATTCGGCTACCAAGCCGACGTTAGACAACGCAGCAGGTGGTGCATTCATGGGTCTCACTTTTGTTGAGGCCACAACTACTTTGGACAGGCTCACCAAAACCAACAGGGCCTGGCATACACGGGATTCAGAGGTAGCAGCTAGCACTTATGCAGTTGGTATGTCAGCTGAGCAGCGCAGAAAAGACGAGGAGCGCGACCAAGACATGGCGCATCTGAAAACGCAGTTGGACCTACTGACCAAGCACTTGTTCTCAGGAGGTATGGAGAAGGTACAAGCTGTGGGTTCCCAAGGTAGAGCAACAGAGTTGGAGACTGAGGAGGTGAATTACTTGGGGAGTTTCCAGGCCAATGGCCAAGGAAACCAAGGTCGGACCTATCAGAAGGACAACTTCTATGAAAAGGCTGGCTACAGAGATCGCGACCAAGGAAACTGGAGGAACAACACTGATAGAGGTGGGTTGTATGTACCACCTGGTAATCGGGACAAAGCTAGCAACGAGGCAGGGATGTCCAAGCTAGAAAACATGATGGGAAAGATACTGCTGAAGGTGGAATCGACTGACTCTGGGGTAAAGGAGATGAGGACTGAGTTATCAACATTGAGTCAAGTGGTGGATTCTCATTCCACCTCGATAAAGCAATTGGAACAACAAGTGGGGCAGATCTCGGCATCCTTAAATCCAAGAAGGACGGGTACCTTGCCGAGCGACACCGTCCAAAATCCAAAGAAGGATGCGAGTTGTATGGCAATCACTACCAGAAGCGGTAGAACATTACCGGAATCACATTCGGTAATTCAGACTCTAGGTGATGTTGCGGATGACAAAGAGGCGGTAGAGGAGAAAACGCTAAAGCCCACGAAGGAAAGCAAGGAAGCCGAAAAACTTCCAACTATGATGCCTCGACCACCACCGCCGTTCCCACAATGCCTCAAGAAGAAAGCAGAAGATGGTAAGTTCCTGAATTTCATGACCATGCTGAAGCAGATATCAATAAACATCCCATTGGTGGAAGTGCTTGAGCAAATGCCCTGTTATGCCAAGTTCATGAAGGACTTGATTACAAAGAAGAGGTCGGTAAGTTTTGAACCGGAAGACAACCTCCACCACTGTAGTGCGATTTCCTCAAGATCGTTAGTAGACAAAAAGGAAGATCCAGGTGCGTTTACTGTTCCCTGTACTATTGGGAAACTCGGTTTCAGAAGAGCCTTGTGTGATCTTGGTGCTAGCATCAACCTGATGCCGCTAGCGGTCTATAAACAATTGGGTTTGGGAGCTCCTAAACCAACGTCCATGAGAGTGTTGATGGCTGACCATTCGGTAAAGCGGCCCGTGGGGATATTGTCTGATGTGCTAGTAAAGATCGGTAAGCTTATCTTCCCAGCTGACTTTGTGATCTTGGATTGCGAAGTGGATTTTGAAGTTCCCATAATCTTGGGACGACCATTGCTAGCCAGTATTGGTTGACATGGAAAGAAATGAACTGACCTTCAGGCTAAACAATGAAGCTGTCAAGTTCGATGTGTCCAAATTGATGAAGCAACCAAGTGACATGAGAGTGGTCGCGGTCGTCAATGTTATTGAGGAAGCTCCTACGGAGGTGCATCTTGAGGAGAAGGGTTTGGTCGAGACTCTAGCTGTTGTGAGAAGGATGGTGCGAGAAGGGAAACATGTAGAGGAAGGCGGTGAAAATAGATCAAAGAAACGAAAACACCGCAAGAGAATCTGCAAAGAAAGAGCGAAGAAGTTGTCGCGACTAGCTGTGGAGCCAATAAAAGAAGAAGCTGGAACGCAACATGAGGTTGTCGCGTGCACACACTCCACCGATTTCTCCTGTTTTGGAGACCCTGGCGGTCTCCAACATCATTCCAGAATCTGAGTCCTATCGACTTCACAGGTATTCCTTTCTCTCACAGTTTTTAGCTTTCATATGTATGCATTGGGGACAATGCATGGGTCTAAGTTGAGGGTGTCGGGAAACCTGTGAGTCACCACCGAGGGTTTTTGTTGCCGAGTTCTTTTCCCTCCGGTGTGCTATCTAGTAGAACCGGCATGTTTAGGTTGTTATGTTTAAATTTTTGTTTTTTTTAGTGTCTATAGTGATAAGCATGGCGTTTCTCTTTGACTAAAAGGAGCCCCTTTAAAAATTTCTGTTTTTGTACTTATGTTGAAACGATTGACTGTCTGGATCCTTGAATGTCATTGTGTGAGTATGATTAGAATGAGGATGCTTAAGCCGAGCGGTTGTTTGGTAGTTGGTAGCGATATAGTTTCTTGGTGCCAAGAGTGTGTGAGATTATTGGTATAAATTCTTACTCTGTGCATGCATCTAGAACTTGCCCGGTCTATTTTGGAAGTTTGGTTGCTTAGGAAAGGATCACAGGCCCTTTTTTGTATGCAGTCCACTTAACCTATAAGACCGTCCAAATGCAAATAATCCCTTTTTGATCCCTATTTGAGCCATAATTGACCTTGTTCTTTCAATAACCTGTCACCGTTCCTGTTTAACTTTGAATCCCTATTTTGGCCCTGGTCCTTCCTTGGACATCGTGCAC
Source organism: Jaltomata sinuosa (assembly GCA_003996215.1). Classification (NCBI taxonomy): domain Eukaryota; kingdom Viridiplantae; phylum Streptophyta; class Magnoliopsida; order Solanales; family Solanaceae; genus Jaltomata; species Jaltomata sinuosa. The sequence continues at coordinate 325,780 of QJPP01000560.1, forward strand.
CTCAACTCAGGCAATCAACCTAAGTTGAGGGTGGCTACTATAGATGTAAACCCTGTTTTGGCCCTGGTCCTTCCATGGACATTGTGCACCTCAACGCAGGCAATCAGCCTAAGTTGAGGGTGGCTACTATAGAGGTGAATGATAAGAAAAAGAGGATGGAGAAGATTGGTTGTGAATAGAATGAAAATTCGGGTGTGTGCCTAAGAAAAGAAAAGAAAAATAAAAAGAGATGAAAAAGATCGAAAAAAGTAATAAAAAGAACGGTCAAAATAAAGGGGCAGCACATGTAGCTAGAGAGAAGGAAATAAAAAGGTAAACAAGGATGGACAAAAAGTATGTGGTAATAAGACGTCGGTGGTTCCAAGGAGGGCTTAGTCACTAACCCCTAAATGTATCCCACCTGCACCTGAAGCCTCATTACAAGCCTAAATAAGTCCTGTAGTGATCCTGAGCGGCTTTCTGAAGAACTGAAACAGAATAGTAAGGGCAAGCCTATGGTATCGCATGTGCATTGTTCGAAATCGTTTGTGAGTGTGAGCGCTTACCTAGTCCCAAATCTTGTGTGTGGGATTTCTTTGTGGTGAGGGCACCAAGATGTCTGTATTGTCTATTGATTGTTAGGATAGTTGTGCGGGTGTATGTAAAGTGTTCTATCACATTGGAATGACATGTTTGGATCCTTGCAAGTTAGTGTTTCATACATTTGTGTGCTACGAGGGAGCTTGATTTAATGAACTAATGAATGACCATGAGTTGCTAAAGACACGAGTTTGTTTTCTTAGTTGAGTCGTCATATTATTGTTTTTGTGTCATGTTGCTTGAGGACAAGCGAACGTTTTAAGTTGAGGGTGTTGATGTGCCGCCATTCTACGGCACTTTCAACTTCTTTAAACTAAGAACAATCGTACATTTTCAAGCAACCGTTGTCGTTTTTGATGTTTTTATGTTGTATTTTCAGGAAATGGAGATAAACATGGAAACGGAAGGAAATACGCGAAATAGAGCATTCTGGATAAGAGTGACGGTTCAGGCGACGGTCCGTCAAGGGTGTGACGGTCCGTCACCCAAACCGTCACACCAAGGCAGCACCACTGCCTAGTGGTGACGGTTCAGGCGACGGTCCGTCAAGCCAGTGACGGTCCGTCAGCCTGGCCGTCACACCTGGGCAGTCCGCGATGCGAAATCCGAGCGTTTTTGGGATTTGTTTCCTAGACTCCTATAAATACCCTATGTTAGGTTTATTTTATTGACCAAGCTTTTTACATACATTACCCAATAATTTTAGGAGTTTAAAGTCGAGTTTTGAGAGAGGAAAACACGCAATACACGTTTTCTTCTTCCTCAATCGTGTTCTCGAATCGTTCTTGGGATCTTGTTGTTCTTGTTCTTGGATTAATTAAAGATTGTTCTCACTACATTGTAAGGATCTCTTTTCTTTATTATGAATATGACTTTCTTTTATTCTTCTACAAGCATGAGTAACTAAACCTCCCACAACTAGGGTTGTGGGAACCATGGCTAAAGTAGCGATATAGATTCCAGGTAGTGACGGGTTCAATATATATGTTGTCACGTTGTTAATCATTCATTATTTAACGTTTTCTAGTGGTTGCAAACATTAGAACATGCCTAGGTTTAAATTTGCTTGAGTTAAGAGATTAAAACCGGGAAACTTGATTAACGACGAGGATTCGAGACTACCAATTCTCGTCTTATGATTAATGCTGTAACTAGATTAGTCTACTTGATGTTTAGGATTGAAATCTAAAATCACACCTTTTCAAGTTCGAGAGAATTGAAAAGTAAATTTGTCTATTTGGTTGAGAAACGTTTAGACGATACCATTAATTCAATCACATCGTGACGCGCATATAGAAAGAACCCGGTTAAGCTTAGGATCGACATCGTTACCAATGCCATGGTAAACACTTCCCTAGTTCATTCTCCTACTGATTATTATCATAAATTATTGTTCGTTTTGTTTACACAATGTTCACACAAAACCCCCCCTTATATATCGGAAACTATTGACCATTAGTCAACTGATTCACTAAAGACTTAACTTTCACCATATTCTCTGTGGGATCGACCCCAACCTTTGTTGGGTTCTATATTTGACAACGATCGCTTACGCTTCTTAATTGGAGTGGTACTTTGAGCGTTATCAGAGACGCATAGGCTCTTTAACTTGACTTTAAAAACCTAAAGATGGGCTTAATAAAGTTGATTTATTCAATTTGATTGTTGTGAACATCAAGTCTTAGGAGGCCATTTTCGAACCATTGTGCCATGTGTGGTGAGTGCTTGTTTTATTTCTTGCATATCTTAATATCTAGAACTTGTCCCGTGTGTGTATGAAATGAAATATAGTATTGACTTGTGGCATATGATCAAGGCATTTCTTTATAAGCCACTTCTTTTTTACTATTGTTTGTGCCACCCTTTATATTATTCTTAGATAAGCCCCTTTGAGCCTTAAGTCTATTTCTTTGACTAGCCGCATGTTTAGCTTATCCCCTTTATTTGATCAACCTGTATTAGTTTGATCGAAAGAGTCCCTAATGCACTTTATAGTTGAAAGACTTAAAGGAAGAAGGGAACAAAAGAGAAAAGGTAAAAAGATAGAGGGAGGTTGTTGTGGTAAGAATAAGAATTAGATGTGGTGCTGTTGTGAAAAATAATTTGTATGTTGGTAGTAAGGAGAGGAAAAACAAATGAAAAAAAAGTTTAGAAAAATCTTCTTGATACCAATAAGTGAAAGAAGGTTAAGGACAATAAACCAAAAGAAAAAAATGAGGAGTTTGAAGGGAAACATAAACTTAAGTTAAAGTTGAGGTGATATAAGGAAAAGAGTAAAAAAGTTTAAAGTAAGTGTCTTAAAGTGCGTAGGGAAAGTAGTCACTATTGGCCAAATTGTTCCTACCCGTCCCTTAGCTGACATTACAACCTATGAAATTCCATTTGATCCTACAATTTTGATGCTTTGTTAATAGAGTATTGCACTAAGGGAATGCTTATGGTATGTCTTGTATGCATGGAACTTTCTTTGAGAGAGTGAGTGAATTTCTTATCTATATTCCCCAATTTGAATATGTATGTATGATGTGAGCAAAGGTCATCTCTCTTAAATGTGAGGGCACAAAATAGTGACAATTTGGTGTACTAATGATGGCTATATTCATACATGGTCATGTTGGCCTTATTTTTCATGAAGAGTCAGTTTTAGAGGTTGTGTGGTTTCAATAAAGGGTCTGTGTAAATATGATTGATGTATGCATGTTGAGTGGATTATGGGTCATGATTAAACTGTCTAGTTAACTTGGGTATGAGTAGACTTGTTCCATTGATATCTTAAGGTGTGAAATTTTGTAGGGTGTGTTGTGATTTGTTCGAGGACGAACAAAGCTTTAAGTGTGGGGTAGTGATCTTGGGCGTATTTATACGCTCACTTGCCTCATTTACCCATGTTTTAGCCCTGTTTTGAGGGCAAAAGTGATGTATATCCCTATGATTATTTGCATATTCTTGATTATGAGTTAATATATGTGATTACATGCTTTGCAGGGAGAATGTGGAGAAAAATTACCCATGAGAGATAAAAATAAAAGCATAAAAGCATTGGAAAGGAGTTAGCAATGTTCCGGGAGAAAAAGAGAGCAAAAGAAGAAAATCTGGGCAGTGGGGCTATGCTGGGGCACTGCCCCAAGCCAAAAACTTCAGCAGAGTGAAGATGGGGCTATGGTGGGGTGCTGCACGAGGCCCAAAACTACCACAAAGTGAAGCTGGAGCAGCGCGCCAGGCACCAAACTGACAGAATTTTCAGCTTCTCCTACTCCAAATTCAAGTAGAAAAAGGGGTTATTTTCCTCATACTCTATAAATACATCTCAAATCACGAATTTTAGACAAATTTTGACATACGAAGAGCTAGGAGCTGCCGTGGAGGCCGGAGAATATTAGTTTTATCTTTTCTGCTCCTTTATTATTTATTTTATATTTTTCTTTGGATGATTTGTTGTAATTGGTCCATGTCTATGTGGAGTTAAACTTCTCGTTCTAGGATTATGGTAGCTTCATAATTGTTGTAGTAGACAAGTGATTCGATTTGTGAAGATTATTATATTAGTTGTTCTTATATTCTTGTGCTTACTATTTTAATAGCTACTATTAAAATAAATCTATAATATCTTTGTGAACTCGGAAGTAGAATCGTTGGGATAGAATGAAGAATATAGGAAGCAAGGCCTCTCTTTTGTAACGTAAAGGGTAGGTTAGCGACTAGGATAGGAATATACCTATAACGCCTTGTTTGGTTTATATTGGAAGATATATAAAAGCGTTCGGAATAAGATGTCATATCCCCGTTCAACGATATAATTTTAATGCTATTCTGGATAGGCAACTAGAGGCTTGGAAGACCATAGTTGTAAAATCAACCTCGAAATCAACAACTTGATAAACAAACAAGTCAATGAAATTGCTTACTTAACATGATTGTTAGTGAATCCATAATCCTAGATCGATTTCATCACATTGATTACGTAAAAACCTGCTCTTTGTTTGGTTAATTGTTCATTAGTTAACTTCTTCTTTTTATTTCTAGATTAGTTAATTATAAATTCTACTTTGAGTTTTTACGCTTGAATAAATAATTAGAACTAGTTTAATTTAGTAAATTAGTTAATCGACAAATCCCTGTGGGTACGATATCTGGACTTACAATCCTATATTACTTGTACGACCGCGTACACTTGCATGTGTGTTAGGACACAATATGTAGTACCCTTGAAGTTTCTTGGAATCTCACTTATTCTCGATCAATCTTCTGCAGATGGGTCATACAAGATCGTCGGCATCAGGTAAAGACAAGCCTCTAACTCTAACTAGGGGTAGGGAGGTCGTAGAGGTAGGGGTCGAGGACATCCCTGAGCAGCGGCACCTGCTGGAGCTGCTAGAGTTGAGATAGAGCCCAAGTATGATTATGAGCCAGAGTTTGTTCCCGGGCAGCACGTGGACCGGGGGGCAATCCAGGTACCACCAACTCTAGTGCCGGCTTTAACCCCAGCTCAGTATTCATATATTAGGGTTTTACTGTTACAGTTGTTGGGCATGATTGGAGAGCAGCCTTCCGAGGCAGCGCAAACATCCACTCAGGGGGCAGCCCTAGGGGTACCGTGTTTAGGAGAGCAGCCTGCGACTGCGGCTCCCCATGCCGAGGTCATTCTGGTCCCATTAGTGACATAGTTTCTTGGTCCTCGCCCAGCTATGATAGAGATGTAGCAGAAGGAATTGGGTAGATTCTTGAGATTTGCACCTCTGAGGTTTGCTGGTACTTCTGGGCAGGACCCACATGATTTTATTACTACCTATGAGGATATGTTGCATCATTTGGGTTTGTTGGAGAATCACGGGGTTGAATATACTACATATCAGCTGGAGGGCCCAACAAAGTTATGATGGAGGGCCCATATTGCTTGCAGACCATCATCATCACCTCCTTTGGTTGGTCCGAGTTCTATTAGGCCTTCATGTACAAGTTCTTATCTCAGAGCGACAGAGAGCGTCGGAGAGAGGAGTTCACTAAACTTACTCAGGATGATATGACCATCTCGGAGTATTAGACCCATTTCCATCAGCTTTCTCCATTTGGGCCATGATTATGGCAACCAAGTCTGACAGAGTCCGTAAGTTTGTTTGGGGGCTACAGAGGGAGTTTAGAGAGCCAGTAGAGATATTGGTTGATAGTGGTCCGTCATTCTAGGCTATTGCAGACGATGCTTGTATTGTAGAGGATTTGCGTCATCGTGACACTGGGGCCAGAGATAACAGGCCTCGATATCAGGGTAGCTAGAGTGGATCTCATTATGGTGGCCATATGGGTTCCGCTAGTTCATCCCGATAGGGTAGGTCATCAGGGGCTTGTTATACTTGTGGTGTGGTTGGTCATTATGCCAGAGCTTGCCCCCAGTAGGGTACAGTTCTACCTACCGCTTTGCTGGCTCAGCCTATTCTCTCATCTCAGCCCACCGGCTCAAAGATGTGGTGCCCCTTGTGGAAGAGAAGGTGGTAGGGATTACAGTTGGGCAGGTGGAGGTCATCGTTAGTTCTATGTGGTCCCTAGGAAACCGGAGGTAGAGGCCTCAGATGCTGTGATCACAGGTACAATTTTTATTTGCCGTCGCCCAACTTTTGCATTGTATGATCCTGGATCCACATGTTCATATGTATCTGCCTACTCTGTGCCTTGTTTGGAGTTGGCTAGTGAGCTGTTATCTGTGCCTATTTCTGTTTCGACCCAAGTAGGAGATTATTTAGTAGTGGATCAGATTGTGAGATCTTGTATGATATCTGTTAGTGATTTGAAGACTTAGTGTGATTTGATGATCCTTGATATGTTAGATTATGATGTGATACTGGGAATGGACTGGTTATCCCCTCACCATGTGGTTTTGGATTGTTATGCCAAGACCATTACCATAGCCGTGCTTGGTGTATCCCCAGTTGTGTGGCAGGGTTCTGTCAGCCGCATATCGTCTGGGATTATCTCTTGTCTTCGAGCTAGGAAGTTGATTTCCCGTGGGTGTTTAGCTTATCTAGCATATGTCTGAGATGCTAGTGCCGACCCTCTTTCTCCTGAGTCTGTTCCTGTAGTTAGAGACTTCATAGATGTGTTTCCTACTAACCTGCCAGGCCTTCCACCTGAGAGAGATATTGATTTTTTTATTGAGTTAGAGTCGAGCACCAGACCCATTTCTATTTCTCCCTACTGTATGGCTCCTGCTGAGTTGATAGAGCTTAGGGAGCAGCTCCGGGATTTATTAGCTAAGGGGTTCATTAGACCGAGTGTGTCTTCTTGGGGTGCTCTTGTTCTGTTTGTGAAGAAGAAAGATGGGTCGATGTGGATGTGTATTAATTATCGACAGTTGAATAAAGTGACAGTGAAGAATAGGTATCCAATGTTGAGGATTGATGACTTGTTTGATCATCTTCAGGGTTCAATTGTGTTTTCAAAAATTGACTTAAGGTCCGGCTACCATCAGTTGAGGATTATGGCGGAGGATATCCCTAAGACAACATTCAGGACACGTTATGGCCATTATGAGTTCCTGTTGATGTCTTTTGGGTTGACTAATGCCCCCGCAGCTTTCATGGACTTGATGCACAAGGTGCTTAGCCCGTATTTAGATATGATAGTCTTCATTGATGACATTCTGATATACTCGAGGAGTAGAGACGAGCTTGAGAATCACTAGAGGACTGTACTTCAGACTTTGAGAGATCACAGGCTTTATGCCAAGTTCTTAAAGTGCGAGTTTTGGCTTGAGTTAGTTGCATTCCTAGGGCACGTGGTGTCTAAGGAAGGGATTAGAGTTTACCCGAGTAAGATCTCAGCGGTTTGTGATTTGTCTAGACCTACTACTCTTACTGAGGTTTGCAGCTGTATTGGGTTAGCAGAGTACTACAGGAGGTTCATTAAGGGATTTTCTTTCATAGCAGCATCCTTGACTATGATTACTAGGAAAGATGTCCCATTTCAGTAGTTAGATCAGTGCGAGGATAACTTTCAGAGGCTTAAGGCCTTGTTGACTTCAACTCCTGTGTTGACTTTGCCAGTTGAGGGATAGAGTTTCTCTATGTATTGTGATGCTTTAGGGGTCGGTCTTGGTTGTGTATTGATGCAGCAGGGTTGAGTGATAGCATATGCGTCGAGGCAGCTGAAGGTTCACGAGTGAAACTACCCCACTCATGAATTGGAGTTGGCGGCGGTAGTCTTCGTGCTCAAGATCTAGAGGCACTACTTATATAGAGTTAATTGTGAGATATTCACCGATCATTGTAGTCTTCAGTATATTATGAGTCAACGAGAGTTGAACTCGAGGTAGAGGAGATGGATTGAGCTACTGAAGGATTATGATTTCACCATTTTATATCATCCGGGCAAGGCAAATGTGGTAGCGGATGCCTTGAGTTGGAAGGCGGTGAGTATGGGCAACCTAGCTTCACTTTTAGTTTTTGAGTGATCGTTGGCCTTGGACATTCAGTCCTTGGATAACAATTTGGTTAGACTTGACTTGTCGGATCCTAGCAGAGTTCTCACTAGTATTGAGGTTCGTTCTACTCTAGTTGATCAGATTCAGAGCCGACAGCTTGAGGATCAGAGTTTGTGTGACCTTCGTGATCAGGTAGTTTGGGGTGAGGCCAGTGGAGCTACATTGGGTTCTGATGGTATTTTGAGGTTAGACAGTCATCTTTGTGTTCTGAGGGTTGGAGATTTGGTTCAGTTGATACTTTGTGGGTGCATTGTTCTAGATACTCCATTCATCCTGGCGCAATAAAGATGTATAGGGACGTGAGACAACTTTACTGGTGGAGTGGTATGAAGCAGGACGTAGCAAAGTTTGTATCTCGGTGCTTGAACTGTCAGCAGGTTAAGTTCGAGCATATGAGACCGGGTGGTTTGATGCAGTGACTTCCCATTCCTGAGTGGAAGTGGGAAGGGATTAGTATGGACTTCATAGTCGGGTTGCCTCATACTTCTCGGGGATTTGATTCCATCTGGATGATTGTTGATAGGCTGACTAAGTCAGCCCACTTCTTGTTGGTTCAGACTTCTTACGGTGTAGAGAGGTTAGCCCAGATTTACCTTCGTGAGATTGTTTGGTTGCACATGGTCCCAGCTTCTATCATTTTAGACCGCGACACTCAGTTCACATCTCAGTTTTAGAGGGCTATTCAACGAGATTTGGGTACAAAGGTTCAGCTTAGTAACGCTTTCCACCCTCAGATAGATGGACAGTCCGAGAGGACTATTCAGGTCTTGAAGGACATACTTCGAGCCCGTTTTCTTGACTTTGGAGGTTCTTGGGATTAGTTTGTGTCTTTGGCTGAGTTTGCAATAATAGTTTTTATTCGAGCATTGGCATGGCACTTTTTGAGGCTTTGTATGGTAGGTGTGGAAGATCTTCGATTGGTTGGTTTGATGGTTTAGAGTCTAGACCCCAGAGTACAGATTTACTTTGAGATTCCTTAGACCGAGTCTATTTGATTAAGCATAGACTCAGAGCAGCCCCGAGTAGGTAGAAGAGCTACACCGATCATAGACTTTGTGCCCTGGAGTTCAGTGTTGGTGACTTGGTATTTCATCAAGTATCGCTCGTGAAGGGCGTGATGAGATTTGGTCACCGGGGCAAGCTTAGCCCCAGGTTCATTGGGCCATTTGTGATTCTACAGAGTGTCGGTAGTGTTGCCTACATGTTAGATTTGCCTCCGATGATTTCAGTTGTGCATCTAGTTTTTCATGTCTCGATGTTGCGCCGATATGTTCCAGATGAGTCTCATGTGTTGCATTGGGATTCTGTTCAGTTAGATGAGAGTTTATCCTTTGTTGAGGAGCTGATAGCTATTCTGTCCAGAGATATCCGAAGATTGAGATCTAGGGATATTTCGATTGTGAAAGTTCAGTGGAGGCATTATCCGGTCAAGGAGGCTACTTGGGAGACCGAGAGTGAGTTGCGTGCTCAGTACCTGCAGTTGTTCGAGCCTCCATGTACTCCCTTCTTCTTGACTTTCAAGGACGAAAGTCTTTTTAGTAGTGGATGTTATGATGACCCTTTCAATAATCTTCGTGTTTACGCCTTCTTTGCATTGTTAGAGATTTCCTGTAGTGTCCCCAAGTAATTTATGACTTGCTGGAACTAATAGTTCGGTGTCCTGGTCGTTCGTCTAGTCATTTTGGCCGTTTTCTTTTCTTAGAGCTTAAACTTAGAATATTGTTGACTTTAGTCAACATTTATAGCTAACGTGATTGGAATCTAATTCTTACAGTTTTGTTAGCTTCGGAAAATTAAGTTTGGTCTAGTTTGACTTTCAGTTGAGGCCTGAGAACTTTCAGTGTGGGTTTTGGGTTGCTTTCTCTGTTTTCAGGCCATTTGGAGTTGGAAGTGTAACTTTGGTCAGCTTTCGATGATTGGAGCGTCAGATTCAAAATCTGATAATTCCATCAGCTCCAGAATATTGAGTTTGGGTTGGATAGGTGTTTGGTTTGGGTCCTGGGTGTGCCAGGCTTATTTCGGGTGTTTGGTTGCGTGTTGACTTGGGTTAACATTTCTCCAGAATAACCTCGTATGGAAGTTTCATTGATTCTGTTGAGTCTGGAGCGTCGTTTCCACTCTGTTAGCATTATTGGTTTTTGTGTATTGGTTTCTGATCATGCCTAGAGAGCCCCGTAGAGTTCTTGAAGTGTTGCAAACGTTTGCTATTGCAGGTGCAGGCATCAGGCCTCAATCGCGATCACGAGCTTCTTTCCTCCCGACCGCAATAAAGCACCTGACCCCTTCTTCTTCGCGATCGCAACGTCCCTTGTCATGATTGCGATGAGGCCCTTCCCTTCTTGTTCTTTGCAACCACGTGGCTAGTCCTCGCCATCACGATGGTCTAGCCAGCGTGGTCATCGCGATCGTGTGGGGTCCCTTGACGACCGCGATGAAGGACCCCTGGGCAGTATATAAACTTTTCCTTACATTTTTCCAGCCTTCATTCTTCATTCCCTCTACACTAAAACACCAGAACTCTCTCTAAAAATTGCTCTAATCAGTTCAACCTTCGAGAATTCACTGTTCCCTCGATAATTCTTTCTCCGTTGGTGTTTCCGGGAGTCTTCTTCCTTCCCCAATATTGTCTTCTCCATTGCTAAAAATCACCATTGTTGCCATTTTCTCAAAGCTTGTTATTGTTTGTAGAATATGTTCTCGTGTGAGGTTGCATGCTTCATGGACTCATTCAATTCATATCCTTAGCATAATTCTCTATTTGTGGTAAGTGCTCCATGATTGAATTCTGGTTTTATTCCTTAAATTCCCTATTTGGGTTCTTGACTTCTAGGGGCTATTTTAACTCGAATTCCTTGCCCATTTACCTTGATTTTTTGGGCATGTACTCCCATGGTCAAGGCAATCATATTGTGCGTTTACGTTTTTAGTTTTGGGTTGTAGGCCTCGCGAGCCTACTTTGACCCAAATTTCAGCCCGGATACTTCTATAGCGATATAGGTATCGTTAGACTCATTTTGATGTATTATTTAAATTTGTGATAGTTTGATTATCATTTGGGACTTCTCGAAGCGATTTGGGCTTGGATATCGTTGTCCCAGTAGCTTATCGTCGGACGACAGGTAGGTTACGATTTAACTTTACTAGACTTTGTATATATGGGATAAAATTGTACTAATGTGCATCCTTGGGTTGAGTTACTAGTTTGGTACCACAAACCTTGACCACCTTTTCCATGTTCGCCTCGTTTCCTACCTCTATTGTGTGTAGTATTCTTCGTAGTCAGATATTAGCACCCTTGTGGTCCTGTGTGGCCTTGTTGACTCTGGACCATAGATGGTGGGCTATTAGGGGGTGTCCGTGAGTCTCAGACATTGTTATCATGATATTAGGCTGGCTATCTGTGTTGTAGAGTGATTGGAGCCTGTGCAGGGCCGATAGGTTGATTATGAGCTGATGGGCGGCTATTTGTGTTTGATCATGTCATTTCTATGCATATGAAAGGGATTTTTGCATATATTACTATGGTTTGGGCTTAGGGCCTACTAGTTCTGATTTTACTAAACTTTGCATGGCCCTAGGGACACGTTTTCGACGAAAATGACTTGGAAATGATTTGGGCTTGATTGTGGGTCTTCTTGCGGTAAAAGATTTGAGTATGGTTTCTATCATCAAATTTTACTACTATTGCTAGACTCGTCAGAGCCGTAGTGCTAGATGGATTTTCTTACTGAATTAAGATGGTATTAGACTCAGTCGGACCAAGCATCAGAGATGTTTTACTACTGTTTTAGACCCGATTATGCACGGGCATCCTTGGCGGGGTTTTGAGACGTTTTCCACTATTTTAGACCTGGACAGAGTTTGGGCATGCACATTTGAGAGTTGAGTCTCCATCTTGGATCTGGACCTACTTCGGATGATATTTTTGAGATTGAGATATAGTATGGGGTTCGGGACCTCCATGGACCTTGTCGTTTTGGACCAAGGGCTTTGGGCTGCATGTGTCGAAGGAGGGGTATACAGAGGAGTAGAGGTATACAGGCAGTGTCCTTCCATGGAACCTACCTGTTGGTCTCGTTCGATGCCGGAGGAGGTACATACATAGTTACCATTCCACCTATGGGTCATCATACATCATATCACTCATTATTTGTGCCTCCACCCTTGTTTGCTATTTGTTGAGTGTACGCTTTGGTTGTATGGGCGACTGGAGGGTTTGCTTTCACTTGTTTGCGTTCCTCGATTGTTTGGGTGGTCGGGGGACTGTAGGTAGACTCTTGTTACTTTATCGTGATAGTATTCCCTATCATAACTATAGTTAAGGTTCGATCCTGTGATGTTGTTAGTTTCTTGACGTGAGACTGGTATGATTAATGTGGTTGTTAATTCCTATTTCGAGCATGCCTACCCTTATTCTTCTTCTCCCTTCCTTGTCTATCTGAGGGTTACCGGTATACCACCCACTTCTAAACTTACTGTATATACTGTTATTGCGAGGACCCTAGGTGCATCATTTTTTTATTTTCACCTGTGCCTGTTGTGTATATACATTCTACTTGCTAGCCTTGTATGTTGTTTACTACTGCCTTCCCTCTGGGATAGTTTCTGTGTACTTCTTCGTTGATTTCAGTGACTATTTTCTTCTTTTCTGTCTGTTACTGCTCTTTTATCTTATATGTGCCCAGTTGGCCTATGATACCAACTAGGTACCTTTTGCTTCGCATTTGGTTCTCATACTACACTCTGCATCTTCTCGTGTAGATCCTAGTATGGGCCATCGCTGTTAGCTCATTGGAGACTCGTGCGAGGAGGTGTTTTGGGGATATCTCAGATTGAGGGTGAGCTCTTGGCGACCGGAGCTTAGCTTTTAGTTATCTTTTACATCATGTACTCTATTACTACTCGGAGAGATTTTTATATTGTATTTTGGATCGTTTGTACTCTGCTGATGTAGTTTTGGCTCTATACTATGATACCAGGTTTTTGGGGTTTGGTTAGGCTTTCGCATATGTATATATATTCCTGTACTTTATTTCTTCAGCTTATTTCCCTTGCTTCCGCTTATGTATATCGTTCTTCTGCTAACTGTGAGATAGTAGCCCATTATTAATCATTTCGGTCTACGAGGATTGGTTTGCCTACTGGGAGATTATAGGTGCCATCATGACCAAGAAATTGGGTCGTGACACTCACAATAACAAGAAATGGTATCTTTCAGATTGTTTCAATGGAGGAAGGAGATGAAGAAAATTGGACAGATGAGTTTTGAGATTTAGTTTGGTATAAGTTTATTTAATTTAGTGGGTCAATTTCGGGTTAAAAGAGGTAATTGGGTTATTTTAATTAAAATTAGATCACTTTTATTGATTTGGGGGAATCCATTAAATTGAGAGGCATAAATGTGAAGTTTGCTAACGGCGGGGTAAATATGACCTTAAAGTATGATGAAGGCCAAAGTTGATAAATAAACTAAAGTAGAGGGGTAATTTTTGACCATTTTCCCTTAAAAATATATATCGAATTAGGTTAGAATGACAACATAAATTAGGTATTAAAGATACTATTGGTAAATGGTAAGTTTAAACAATCAAAAAGTTCCAAGAAATAGAACAAAAATTTTAAAATAAAGAAACTTTTGTTTTAAAAGTAAAATATCAATTAAGAAGAATATAGTAGAGATGAAGAGAAGATCTTATTTCTCTTTAGAGATCAATTGAGAGATTTAGGGATGAATTACAATGAAGGAAAATCTCTTTATTTATAGGGAAAATTGACTTTATTCCAAAGTTAGGGTTTCTAACTTTTCTCCAAAGAAACATAAATATAGACATTCACTACAATAATAATACCTTATACACTCCTCCTTGAGTGTCTATTTGATGCACGATGTGCCTCATTTAAATCTTACTAGAAAAAATCCAGTGGAAAAAATTCTAGTGAAGGAAAAAGAGTACACATCTCTAATAATACGCACTTAGGTTGCCTCATTAAAAACCTTACAAGGAAAACCCAGTGGGACAAAACCTTGTGAGGAAAAAGAGTACAACGCGTATTAACTCCCTTAATGAGAACATCAGTCCAAAGACTTGAATGTTTGCATCCCAATCTTGTGCACCATCTTCTTGAAAGTTGCAGTTAGTAGAGATTTGGTGAATAAATCAGTCATATTATCACTCGAACGAATCTGTTGCACGTTGATATCACCATTCCTTTGGAGCTCATGTGTATAGAAAAGCTTTGATAAAATTTTATTCATTCTATCTCCTTTTATGAATTCTCCCTTCAATTGTGCTATGCATGTTGCATATTATCTCAACATGATTTGATAAAGTACGTAGCTACAATAAACTGCTTTGTAGATCGTCAAGATATGACAGTAACATATGAACACATATGATTTTCTTGAGATCAAACTTTATGTATATCCTATAAGTGCCCTGCATTTGATTACCAACAATCTTGACAATATTTGTTAGGATAAACACATTCATATCAGAACTTGCAATTGATCTTATTTCAATATCTCCACATAAAAGTGAAACTATATCATACTCATAGTTATAGCAAGATATATAAATGCAGCAATTACAAGATATGATACTTCAAGACTAGTCCAATTGTGCTAGTTTCTCATTTTATCTTCTTTAAGCATATAATCTATTACTTTTGAAAACTCTACAAGGGATTCAATTTAAGTTATCAACTTACATAACAATATGAAGACAAAATGATAATAACATCATCTTGTACATACATCAATAAATATTCATTAAGGTGATTCTAGTACATCAACCTTGACTCATTTAATCTATATGAAGATTATTAATAAACTTTTGAAAAACTTGTATATGATTCAGATATTTTGAATCCTAGTCTAGACTGCAAGTCAAATAAGCTTTATGCTTACCAAGATGCATCTTTCCATGTCACTTAATAAATATTTCTATGCCAGCATACTTTAATAGACGTAGAATTTAGATCTTCATAATCTTTTACAATATGGCACTATATTGTATCAAAGATATCATCGCGAGATATTTATATCGGTTCACAATGCGACAAAACTTATTGAGATCTCATCACTTTATTATTTTTCTTAGGTACCTAAACCTCTCATGAGGTTTCATGAAGTGTTATGTTGTAGGCTCTTCGAGAGCACATTGCCTTCTTATTATGATCATTTTCTCCTTTTCTATTTCAAGAATTAGTGCAATTGGAGCCGATTGGTCTGTCATTCTTCATGCATGCCATAGACTTTGTCCTTTAGGTACATTCAATAGGAGCATTTGCAGCTAAATATGAAATTAATTTTGGATCAGTAAATACTTCTAGCATTTGACTTGAACTATTTTTAGAATGAGGATCATACTGATAATAATTCATAACTATTTTATAAGTGTTTATTCTCTCCCCTTTATGTTAGAAAAGCTAACATGTATCCTTTATCTTCTTTAAGGAATCTATCTTTGTGCATTATGGTATTTATTAATCATATACCGCATATTAAAATTAATTAGATGAAAAATATTTGGTTTCTGACCTTGAACCAATGAAGAAAGAAATTAATCATAATTTATTGATCTGAATGTACACAAGTGTTGTTGTATATAATATATTATATTTCATACCAACACATAAAATTTTATTCTTATAAGCAATGGTTTAATTATTTTATCGAAGGCATTCAACGCCAAACCATCTTAAATATAAATCAACATTATCAAGATTAATTATCTTGATTACATAATCAGAAAGTTATGCTCTTAACTTAATTATTTTGAGCAGGCAATTTTGCAAATGTCAAACTGCAGGTTGACAATAAGCGTACATGTGACAATCTTGTCTCTCATTGATGCATCTATTTAAGATGTCACATGACAAGTGAATGAGCCCATATTCACCTTTTACACTTTTCAGAATTTAGGGGATCCAATCCCAACATTAGCTGATCTAATTAACTTATCCATGAGAACAAACAACATAATCAATTCTTGAAGAGTCTTCTAGTTCTTCAGTATATATCTAATACTCAATATGCACATCTTCGAGATGGCAAAATCGTTTATGCCAACAGATAAAATTATTTGTACTAATAAACTCCAAGTTTACCATGACATGTGCTATTTCCTTTAGTAAACTTCAGGTTTACTATTGCATGAATTTCTAATTTACTACATCAGGAGTAAATTTCAGAATAATTCTTCTCAATTATTTTATCTCTTTCGAAGGTGGATTGTGATATCTTCACAATCAAGAACATATTCGTATTTATAAGATTTACTAAGTACTATCACATTCACCCAGGGAATGGATCTGCATTTGTAATATTTATCAAAAGTTTTCATTCTCCAAGAACGAAACATAAATATTTGAACGTGCCTTAAGCCTATCAAATTATGATAGCTTAGAACCTCTTTCAAGATATTGCTACTTCAGAAGCAAATCGAGGCATACATATGATTGTAGAGAATTTTCTATAATGTATCTTTCAGAGTATAGCATAGGAGTTATTATTATTATTATTATCCTCCATGCCCATATTCATATATTTAATAACTTGTCCTTTTTCAAACTTATTATGTATTTTTATCACATTCACACCATGAAATAGAACAAATAGGACGGATTTAATGACTTTTGGTCAAAAGTACAATTATTTTGCCTTAGTCATCATGAGATAATCACTATAGTGCATTCAGACTTAAATTCAATGTCTTATCCATATAAAGGCGTCTTAGGCCATAAATTGATGAGACTTAAACCCATGTATCATGGTACATCAGGATTCAAACCTAATGTCTAACCCTTTTAGTTCGATGAAACTTGAATCTATCATCTATTCTCAATTAATAACATAATAGGCTAAATTATACAAACTCACCCTTAACCTTTAAAATAATACCACTTTTAATAATGATAGGCTTAAAAATCATCTTATCTACCGTCAAGATGAAAGGATCAAGTCTTTAGGGTTAGATCTGAAACATGTTTAGTAAGAAATAACACCTCTGTAATATTGGGAAATATCAATATATTTGAACTAATCAAATTGAATAGGACAAAATCAAACATGGTTAGTAAGATAAATCCCAAGGATATAAAATATTTTTTTTTCACGTAGGACATAATAAGATGTGCACCGGAAAAGTAACATATTTTTAAGATGCTTCGACAATTATTAGTTATAAACCTTCCCACCAACTAGTATACATAAAAATCTTTAACTATTAATATGAAACAATAGTAAAGGCTGTCCATAGCAAGTAAATAATTATTTTGTTTTTAATGATGCATATAACACGACATTACCATGCCAGCGGCCTAGACTCAACATGTAATAGTTTATTTACCTGACGTGATGAAAGATTACCTATCCTTTAACTCAGTTGGTTAGTCTCGTGCTAATAGTGTGTTGTAAAATATTAAACTTACAAAGAAGAAGAATATAGTAGAGATGAAGAGAAGTTCTTATTTCTCTTTAAAGATCAATTGAGAGATTTAGGGATGATTTAGGGATGAAGTACAATGAAGGAAAAACCCTTTTATTTATAGAAAAAAACTGACTTGGTCCCAAAGTTAGGGTTCCTAACTTTTCTCCAAAGAAACATAAAGATAGATATTCACTACAATAATAATACTTTATAACAATGTAATAATTTATAACTATTTTAATTCTTTAATATTATTCGTGCATCACGC
Source organism: Jaltomata sinuosa (assembly GCA_003996215.1). Taxonomy (NCBI): domain Eukaryota; kingdom Viridiplantae; phylum Streptophyta; class Magnoliopsida; order Solanales; family Solanaceae; genus Jaltomata; species Jaltomata sinuosa. Next base: position 343,529 of record QJPP01000560.1, read on the forward strand.
AAATACGTATACTAATTACCATAAAAAGATGTGAAGTAACTGATAGTTGAAAAAGCAAATAAAATCAATCAAGTACTAAGAAATTAATGAGAAATAAGTAATAGCAAAAAATAAAAAAGTATACAGAATCCAAAATCACTTTTGAAACAAATTTGAAATAATTCTAAGGAATTCTCTGAGAAAACAACTCTCTTCGGAGAGAGATTTTGTAAAAATATCAGCAAGTTAAAAATCAGTTCTTACAAAAAATAATTCAATATCACCAGTAATAACATGATCTCTAATCAAATGATGCTTACTATCAGTATGTTTTTCTCTAAAATGATGCACATGATGTTTTGACAAATAAATAACACTTGACTTATCACAAAAAATTAGAACAGGTGTAAAAGATAATTCATAATAACTTAATTGATGAATCATCCAAAGTAATTGACTACAACATTGCCCTATGACAATGTACTCAGCCTCAGTTTGGAAAGAGAGACAGATCCCTGTTTCTTGATATTTCAAGAAATTAGAGATATTTCAAGAAGTTTACATGTTCCCTTAATGCTCTTTCTATTAGCTTTGTCACCTGAATTATTTATCTTAGAGTACCATAAACCATACTGAATTATTCCAATAACATTTTTTATTGTAACGATCCTTCCCGTCGTTATAGGGGGTTAGGGCCATAGTACCCTGTTAGAGTCCCCATAGTAAGTTGAGTTAATAAAAACTCAAAGGTGGGGTAGTTTAAAATTGAAAGCTCTTGTTTAATAGAGATGAATTGTGTTGTGTTCCGTTAGAGGGTGATCTATTGATCTAGACATCCGTAGGAAATTTTGAGTCTATGAGTGAGTTCGTCGCATGTGTTTATAGTGGTTACTACATTGAGGTTGTTTTGTGATGTCTTAATCATGAAATTAGTGTTGTGAAATGGGGCTAATGAGCAGTTTTCCTGAGCTACTGGTTAAGGGGCACCGCTACAGTGGTGGGATTCCCACTGCAGTGACACCTCTATAACGGTCGGACTGTCACCATGTCGAGGTCTGGAGAAATCGTCAGGAGTTACCATTACAAGCCCTCAGTCGCCATAGCGAGTCCGCTGCAGTGAAGAAGTATCCGGTGCAGTGTATGTTGCAAACCTACATACCTGGCTTAAGTCACTTATTCCAGTTTTACATCATAAACTCTAAAAACTCATTCCAGAACTCCAGAGAGGCAATTTGCCCAAGGTTAGCGCGATTTTCTCATTGAGGTAAGTTTATTCTATCAATATTTTTGACTAGTAATCCTTAAATGTCATAGTATCGTTAGGGAGGATTGTAATGATGAATTTTTGAGTTAGAACACTAGGTTCATGAAAAGTATGGGAAAATCTGTGGATAGATGTAATAATCATATAGAATGATTTTAAGCTGTAAATTAAAACTTCCTAGCATGAAATTAATGTTCTTGAATATGAATTGTGGTGATTGGGAAATTTGAGTTCAATAACAATGAGACATTTAGCATAAAAACTGCTTTAAAGGGGATAAAAGGAGTAAAAACTCCATGAATTAAGGTAATATGAATGTCGGGGAGTTAGATTGTGATTAAATTGATCCTTGGGTGATGCTTTAGACCTTGGAAAAAGGGTATAACTAGTGGTTTGAATTTACAAAGCTTATATTTGAGGAGTAAATGATTGAATACTCTTATATTTGCTTGTTTTAAACTTTGAGCATTTCGAGGCACTGAGAAAAGGAAAGACTCTCACGAATTAGCTTGTTGATCATGTTCTTCGGTTGAGGTAGGTTAAGATTTATATGGAGTTAGACTCAAATTAGTCGTGTGTATGTATTATAAATTGATAAAAATATGTTGATTGGTCTTCAGACATAGTTGTGATTGATATTGTTGGCTTGACAATTGTTTGTATGAATAAGATGTTAAACTATTGAACCATGTCTTTAAATGACTTGTAAGGATGATGTACACTTATTATAACTATTATGTACTTTTTGGATAGCTGAAATGAGAACATACAGAGATATGTTGATGAGGATTTAGAATATACATACTATTCTGATGATGAATGGCTCGAGTCCGATGTGAGCTTATGAACAAATAGTTATGTTATAGAGTGGGTACCACGCTGTTATAGTACATGGACCCTAAGTTGTCCACTGCAGGTCATGACTAGTTAGGCAAGATTAAAGTCCCTTTTAGCATGTGTGTACAGATGAGTGACAATTGTGAGTTAGGGAATGGTGCAATATGAGACTGATGAGGCATAAAGGCTATACAGATGTGAAATCAGTATGGACATGATTTCATATTTTGTGATGTGAATGTATTACATTAGTAGAGTTTGTAATTACTTATTATATATGTTGCGTGACTTATATGTCCTTTATTAATTAACATTGATATGTCTTGATTTGGGTTATTTACCTGGCTGTTGTGACTACTTAATTATCTGAGTTCTTGGTTATGTGTTGTTGTACATGTCTACTTGCCTTATTTGATTCATGATATATACTTGTTACTAATTTGAGTCAGCCTATGATACCTACCAATACATAGTGTTTGTACTGATGCTACTCATGTACTTTTTTTGAGTGCAGACTGTGTTCCAGAGACTTCGACGCGACCTCGTATCTAGCGCAATCAGCAACTGATCTGAGGGTGAGCTACTCCTATCCAGGTTACCACAAATATTCTTAGTGATAGATGTCTATCTTTCAAGACATTATTTTTGTTTATTAGCTATTTTTTGCTACTCTTAGACATTGTTTAGCTAAAGTCCTTGTACGGTGACTTTTGAATCTTGGGGATGTAATAGCTAGTTTTTTGCATATTTATTTGAGTTGAGATATTATGACTTTTATTTCATATTTGAATGCTTAGTATGTGTCAAATGAGTTGGTAAGAACGGTTCCCCCACTGGGGTTTTTGTGTTGGTTTCACTCATGACCATTGGGGTCGTGATAAAGTTGGTATCAAAGCTTTAGGTTCATCGATCTCATCATACAAGGACATGTCTAGTAGAGTCTTACAGAATGGTACATACACGTCTGTACAACTCTTCAAGAGGCTATAGGACACTAGGAAAACTCAACTCTTTCTTTTTTTGTGCTATTACTTAATTCCAATTGGTATATGGTGATTCAAATTGTTATTTGACCTCTTTTATTCTTTTCTATCACAGATGGTGAGGACACGTGCAATAGAGGCTAGAGCAGACATATACGATCTAACTATTAGGGATACAACTCAGGTAAGGGATGTGAGAGAGGAGGTGGTAGAGGTAGGGGACATGGAGCAGCGCTCGCCAGAGGCAGGGCTTCAATGTCTGGTCAGGTACTTGATAGGTCAGAGTCACCCTCACAACTAGAGGATCATATCAGGGTAGCAGAGGAGGTAGAAGCACCAGTTCAGGAAGATGTTATGACTGTTATGGCTTCTTCAAATATGCTAGTGTAGGTATTGACTTTATTGGGCAGATTGACAGGGATTGGGATGACACCTGTAGTTCTGAAAGGTCAAACTCAGGGGATCCATCATGTTGCCATTGTGGCTCCACGAATGGATGAGTTTTATGAGATAGGGATATTTCCAAGATCAGTGATCGGGCCGATGATGACTGGGGAGGAGCATGACTTGTTTTGGAGGTTCACTGAGATGAAACCTCCAGTCTTCTATGATATGAAGACTGAAGATGCATATTAGTTTATTATTGACTGCCATGAGAGACTCCAAAAATTGGGGCTGTAGAGAGATATGAGGTGGATTTTGTTACATTCGAGCTATAGGGGGATGCAAAGTTGTTGTAGAGAGCTTTTGTGGAGTGTAGGTCAGCTGGGTCACCTACGCTGACTTATACTCAGTTTTACTCCATCTTTTTGGAGAAGTACGTTCCTCGTACCTAGCAAGATAAGAGGCATGATGAGTTCACTAGTATTGAGCAGGGTAGATCATCAATTGCAGCCTATGAGGTATGATTCCACTCACTGTCCAGATATTCGTTACAGTTGCTGCCCATAGAGGAAGAGGATTTGTAAAGGGGTTGAATATGGGGCTCTAACTGTAGCACCCCACCCGTTTGAACATTGGATTAACTCATTCTTTTAGGATAATAGTAAGAGCTTAATATGTTAGGAAGGATGTTTTATAAGGTATTTTAAATGCACAATGGTTGTATGATAAGTTTTGAAGTCAAGCAAGTTGCAAAATAAAAGTTGGGGAAAGTTATTGTAAATTTCATTAAGAAATTCTCTAAATATTTAGGGCAAATGTCTCAAAGATTTTCTCCCAATATATAAAGAGTTAGAAGGCCCCCAACCTACCAAATCAAAGTTCTACGAGTCTAGTTTCTAACGTACTAAAATTTTTATCCATACGACTTCATAATAAAGAGATATTCACATTTTTGTAAGACTGCACAAGCAGGCACGTCAAGGTGAGCCCCCTAGCCCCAAGTCAGTTTAGCTCTATAAAACATGATTCTCCTTCATTTTAATTCAGGAAAATTAATCAAAAAATATATAAAAAAATCAGAGGGAAAGCCCCTAAATACTCCATGGAATTTGATGCTTTCAACTCGTAAGTTTAGCGGAAGTTGCTCTACATTGTGAGCTCATTATTTTGGTATAGTTTGCCCCATAGATTTAATGGTGTATCATCATTGGTGTTGTGGCAGCAAGATAGCAGGTGTTTATTGAGTATTTAGTAGTAGCTATGGATTTATATTGGAAAGGTAAGGATCATGTACACTTATCTATTTGTTGAATCGAGATTTTAAGCTTCTAGTTATAAAAGGTTGTAGTTGCCGATGACTTGTAGTAGTTTCTTGTTGATTTTGGCTTCGAATGTTGTTACTTGAAAGAGGCAGTTTGTTTAGCTTGGTATTTTAATGGTTTTTGTCAAGTAAATCATTCCCCTATGGGATATGACCCTCCTTCATAATTCCATGTTCTAGTATCATTTTATAGATTTTCGAGCCACAAAGTGGTGTTTTGGATATCATGGCTCCGGAAATCCCCTTTGTCTTATTGAGTTGGTTTATTACTACTATATATTGATGGTGTTAAGGTATTACAGGGACCAGGGTTGGTTTGATTCTCATCAGAGTCACGTAAGATGGTTGTTGGATTGAATGACATGGAGTACGCCTTGAAATAGTGCCTCGAGAGCTCGTCGCTCCTTCGAGATGTGGTTAGCATATTGTTGTTGGATTTAGTTGCTGTTTATTATTGTTACTAGCCTCATTTTATGATTTGGACTTGGCTGGTTGCGAGTGTGACATTGATGTCTTATCGATTGGTTATGGCTCATTCTTGTAGCCTTGTTGATTCTCACATTTGTGGCATTACATTTGGTTGGTCAAGCTTCACAGCAACACCTTCGGGACTTCAGTTGCAAGGTATGTTAAGGCTTCTTTTTCACTTTATGGAATGACCTTTAAGGCCAAATCTTGTATAGCCTATGTAACATAATTATTCGACTTGTGGCCTTATAATATTGACTTTTTGTCCATAACATGACATAGCGACTATCAGCAGCACTCTATTCCTTACTTCGCGGCTTAGAAAAGCATGTTATGATTGTATTGAGGTCACTTGTGATTACATGATATTATTGTGTTATTTTTGTAATCTTACTGCCACCTATGAGCTTGTTTTGGCCTCAGCAGACCCTAACACTGCAGGGTTTTGGAGCCTACATTCTGGTCACTATTAGCATGCCTTCGGGCCAGGCAAACCATACCTACGGGATGGATAGAATGTATCTACGGGGCAGTAATTACATTATATTACCATGCTTTGGGCCGAGCAGAACGTACCTATAGTACGGGCAAGCTGTATATACGGGGCAGTAGTTATATTATATTACTGTGACTTTAGGCCGTACAGACCGTACCTATGGGCCGAGGAAAATTATATCTATGTGATGGGTAGGTTGTACCTATGGGGAAACACTTATATGGTACCACAGAGAATCAGAGTTGCACTGATTAACGACACATGTACACTTAGACAACTTAGATCAGATTATCACTGGAGTCTAGGTAAGGGGGTCAGTATAGGTATTTAGTGATTGTTTGCGCCTGTTAGGACTTGTGGCGATTGTATGCTATTTTTACCTGCCAGGATTAAGGGGGCCATGTTAGGTTATTTTTTTCTATGTGCTTTCGATGGTATCCTATTGCAGGAAGGTAAGTTATTGTGCTTCTGTTTTTATTCCTACCCTTTTGTTTAGTCCTTACACTTCAGTTTGAATTTTTAGTTTGCCTTACATGCTTGGTACATTATTTTGTACTGACACCCCATTAACTGGGGGTGTTGTATTTATGCCTGAAGGATCTGAAGATGACCGGACAGACCTACCGGGTAGCATAGCCAAGCTTTCAACGGGTTAGTTCTTCCAGGGGTTGCTAGAGTCTCAGAGATTTGTTTTTTTTTGTTGTTTATAGCTTTTTGGGTAGGTTGGGGCCTTGTCCCACCAAGAATGGTATTCGTAGAGGCTTGCAGAATAGTCTTTTGGGTTGCATAGCTACGATGGTGGCTTTTTTGGCCTTGTGTGTTTATTAGCTATAGCTTGTTAGCCAGTTAGGCCTTGTTGTTCTTGTGTTGGTAGTTTAGCGACTCATTGTCCTAGTTTACATTGTATATTCATATTTTCAGTTTCTGAATAGAGATCATGGTGTCCTTAATGGTCCACATAGCATTTATTCTTTCCTAGATATCATAGCGGCCTCGATGGCCCAAACAGGTCTTATGTGCTATCTGCTTATTGCTTTAAATGAACTATTAGGAGTAGTTGTTTTCTTTCTAGAGCTGTCGATAGGGGCCTTGCCGGCCGAGGTTGATTTTTAAGCCGAGATATACTTATTTTTTTTCTTGATAATGTATGGATTCTATGGGCCATTGGCAAATAGTTCAGTGGGGTCCACTTTGGCCTAAGTTTTGGCATTAGGTGCCAGTTGTGCCCCCCAGGTTTGGAGCATGACAAACTTGGTATCAGAGCAATATTGCATCCTAGGGAGTCTGCAAGCCATGTCTAGTAGAGTCTTTTATATAAATGTGTTGTGCACCACATTCTACAAGCAATAAGCTATAGACATTGTTTTGAAAAGTTATCATTCTTTTTCTCAAATCGTGCTATAAAGCTGAGTCATAATGGTTGAGTTATTTGGCTTACGATTGTTATTGGGCTTGTACTTAAGCCTCATTTTAAAAGTAATATGGACATTTCGCGAATTCATGCCGCTGCACAGAATATAGAGGTGCTTTGATATCAGCAGTAAATGACTGAGAGAGTCGAGAGAGGATAACAAAAGAGAGCTGGGCCCGCGGGTTTTAGACAGAGGCCCAGGGTGGCTCCAAACCTCGGGATTCAGGGACACCATCTACACCCCTATGACAGAAGTCCCAGGGTATCAGGTATGATCACCGGGGGGGTCAGGTCTAGGTGAGATCTCACGAGCATCAGGCTCACAACAATAAAGAGTCCTAGAGCAGTTTTAATCAGTAATGCCACATTGTGATACATGTAATAAACATATGTCGGGGGATACCATCTGGGCTCTACAACATGCTATTTTTGTGGCCAAGAGGGTAATATAAAAAGATATTGTCCATTAAGGGACCAGCAGGGTTTAGGATAGAGGGACAAATCGGCAATAGAATCATCTTCCTCAGTATATCCTATCGAGCATAGGTTCTAGATTTCATCAGGTAGAGGTCAAGGCTGAGAGGAAGAATATAGTTTTGGTAGTGGCTAGAATTGCACTTACGCACTGATAGGTAACCAAGATGCAGAGTCATTGTCAAATGTTGTGATAAGTACAGTGAGTGTTTGGTCACACTTTGTTTATGCTTTGATACATCTAGGCTCTACATTATCGTATGTTACCCCATTTATTCTTGGAAAGTTGTAAATAGTATCAAAGTCATTGCAATGACTTTTTTTGTGTCTACCCAGTTGGCAACTCTATTATCGCCAAGAGGATTTATCGAGGTAGTACGATAGAGATTGTTGGCCGTTAGACCTTTGCAGACATGATAGAGCTATAGATACTTGACCTTGATATTATTATGGGAATGGATTGGCTAGCATCTTGTTACACCAATGTTGACTACTGAGCGAAGACTGTTAGATTCCACTTTCCAAGGGAAGTAGTTTGAGAGTCGGAGGGTAATGCGGCAAATTCCAAAAGGCAAGCTTATTTCCAATTGTTAGGCAAATAAAATGATCTCCCAAGTCTAGATTTACCAATTGTCCAAGTTCAAGATGTTAATGCTAAGCCACCGACTATTCATTCAATTCCAGTGGCTAATGAGTTTCTAGATGTGTTTCCAGACGAGCTCCCTTGTATTCCCCCAAAACAGGAGATTGATTTTGCTATCACTATATTACCATATGCCCAGTCAATATCAATTCCCCCATATAAAATTGCACTAGAAGAATTAATAAAATTGAAGGAACAACTGAAAGATTTATTAGATAAGGGATTCATCAGGCCTAGTGCGTCACTATGTGGTGCACCATTGTGATTTGTGCAAAAGAAAGACAACTCATTGCAAAAGTGTATAGACTACCAAAAACTGAATAAGATGACTATAAAGAACAAATATCCACTACCAGGGATTGATGGTTTTTTTTACCAATCGTAGGATGCCCAATGCTTTTAAAATATTAATTTAAATTTAGGGTACCACCAGGTACTTGTTTGAGAGAGTGATATTCTAAAGACAGCCTTTAAGCTCAGATATGACCATTTTGAGTTTCTTGTGATGTCTTTTAGGTTAACGAATGCCCCAGTAGTATTTATGGACCTGATGAATAGTATCATCAGGCCATTCTTAGACTTGTTCATCATTGTATTTATTAATTATATTCTGGTATATTCTCGATCAGAGGGCAATCATAGTGATCATCTCTGAGTTGTTCTTCAGATACTCTAAGATTAGAGGTTGTATGCTAAGCTCTCAAAGTGTGAGTTCTGGTTGCATTCCATGGCTTTTTTGGGCCATATTATGTCAGATGCTAGTATTCAAGTTGATTTACAGAAGATAGGGGCCATAAAGACTTGTCCTAGACCCACAAACCCGATAGAAGTTCATAGCTTTCTGGGATTCGAAGGGTATTACAATAAGTTTGTGGAAGGATTTTCTTTACTTTCAGCACCCTTGACAAAGCTGACTCAGAAAGCAACTAAGTTTCAGTAGACCACAGCCTGCGATCGAGTTTCCAAGAGCTGAAAGATAGATTGACTTCAACACCAGTTCTGACCTTACCAGAGGGTCTATAGGGCTACATAATGTATTGTGACACTTCAAGCATTAGTTTGGTTTGTGTTCTAATACAACATGAAAAGGTAATTGCTTATGCTTTTAGACAGTTTAAGAAGAATGTGAAGAAATACCCAACCCATGATTTAGAGTTGGCTACATTTATTCCAGCCCTGAAGATTTGGAGGCATTACCTGTATGTCTTTAATGTTGATATTTATACAGATCATTAGAGCACCCAATATATTTTTAGACTGAAAAAGTTGAACCTGTGATAGCACCAATGGATTGAATTGCTGAAATACTATTATGTACATATCCTATCTCATCCAGGGAAAGACAATATAGTGGCGGATGCCCTCAGTCGCAAGTGTATGAGTAGTCTATCATATTTGGGAGCTGAGAAATGGGAGATGATCTGGGAGCTCCATCAGCTAGCTAGTTGGGGGTTAGATTATTAGACTTTGATGATACTGGGGTCACAGTTCAGAACACAGCCATAACATCTTTAGTTTTAGAGGTGAAGGCACGACAAAATGAGGATCCCAGCTTAGAACAGCTCCGGGGCAAGGCTCAGCAGCGTGAGTCTTTAGCCATTGATATAGCATGAGATGGAGTTCTCATACACAAAGATCGATTATGTGTTTTGGATGTTGCAATGCTTCGGCAGAAAATTATTAAAGAGGCACACCATTCTTGTTACTCTATTCACCCAGGATCCACAAAAATATATCATGACATTAAGGAGATTTATTGGTGGCCAGAATAAAGAGGGACATAGCTGAGTTCATGGCACAGTGCCCAACTTGTCAGTAGGTAAAGGTAGAGCATCAGAAGCCTAGTGGGCTAACTCATAAGATAGATATTCTACTGTGGAAATGGGAGGAGATAAATATGAATTTTATCCCATGTTTGCCTCATTTGCGATGGAAGTTCAATTCTATCTGGTGATTGTTGATAGGTTGAAAAAAATTATCCCATTTCTTGCAAGTCAGGGCCATATTATTAGCTGAAGATTGTGTTGGGCTGTACATTAGAGAAATAGTCAGACTACATTGTGCCCCTATATTGGTTATTCAGATAGAGGGGTATAGTTTATAATATATTTCTTGAGATCTTTCTAGAAGGGTTTGGGAACTCAGGTTAATCATAGTACAACTTTTTACCCTCAAACCAATGGCCAAACGGAATGCTCGAGGATATGTTATGGGTGTGTGTGCTAGATTTCAGCAGGAATCGAATGATCACTTGTTGCTTATTGAGATTTCTTATAATAACAACTATAATTCCAGCATCAACATGGCATAGTACGAAGCTTTATGTGGGCAAAAATGATGATCCCTTTTTTATTGGTTTGAGGTCTGAGAGTCAGGGTTGTTTGAACCTGAAGTAGTGCAGTAGGCTGTGGAAAAGGTTAAATAGATATGATAGTGGTTGTTGATAGCTAATAGCCGCCATAAATCATATTCAGATATTAGGCGATGAGATTTAGAGTTCAATGTTGATGATTAGATATTTTTGAATATTTCACCAATGAAAGGCGTTTTGAAATTTTGTAGGAAGGGAAAGATAAGCCCTTGATATATTAGGTTGTAACATATTATGGGATGGATAGGCAGAGTTGCTTACCAGCTAGAGTTTCCTCCAGAATTAGAGGTAGTACACCTAGTGTTTCATGTTACTATGTTATGGGAGTGTATCAAGGACCTGACATATATAGTATACACAGAGGAACTATCTTATAAAGAAATCCATGTAGCCATAGTAGAATTCTAGATTAGGAGATTATGGAATAAGGATACAACTTCAGTGAAAGTGTTATGGCAGAACCATAAAAATCGAGGAGATGACATGAAAAGCTGAAGAGGACGTGAAGTCGAGATAGACCCATATTTGAGTACTTGAGGTACATTATTGTATTATACATGTTCTTGTGTTGTTCCCTGTGATACCATGCACAATATCATCATTTGAGGACGAATGTCCCTAAGGGGGAGGGGAGGATGTAACACACCACCCGTTTGAACGTTGGATTAACTCATTCTTTTGGGATAAGACTAAGAGCTTAATATATTACGAAGGATATTTTATGAGGTATTTTAAATGCACAGTGGTTGTATGATAAGTTTTTAAGTCAAGCAAGTTGCAAAATAAAAATCGGAAAAATTTATTGTAAATTCCTTCAAGAAATTCTCTGAAATGTTGGGGCATATGTCTCAAAGATTTTCTTCTAATATATAAAGAGTTAGAAGGACCCCCGATCTACAAAACAAAATGTCACGAGTCTAGTTTCCAACGCACTAAACCCTTCATCCATATGACTTCATAATAGAGATATATTTGCATTTTTGTAAGACTACACAAGCAGGCACGTCAAGGTGCGCCCCCTAGCGCCAAGTCGATTTAGCTCTATAAAAGATGATTATCCTTCATTTTAATTCAGAAAAATCAACCAAAAACTACAGAAAATCATAGGGAAAGCCACGAAATACTCCATGGAGTTTGATTCTTTCAACTCAGAAGCTTAACAGAAGTTGCTCTACATTGCGAGCTCGTCATCTTGGTATAGTTTGCCCCGTTGATTTCATGGCGTATCACCATGGGTGTTGTGGCAGCGAGGTAGCAGGTTTTTATTGAGCATTTTACAGTAGATATGAAGTTATATTAGCAAGGTAAAGATCTTGTACACTTATCTATTTATTGAATCAAGATTCTAAACTTCTTGTTAGAAAAAGTTGTAGTTGCCAATGACTTGTAGTAGTTTCTTGTTGATTTTAGCTTTGACTGTTGTTACTTGAAAAAGGAAGATTTTTTATCTTGGTATTTCAAAGGATTTTGTCAAGAAAATATTCTCCTACGACCCTCCTTCATAATTCCATGTTCTAGTATCATTTTATAGATTTCCGAGCCACAAAATGGTGTTTTGGATAACATGGCTCTGGGAAAACCCTTTGTCTTATTGAGTTGGGTTATTACTACTGTATATTGATACTGTTAAGGTATTGGAGGGACTGGGGATTGGTTTTATTCTTATCGGAGTCACATAAGATAGTTGTTGGACTGAATGACGTGAAGTACGACTTGAAATAGTGTCTCGGGAGCTCGTCGCTCCTTCGAGATGTGGTTAGCATATTATTGTTGGATATAGCTTCTGTTTGTTATTGTTATTAGCCTTATTTTATTCTTTGTACTTGGATGGTCGGGAGTGTGACATTGATGCCTTATTGATTGGTTATGTCTCATACTTGCAGCCTTGTTGATTCTCATATTTGTTGCATTACATTTGGTTGGTCAAGCTTCATAAAAACACCTTTGGGGTTTCAGTTTAAAGGTATGTTAAGGCTTCCTTTTACCTTTATGGAATAACCTTTAAGTCCAAAGCTTGTATAGCCTGTGTAACATCATTATTCGAATTGTAGCCTTATAGTATTTAGTTTTGCTGTACAACATCATATAGTGACTATCAACAACACTTTATTTCTTACTTAGCGTCCTAGAAAAGAATGTAATGATTGAATTGATGTCACCTGTGATAACATGATATTATTATATTATTTTTATCATCTCGTTGCCGCCTATGAGCTTGTTTTGGCCTCAGTAGACACTGACATTGTAGGGTTTTAGAGCCTACATTCTCGTTACTATTATCGTGCCTTCAGGCCAGGCAGATCGTACCTACAAGATGGGCAATTTATACCTACGGGGCAGCAGTTACATTATATTATTGTGACTTTGGGCTGGGCAGACCGTACCTATGGGACGGGCATGCTATACCTACGGGGCAGCAGTTATATTATATTACCATGCCTTCTGGCTGGGCAGACCATGCCTATAGGTCGGGCAGACCATACTTACGGGATGGGCAGGCTGTTCTTATGGGAAAACAATTATATGGTACAACAGAGCCTCAAATTTGCACTGATTCATGATACATGTACAGTCAGACAGTTAAGATTAGATTATCACTAGGGTTCAGGTAAGGAGGTCAGTATGGATATTCACCGACTATTTGGGCCTGTTAGGACTTATGGTGATTATATGTTATTTGTACCTGCCAGACTTATGGGGGCCAGGTCAGGTTATTGTTTGCTATGTGCTTTAGATTGTATCTTACTGCAGGAAGGTAAGTTATTGTGATTCAGTTTTACTCCTACCCATTTGTTCAGTCCTTACACTTCAGTTTCAGTTTTAAGTTTGCCTTACATACTCGGTACATTATTTTGTACTGATGTCCCATTAACTAGAGGCACTGCATTTATGCCTATAGGATCTGAAAGACAACTAGATAGATATTTCGGGTAGCATATCCAAGCTTTTAGCGAGTTAGTTGACTCTTTGCATTCCAGGGGTAGCTAGAGTCTCAAAGGTTTGCTTTTGTTTTTGTTGTTTATAGGTTTTTAGGTAGGTTGGGGTCCAGTCCCACCAAGTATGGTATTCGTAGAGGCTTGCAGACTAGTCTGTTGGGTTATAGCTACGATGGTGGCCATTTTGGCCTTGTGTGTTTATTAGCTATAACTTGTAAGCCAGTTAGGCCTATTTGTTCTTTTGTTGGTAGTTTAGCAGCTTATTGTACTAGTTGACATTGTATATTCATATTTTCAGTTTCTGAATAGAGATCATGGTGGTCTCAATGGCCCACATAGTATTTATGCTTTCCTAGATATCATGGTAGCCTCGATAGCTCAAATAAGACTTATGTGCTACCTGCTTATTGGTTTAAATGAACTGTTAAGAGTAGCTACTTTCTTTCTAGAACTGTCGACAGAGGCCTTACCGGTCAAGGCTAATTTTTAAGACAAGATACACTTGTTTATTTTCTTGATTGTGTATGGCTGATATGCGCCATTGACAAATAGTTCAGCTAGGTCAAATTTGGCCTAAGTTTTGGCATTAGGTGCCACTTACACCCCCCGAGTTTAGGGCGTGACACTAACTGTCAGCTCTTTAGATAGTGTCTTTTAGGAAGACTTTTTAGGAGGTGGTTGAGTATTCAGAATGTGGAGGGGGTGAAATAGGATGGCTATTATAAGTTTGCAAAAAAGAAGGCCCGAAAGAGTGGTAGTTACAATGGATTTTTCTCTAAGGGATCAGTTTTTCAGAGGTAATCTGGACACCCCCATTCAGTCACCCATGCATGTATCAGCTAGGGGTCCGTTAGAGGCCAACTAACATTCTTCAAATCATAGTGGTACTCTACTTGGAACGGGTGGCACACATGTAGGTGATCATACTTATTTTTATGCTTTCTCAGGCAGACCCAAGGCTGAGGTATCTGATGCAGTGATCACAGGTACTATTCTGGTCTGTGAGTGGATGACTACAACTTTATTCGATCTTAATTCTACCTTTTTTATGTGTCTACCTATTTTGCTATGCGATTAGATATGATATGTGATTTACGTGATATTCATGTTCATATTTCTACCGTTGTTAGTGATTAAGTGATTATAGATAGAGTCTGTCATTCTTGTCTTGTAACATTCATGGGTAAAACCTGGGTAGACTTAGTGATCCTAGACATGATTGAATTTGATATCATCTGGGGATGAGTTTGTTGTTCCCATATCATGCAATTTTAGATTATAATGCTAACATAGTTACCATAGCTATGTCGGGTATGTCTAGAGTTGAGTGGAAGGGTGATTGTATCCTGTTCCCAAAAATATTATATCCTTTATTCATGCAAAGAAGTTTGTGGAGAGGGGGGTGTCTATCATTTCTGACGTATCTTTGGGACACTAGTGCAGAGGTTCCACCTATATGGTCAGTTCTTATAGTATGTGCTTTCTTGGAGGTGTTTATCACAAATTTACTTGGCATACCACTAGACCGTGATATTGATTTTTGAATTGACTTAGAGCTTGATACACTTCCTATTTCTATTCTGTCATATCGGATGGCACCAACTGAGCTAAGAGAGTTGAAAGTTTAGTTGGAAGACCTGCTTAGTAAGGGGTTTATTCATCTGAGTGCGTTAGTAAGAGGTTTATTCATCCGACTGCTTTCTCGTGGGGTGCTATTGTGTTATTTATGAAAAAGAAAGATAGGAGTATATGTATGTGCATTGACTACCGTCAGCTGAATAAGTCACTATTCAGAATAAGTACCCTCTCCCCCACATATATGACTTGTTTTATTAGCTTCAGGGTGAGTCAGTCTTCTCTAAGATTGACTTGAGGTCTTGGTATTATCAGTTGAAAATGCAGGCAGAGGATATTCCTAAGACTACATTTCAAACCAGTAATGGGCACTATGAGTTTTTGGTGATGTCTTTTGGGCTTACAAGTGCCCCAACTACTTTTATGAGTTTTATAAATGGAATCTTTAAGCCGTATTTGGATTCGTTTGTAATTGTTTTATTGATGACATTCTGGTGTATTTAAAGAGTAAGGAAGAGTATGAGAACCATTTGAGATTGGTGTTGGGATTATTGAAAGAGAAGGAATTGTATGCTAAATTTTCTAAATGTGAGTTTTGGCTGACTTCTATGTCCTTCTTGGGGCATGTGATTTCGAAGAATGGGATTATGGTTGATTCGCAGAAAGTGGAGGCAGTTAAGAGTTGGTCTAGGACCATTGCATTGACAGAGATTTGTAGCTTTGTGGCATTGTCTAGATTTTATCATTGGTTTATGAAGGGTTTGCTTCTATTGCTTCCCAGCTAACTCGTTTGACTCAGAAGGATGTGTAGTTTCAGTGGTATGATGAGTGTGAGAAGAGGTTTTAAAATCTCAAGACTTTGTTGACTATAACTCCCATCATTTGCATTGCCAATGAAAGGTAAGGACTTTGTTATTTATTGTGATGCTTCAAATTTTGGTTTGGGTCTTGTTTTGATGCAGGATAAGAAAGTCATTGTATATGCTTCTAGACAGTTGAAGGTGCATAAAATAAACTATCCTATGCATGACTTAGAGTTGGAAGCATTGGTGTTTGCTCTTATGATTTGGAGGCACTACATTTATGGTGTCCGTTATGAGGTGTTTACTGATCAGCACAACCTGCAACATGTAATTACTCAGAGGGATCTTAACTTAACGTAGTGTAGATGGATGGATCTATTCAAGGGTTATGATATTACTATCTTATATCACTCGGGTAAGGTGAATATGGTAGTTGATGCATTAAGTAGGAAGTCTAGGAGTATGGGTAGCCTAGCTTGTTTAGAGGCTATAGGACGTTCATTTGCAAGAGAGGTTCAAACTCTGGTTAGAAGTTTTATGCGGCTTGATGTGTCTAAATCAGGAGGAATTTTGGCTTGTGTTGAGGAAAGATCTTTGTTTCTAAAGCAGAATAAGGCCAAACAGTTTGAGGATGCTAGGTTGAGAAAGATTTGTGATAAGGTCTTACAAGGAGAGGCCAAGGAGGCTGAAATTGATGATGAAGGCGTCTTGAGGATTAAGGGGCGCGTGTGTGTTCCCTGTGTTGATGATCTAATTAATACTATCCTAACAGAGGCTCATAGTTTAAGATATTCTATACATCTTGGTGCCACCAAGATGTATTGTGATTTGAGACGACATTATTGGTGGGGTAGGATGAAGCGTGATATCATAAATTTTGTTGCCCATTATCTGAATTGTTAGTAGGTAAAGTATGAGCACCAGATACCTGGAGGGACACTTCAAAGGATGCCCATTCTTGAATGGAAGTGTGAAAGGATAACGATAGACTTTGCGGTTAGTCTTTTAAAGACCTTAGGTAAGTGTGATTCGAGATGGGTGATTATTGATAGGTTGTCTAAGTCTGCACACTTTATCCTAGTTCAGGTGACCTATGCAGAGAAGTTAGACAAATCATACATTTGTGAGATTGTTCGATTGCATGGAGTTCCAGTTTCCACCATATCTGATAGAGGTACATAGTTTACTTCTAATTTTTAGAGGACTTTACTAGCTGAGTTGGGTACTAGGTTTGACCTTAGTACAATAGTTCAACCTCAGACCGATGGGCAATCTAAGCGGATGATTTAGATTTTGGAAGACATGTTTTGCGCGTGTGTGATAGACTTAGGTGGTCATTCAGACCATTTTTTTCCATTGGAAGATCTTGCATGTATCAATATTTATTACTCGAGTATTGATATGGCTCCATTTGAGGAATTGTATAGAAGGAGATGTAGATCTCCCATTGGTTGGTTTGATACTTTTGAGGTAAGGACATGGGATACTGATCTTTTGAGGGAGTCACTAGAGAAGGTAAAAGTAATCCGGGAGAAGCTCTTCGCAGCCCAAAGTAAGCAGAAAAAGTATGTAGACTGAAAGGTCCGGGATATGAAATTTATGGTAGAGGAGCAAGTATTTCTCA
Source organism: Jaltomata sinuosa (assembly GCA_003996215.1). Classification (NCBI taxonomy): domain Eukaryota; kingdom Viridiplantae; phylum Streptophyta; class Magnoliopsida; order Solanales; family Solanaceae; genus Jaltomata; species Jaltomata sinuosa. The sequence continues at coordinate 361,098 of QJPP01000560.1, forward strand.
AGGTTTCACCCATGAAGGGTATGATGAGGTTTGGTAAGGGGGGTAAGCTTAGTTCAAGGTTCGTTGGTCCATTTGAGATTATTATATATATAGGGGAGGTAGCCTACGGATTGTATTTGCCTCCAAATTAATCAAAAGTTCAGCTGATATTTCATGTATTCATGTTAAATAAGCATCATGGTAATGGTAACTATATTAATCACTGGGATTTGACCCTATTTGGTGAGAATCTGTCTTATGAAGAGGAGCATATGGCTATCTTAGATAGGGAGGTCCGTAAAGTGAGATCCATAGAGATTGCATCTATGAAGGTCCAGTGGAAGAATCGTCCTGTGGAGGAGTCCACTTGGGAGACTGAATCTTACATGCATAGAAAGTATCTCCAGCTTTTTTTTGAGTCAGGTAACTCTCACCTTGTTTCCCTTCTTGTCTATTTGGGGATGAACAATTGTTTAATTGAAATCTGATGTAATGATCCTTCTAGTCTATATAAGGGGTTTAGAGTCATAGTACCCTATTAGAGTCTCCATCGTAAGTTGAGCTAATAAAAACTCAAAGTTGGGGTGATTTAAAACTGAAACCTCTTATTTAATGGTGATGAATTATATTGTGTTTTCTGGTTTTCTGTTCCATTAGGGGGTAGTCTAGAGATCTAGGCCTCCGTAGAGAATTCTGAGACTACGAGTGAGTTTGTAGCATGTGTTTATAGTGGTTTCTGTGTTGGGGTTGTTTTGTGATATCTTATGTATGAAATTTGTGTTGTGAAATGGGGCTAATGAGCAGTTTCCCCAAGCTACTGGTTAAGGGGTGATACGCCCAAATTACACATCCTTTTAGAAGCGTAAGCGGTCGCTATTCAAATATAGAACCCAATGAAGATTGGGTTCGATCCCACAGGGAATATGGTGGGACTAGGGTTGATTAATGCTTACTTGCGCTGTTAGCCGTTTATTTCCCTACAAAGGTGGGGGGTTTTGAGTAACAAGTAGTAATTGTAATTCAAGCTCGAACAAGTAATAAGTAACAGTTTTAAGAGTTGTAATCAATGAGAGAAGTGACTAGGGTTGTGTTCCCCATGAGATCATAACTTAGTAAGGCATTGTACTTAGTAAACTAGATTGGTGCTTAGCATGCAGAATTGGAAGTTAGGTTCACCTAAATGGTTGGTCCCCTAGAAAGATGAATTTCACCACATGCCTTGGTCCGGTCGTGGGTGTATGATTTACTTCCCCTTACCCTAGATCCCAGATTAGCTATTCCCCGACAAGGTCAAGCTATTAGATGAGGGTTGGTAGCCTCAAATCTCCATTGTTGAACAACCCTTTTACCATCCGTTACCTCCTTGGTCTGACAAGTAAGGATAAGGTGAGTTCTAACGTTGTACACTGTTAAAAAGCAATCAAAGTGAAGGGAAGAACAATACATGCATAAATACCGCGATAAAATTACCAAGTATTTTGCCTACTTCGTTAATCCTTCATGGTTCCCACAACCCTAGTTGTGGATTTAGATACTTATGTTCATAAGTAGACGATCAAGTGTTGTTGAAACAATCATGAGTATATACTTACAAGAAGAGGTAAAGAAATCCGAAATCTTGAATAATTCTCAAGAATACTTCAATAATCAAGAACAAACATTAAATCTTTAAGAACTGTGTTATGATGTCTCCGAAACATAAACAAAATGTAACAATATCAGAACGAAGTTGGGAACTCCAAAATAAAACCTAAGCGGAAATATTTATAGACAAAAAAGACCAAATCCTAAGTAAATTAGGAAAGATGGATGCGGTACTTCTGAAGGGACGCACCACGGGCCATCGTGGATGCAATGGGCGTCGTGGGTGCCCATCGTGCTTCCTCATGTTTGAGCTCCAAGTCTTCTACCTTGTTTCCACGGGCTACTCAATGGGATGTTGTGGTTGCAATTCATGTCGTTGTCATCTTGTCAGTCATCACGCTCTATCTTCAATCTCAACTAGCTTGATTTGACGAGCTCTGCAACGTCCCATCGTTCCTTTCATGGGCATTGCAAAAGCTCATCAGGTCTTGTCTCTGGTCTTCAGTTCCACTGATCCAGTCCGACGGGCCTTATGACATCCCATGGCTGGACCAATGCCCATCGTAGCAGGACGTGGGAGATGAGTTCTTGCCTTTAGTCTCTCTGGTTCATTTTGACGGCCTCTCCCACGGGACATGGTGGATCCCACTCCCGTGGGGCATGACTTTTACCCAGAAATTTGCAACTTTTTTAAACTTTTATCTTTCCAATACTTTTCCCTGTACATGCAACAAACGACATCAAATCCAACAAAATATGCTTAAGAACTCCCAAAATCATTAGTTTTAAGCGTCGAAAGTGCCGCGAAATCCCGGCATATCAACACCCTAAACTTAAAATGTTTGCTTGTCCTTAAGCAACAAACAAAAACAAAAATTAAAAAGATGCTTAAGTAGAAGGAAACTAGAAACTACAGCCGCAACATGATTCATTCAACCTTTTCAATCTCAGAATAGTACCCACTCCTTTACAGCTCAAAAACCACTACACTTATCAAAGTTATCAAAATAACAAAAGACGGATCCATGAGTGACAAAATGATATTCATGAGCAAGCTAACATACAAAGCAGACATTCAGACCAAATAATTAGCAATCACAGCCTTCTCTAGTGCCCTCACAACAAAGAAGTCCCGATCATACAGAATAGCAATTTACACATAGGGGCTGGGAACACGCTCACTCTCGCAAAGAGATTCAAGTTGTACATGCACAATACCATAGGCTTGGCCTTTTTTTCTATGCTTTGGATTTCAAACAGTTCGGTTAGGATCACAATAGGACTTTGTTAGGGTTGTAATATAGGCTTAGGGACGGGAATGGTAGATTTGGGTAAATAGTGACTATACCCTCCTTGACACTACAATTACTACTTATTTTCCACTTTTAAGACCACAATATTTTCCTTCCTTATACCCTTTTTTGTTACCTTTTCACTTTTATCAAGCTTCGGATGTGGCTTTCATTGCATTTTTGTACCTTTTTCAACTTTTCACTTTTTTTTTCTTTTTCTTTTTCTTTCTTTCTTTTCTTTTTTTAGCACACAAACCACACCCTTTATCTTCCTTTTTAACACTAACCCAGTCTTTTCATACCCAAAAATTCCTATTCACCCTTACAGTAGCCATCCTCAACTTAGGCTTTTAGCCTGAGTTGAGGTGCACAATGTCCAAGGAAGGACCAGGGCCAAAATGAAAGTTTATAGGAAACAGCGAAGGTGAACAGGCTAACAACAAAAAGGGTTAACTTTAGGCTCAAATTCAAGGATCAAAGGGATTCAATTTCATTTGGTAGGTTATTTGGCTTAAGTGGACCAATTCAAAAATTTCCTATGATCATTTCCTAACCAAACCATTCTACAACCACAACACGACTAACCAGGAAAGTTCTAGATTGAACGGTACAACAAGAACAAATATTAAGCAGCTCACTTCACACATGACGCAGAGTATAGACTACAGATTAGCTAAGTACCAGTTCATGCTTTAGCTTAAGCTACTTATCTCAGTAATATGCATGATGTCATTTATAGATCCATCAATGCCAGTTCTAACACCTTATAGTATAAAAATTTGGAGGGGTCTCCTTTTTTCTATTTTTCACAAAATTTCTTCAAAAACCAGACCATGGCTGCATTTAGTTCCTAATTTTGCTTCTACAAACACACATACTATTCTAAGAATGTCGGTTCAATAGAAATTAAAAGTCCTTAGGGAAAGAACACAAGTAAGAAAACCCCAAGGATGCGAATACCTTATAGATACCCTCATAGGTTGCCTCCCATGCAGCGCCTGATTTAACATTGCAGCATGACGTGAGTAGTTTTGGCTACTCATACTTCGCCAAAACACTCTATAAAAAACTAGATGACCTAGCTGCCCCCACCCCATATGAAAAGTTGTGCATTTTCCCCAATGCACTAAAAAATCTGAACAAGGGATATAAGGCATACCTGCGATGCCTAAGCGCGGTCATTGAGTATAGTAGTTGGCCTCGCTGGATCGGTTCCCACAACCTTCTCAGTAAATGAGTCTGCCTCCACAGTCCTCTCAATAGTATCATCTACCCCGACAGCATTATCAACACTAACTCCCACAATGGGGCCTAAAGATAGTTCCTCAGTAGCGCTGGAAACACCACTATCCAAGCCACCAGTGCCAATGGCATCAACCTCAATTTGGTGCATAGCTAGGGACTCCTTTGTTGCTTTTACTACCTCTTTCTTAGCTCTCTCGGCAGATCGATCATCTTTTCGCTTCTGAGACTTTGGACTCAATGGGTCACCGTCTGTATGGACATGCTTATCCTTTCTTTTCCTTTTTTTTGAAGCTCCAAAGGACTAACCGGTGCCTCATTCTCTTCTGCAGGTTCCTTCTATCGGAGCTCCGGATTAGCATAGTCCCATCGGTCAATCATGGGCTCCAAAGTAACCTTAGGCAAGACCACCGGAGCTTTAGCATACGCGGCTGGACCACCCTTCAATTCATCTATAGTGACCCTTAGCTCTGGAATGTGTTGCTTCATCTTTCTCAACTCCACAGCCCCCATCTCATCTAACTTTGTGTCAATCCTCTCTTCCAAAGTGTTAATCTGACCATGCACATTAACATATGGTGCTAAGGCTCTCTGTATAGAGGCATCAATAATGGATGGAAACTGTTCAGCAAACTTCTTCATCAGTCCTAGTAGTTGAATGGTAGTCTTAACAGTGTTAGCAAAATTCACTGGGTGAAAGGCATAGATAGATTCAGGATCCTCCATTAGCACTGCAGCAAATCTAGATGGGCCCCCTAGAGTTTCCTCAAGTCGGCTACCTGGTGGGGATGGCACAACAGTAGTAGAAGGTTTTATCTCTGGAGTGGGTACAACTGTGAACGGTTCAGATGTGCCGCTCAGACCCATTACCTTGCTTTCATCTTTAGACTTCTCTAGGTGGTGGGTACGAATGGTTGACACCGAATGATTAACACCCAAATATTTTGGGGCTTCCACCTCATCACACAACTCCATCAAGAGACATGGGAATGGATATGAAGATGTAATCTTTGTTACTCTATCCCGAATCTCTTCAGCAATGATGTGCCCAAAGTTTAGATTGTACTTGGACAATAGGTTAGCCACTAGGATGGCTTGTTCAATAGTCAACTGATTGTCAGTACCCGTCGGCATAAGCCAGAGTCGCACCAAGGCCCACCAGAATTTAGCCTCAAATGATAGAGAAGCCTTTATGATCTGCTGCTTTTCCTGGTTAAGCCACTTTGATGTTCATGTCATTGTAAGACGCTTGGCTAACCACTTTGTCCGCTTGAGCTCATTCTTCACTCGATAGTCATAGTCAAAGGTGTCAGTGGTAACCATAAACTCAGGCCCAAAGAGAAATCTATTTATGTTTTTGGCTGAGATATTTACCGGACACCTCTTACTGGGAAGCTCTCAAGAGCGGGCAAGTCTGCAATCTTCTGGACCTTTTTTGCATCTATTTTCTTAAATGGTTTGATAGTTTGCATAAAACTCTCTCACGATGGTCGGCTGATAATCTAGGAGTTTCTTGCTAGTCCACCCCAAGTTGTAGTGTTGGAAATATTCATCCAACTTGGGGAAGTCCTTGAGCCTGAGTGATTTAATTCTCCATTCCTCTCCAATAGGATGTTTGATGTGCCCTCTTGCCATTGTTTCTAACCCATACTCAAAAATCTTTTGGGACCCTTTTATAGTCCACCTTTTCTTCTCCCAGATTTGGACATCTTTGGAAGTGAGGATCAGTGTTGTGCCAGGAGATTTGTGGGTAGGCGGTGTCTTCTCTCTTTTAGGTGTTTTCTCCTTTTCAAGATTGGTAGGTTCTGTATCAGACTCCGTATCACCCTCAGCCTTCTTTGCAGAACTGGACTCTGACCCTGACTGAGCATCATCTCCAGTTTTGGTCTCAGTTTCCATGCCACTAGAAACCGGGATTGCAGTCTATTTTCCTCCCTTTACTGGTGGGGGTGCTCTCTGAATCAGTACTTGCGTAGCCAGAAGATGACCCTTCCCCCTCTTCAAACTGGGAGGATGTCTTTGCCGATGTCTACTCTTAAGTTAGTGCTTTTTCTCCTCCTCTTCAGACTGGGAAGGAGATAGCATGTTCTTTCTTCTTATCATCTTGTCAAAGGGGTGGTTGTCGGAGTCACTCTTCTTGGCCTCAGAATTAGTTTGATCCTTTAGCCGATACTTGACTGTGTTATCCTTGGCTTTTTGGGCCCCCCATGTCTTAGTGGAGTCAGTGGTGCCATATAGTACCTGCAGGGAACCAACATTAGAAAATGATACCAAAAATTAAAGACCAGAATAAATTTACACTTAGAAAAAAATTGCAAGAATTTTAACCTCCCACGGGCGTGGGAGGTTCGACGTTCCATGGCACTGGGCGTCAGAATAATCCAGTAAACTGTGCAGGGATATTTGTCCTCCATCAACCCTGTGCCACGGGCGTGGGAGGTCTGACGTCCCGTGGCACAGTGTATCTGTTCAAGACAATGGGATTTTTAAGGACAAACTATCCTCCCACGGGCTCCTGTCATGGGCGTGGAAGGTCCGACGTCCCGTCGGATTGGTTGTCAAAAATGGATCAGAGCTTGAAACGGGTGTCGGATCTGTCCAGAGGCCTTTTCAGGATCTGATCCATTTCCAACGCCCTGACCAACACCCTCGTGCCTCAAATATCCCATCAGCTAGCCCGTGGGATCAAGTTTGCACAAAAAATTTCTTTCCCTTGTTCGTTCACTAGCACAATATTTTACCTCACCCAAAGCAACAACATTCATAAGCACAATATCCACTCACTATATACCAACAATGCAACCCTAATGTCCATTTTATTCAATTAATATGCATGCACACAATCACTAAGCAAAGTTTCACAACTAGGGTTCGGTTGCAACACTATGAAGATTCACAACACAAGAAGCCATAGCTATTGTTTTCAAACATCAAGTAAAATTGAACAACTTCAAGAAGAAATTACTTACTTATTGATTGCTAATAACTCTTGAAGAAAAACTTGTAGAATTTGAGTGATCTTTGCTTAGTGTTGAAAGTTGATTGTGATTGTGGAGAGTTTATGGGAATAAGGGGAGATTGATCATGGGGAGTGAAATTGGGGAGAGGGAATCGTGAATTTGGGAGAGAAAATTTAGGAGGAGGGAGATAAGTGTTTTGAACTCAATCAAATTGAGGTCAAACCTAAACGGACGTGGGGAAAAGGGGAAACAGGGTTCCGGGTCGGGTCGGGTCAGAAATTTAAAATAATTTTAAAATTGTTGACCATGCTAACTGACCTAGACGATGGGCTATTCGACACTCGTGGGGCATGTGATGGTCCGTCGAGAGTAACTTACCTGGGCGTCTTTGGTTTAATTCCCATGCTTGTCAGGGTTATGATATCCAGTCATGCAGGACATGGGAATGATCTAGTGGCTTCTCTCTGAACTAGCATTGGCTTTACGCCTATTTCCCATGCCCATCGAGGTCGCGATGGCCCATCATATAGGGCGTGAAAATGGGACAAACCATTTTTTGTTGAACTATTCAATTGGTATGCCCTTTTCCCACAGGCGTGGCATCTGCGATGGCCCATCGCAAAGCCTGTGGGACCCTTTTTCCTGTAATTCTATAATTTTCACTCTCACCAACTCCTGCACATTCAACACACATTAGTTCATGGGTTGCCTCCCATGCAGCACATGATTTAATGTCACGGCACGACACAGATTACTTGACTACTCAGACTTCATCAAGTTTCCTCATGGGTTGTCTCCCATGCAGCGCCTGATTTAACATCGCGGCACAACGCAGGTCACTTGATTACTCAGTCTTCATCAAGCTCCTTGGTTAGAATGAGTTCATCAAGGGTCCAAACTTTAATCGCTTTAAGCTCCTCTGTGGTTCCCATTTGATCCGCTGCCCATTCACCTTGAACCTCTTGCCATCATGATTTTCAAGTTCAACGGCCCTATGTGGAAATACTTGTACCAGTTTGAATGGTCCAATCCACTTAAACTTCAACTTGCCAAGAAACAAGCGAAGTTTGTAATTGGAAAGTAGGACCAAGTCACCTGACTGGAAATTTCTCTTTTCGATCTTCCGATTATGATACAGTTTCATCTTCTCTTTGTACAAGGCCGAAGTCTCATATGTATTCAGGTTGAACTCATCTAACTCATTTAGCTGCCCAAGCCGCTGAAATGATGCTTCAGACCTGTCTAAATTCAACTTCTTTAACGTCCACATGGGCTTATGCTCTAGCTTAATAGGAAGATGGCACGCCTTACCAAACACAAGTTGATACAGTGACATACCTATTGGTGTCTTATATGCAGTTTGGTATGCCCACAAAGCATCATCTAGTTTCTGCGACCAATCCGTTCTATTGGCATTGATAGTCTTGGACAGGATTGACTTTATTTCGCAGTTGGAGACTTCTACTTGCCCACTAGTTTAGGGATGGTAGGGGGTTGCAACCCTATGCTTCAATCCATATTTCTCTAGTAAAGCACGAAATAACTTGTTGCAGAAGTGAGAGCCTCCATCACTAATAATTGCCCTTGGTTTGCCAAATTTGTTGAAGATGTTCTTTTTCAAGAATGTTGTGACACACCTACCCTCATTACTGGGAAGCGCAACCGCCTCCACCCACTTTAATACTTAGTCAACAGCCACTAATATGTACCGATTTCCATTAGACATCATAAACGGGCCCATAATGTCAATACCCCAAACATCAAACAGCTCTATCACAAGGATGGGAGTGAGAGGAAACTCATGCCTCCTTGATATGCCTCATTCCTTTTGACACCTGTTGCAAGATTTAGCAAAATCATGGGCGTCTTTTTGGATGGTAGGCCAGTAGTAGCCATATTGTAGGATCTTGTGTAGGGTCCATATACCGCTATGATACCCCCTAATAAAGGATGAATGGCACGCCTCTAGTATCTCCATCATCTCAGCTTCAGGCACATATCTACGGACCATAGTATCTGCATACACACGGAACAAGAATGGCTCCTCCCAAAAGAATTTCTTGACATCAGACATGAACTTTTTTCTTTAGTGAACAGACATATCAGGAGGTACCCAATAACTTGCCAAATAGTTGGCAAAGTCTGCAAACCATGGAACCAACACTTGCTCATCTAGAAACCAATCGTCAATATCTTGCTCATCATTCCACTTCAGCATCTCCTCTTTTTCTAATCTTGACAAGTGGTCTGCTACCTGATTCTCTGTACCCTTTTGATCCTTGACTTCAAAATCAAACTCTTGTAGCAGCAACACCCACCTAATCAATCTTAGTTTCGTATCCTTCTTTTCCATGAGGTACCAAAGAGTTGCATGGTCAGTGTGTACCACCACCTTGGTGCCAAGCAAGTAGGATCTAAATTTTTCAAACACAAAGACCACCGCAAGCAGCTCTTGTTCAGTCACCATGTATTTCTTTTGAGCAAGATTAACTGCTTTGCTAGCATAGCATATAGGATGAAGAATCTTTTGCGTATCTATCCTAGGACTGCTCCTAGCACCACTCCACTAGCATCGCACAAAACCTTGAAAGGTTGAGACCAATCAGGAGAAATAATAATGGGAGCAGAGATTAAATTTGTCTTAAGGCACTCGAATGCGTTTAGACATGCATCATCAAATACAAATTTTACCTCCTTATCCAACAATTTGCACAATGGATTTGCAATTTTGGAGAAATCCTTGATAAACCTCCGATAGAAACTAGCATGCCCCAAAAAGCTCCGTATCCCCTTCACAGAAACTGGTGGAGGTAAATTTTCAATCACCTCTATATTTGCGTTGTAGACCTCTATATCCTTCTTGGAGATCCAATGGCCAAGCACTATACCCTCTTTCACCATAAAGTGACACTTCTCCCAATTAAGTACCAAGTTGTATTCTTCACACCTCTTTAGCACACAACTGAGATGAGCCAAACAGACATCGAAAGAGTCACCAACCACCGAAAAGTCATCCATGAATACCTCAATAGTGTCCTCTACCATGCCAGAGAAATAAGATATCATGCAATGCTGAAATATTGTTGGTGCATTACATAGACCAAAAGGCATCCTCTTGAAAGCAAATGTCCCATATGGACAGGTGAAAGTGGTCTTCTCTTAGTCCTAAGGAGAAATCGAGATCTGATTATATCTTGAATAACCATCAAGAAAATAATACCATACTCTACCAGCAAGATGGTCTAACATCTGATCTATGAACGGTGTCAGAAAATTAGCCTTCTCAGTCCAAGCATTCAGCTTCCTGTAATCCATGCGTATGTGCCAGCCTGTGACCGGCCTCATTAGAATTAACTCATTCTTCGCATTTGGGACTACAGTAATCCCACCCTTCTTAGGCACACACTGAATAGGGCTCACCCACTTGCTGTCTGCAATAGGGTAAACCACACCTGCATCCAGCCACTGGATAATCTCCTTCTTTACAACCTCCTACATAGGCTGATTCAACCTACGTTGGTGCTTAATACTTGGGATGCAATCTGGGGCTAGCTGAATTTTATGGGTGCAAATTCCAGGCAGAATCCCAACGATGTTAATAATGGACCATCTAATGGCCCTCTTAAACTTTCTTAGAACAAAAATCAGAGCTTTAACCTGCCCTTCACCTAAATCTACAGCAACAATAACTGGTAAGGTCTCATTAACTCCTAAGAATACATATCGAAGATGAGACAAAAGCGCTTTGAGCTCCAAGACTGGAGGCTCCTTAATAGATGGTCTGGCAGGTAGTGTCTGTCAATTTTTTAGGTCCAAATCAAGCTTCTTTGGAGCATAGCTATAAGACCCCATACCTACAAGTGCTTCTACCAACTCATCATACTCCTCAATATCGTCTCCATCAAAATTCATAATCACAGCTGCAAGTGCTTCAACACCAAGTCTCTCCTCAACAGGCACAATTAGCTGATCCTCATCAACCATATCAATAACATAAACCATGTGCATATCATCATGATGCTTTATACAGTGGCAGACATTGAAAGTAACTACCTCATCATTCAATCTGAACTTTATTTGCCTGGTCTCCAAGTCAACCAACACGCATCTGGTGGCAAGAAAAGGTCATCTCAAGATGATGGGAACCTCAAAGTCAACCTGGTAGTCAAGGATCACAAAGTCTACAGAGAAGATAAAAGTATCAACCTTCAGAAGTACATCATAGAGAATTCCTACCGGCCTTTTCACTGTGCGATCTGCCATAAGAAGCTATATTATAGTCAGTTTGGGGGTTCCCAAGCCCAACTGATTAAATACTGCTAGTGGCATTAAATTAATACTAGCACCCAAATCGCATAACGCTTTAGCAAAGTAGAATGCTCTAATCATGCACGGAATAGTAAAAGCTCCAGGATTTTCCTTTTTCTGCACCAAAGAACATAAGACTATTGCACTACAATGGTGCAAATTATCAGTTGGCCCAAAGCTCACAGTTCTCTTCCTAGTCACCAGATCCTTCATGAATTTAGCATACCCAGGCATCTGCTCCAATGCTTCAACTAAAGGAATATTGACTGAAAGTTGTTTCAGCATAGAGATAAACTTGTAAAATTTACCTTCCTTGAACTTTTTCTTCAACCTATGTAGGTAAGGTGGAGGATTAATGGCATGGGCTTTAAGACTGGTGCAACCTCTTTATTCTTCGCTCTTGTCTCAGAAGACTTTCTCTCACTTGGACCTTCACCGCTATCTTTCTCTTTGAAATCAACCACAATCTCCACATCATCTTTATCGTACTTGGCAAGCTCATCAACAAATATGGGCATGGGAGGGCCAATAGTCTATTTCCCACATCGAGTAGTCACAGCCATAACCTGTCGATCATTCATTGGATTCTGAATTGTGTCACTTTGGAGAGTACCTTTTTTATGCGGATTTATGCTAGTAGTCATCTGGTGCATCCGAGTCTCAATCTACTTTATGTAAATAGAATGATCCTCGACTTTCTAACTCATACCTAAAAGTCAGCACACATCTCTTTTAGGTTACCATCTGTAGAATGAACCTTTTGCAATACTTTGTTAATTAGCTCCCTCATGGATGCTTGTTCAGGTCTATCATCACGATTTCCAAGAGGGACATACATACCGCTTCTATCGTTCTTGTAACCATACTTTTTATGCCAGTCACCATCCCTGTCTCTGGCTCTGCTTCTATCTCTGTAACCAGACCAGTTGTAGTGGTCATCTCTATCCCTGTTCCGACCTTGATTTCCTTAGTTAGAGGCCTGAAAACCCATCCCTTGATCATTTAGATAACTAACCTCTTCATCAGATGAGTAATCGTCGTGCCTTGGTGCTTTCCCTTGTGAACCAATGGCTTTCACCTTTTGTACCCCCTCATCTAGGATTTTCTTTGCAATCAAACCAATGTTTGTCTTCAACTCAGCAACCTCCTGTCTGATCCTTTACAAATCTTAAAGTTCAATGGACTTACCAACCGCATATGCACCTGTTGGACTCTCAAACTCTCTAGTATGCCATGCTTTATTAGTCTTGTTAACCCTATCAAGCATCTCTGAAGCTTCAGTATAAGAATTTTCCATGAATGCTCCCCTAGTTACTGTATCGGCCATTGCTTTGGTGTTTGCATTTAATGCTTTGTAGAAGATCTCCATCAAATGACATGAAGGGATTTCGTGTTTCAGAACTTGTTTCAGCTTCTTATTGAACCTCAACCATGTCTCATATAACGCCTCTGCAGGTAGCTGCTTGAAATTGTAAACCTCTTGCTTTAGCTGCAGCATCTTTGATGGAGGAAAGAACCTCTCCAGAAACTGAGTTTTCAACTTGTGCCATGTGTATATAGAATTATCAGGCAACTCTATGAGCCACACGGTTGCCTCTCCAGTCAACAAGAATGGGAATATTCTTAGTCTGATGGCATCTTTCTCCGCTCCTGGTAGATTATAAGTTGTGAAAATCCCCACAAAATTTGACGCATGTAGATTTGCATCCTCAGCAGGCTTTCCAGCATATAGTCCATTCAGGTTCAGCAACTGGATCATGGTGTTGGTAATGTCAAACTTTGTACCTTCAGGTAGTGGTGGCAATACTATTGGTCCTGTAATACCCAAATCCTCTACATCATCATAATAAGTATGGTAGCGAGGGCCATACCTTGGATGCTACAACTGTCGTCCCATATTCTATGGAAAATTTCACCGAGCTGCTGCCTCGTCTCTCACAGCTTGTTGTCGTGCCTGCCTTGCATGCTCAGCTGCCACATTTCGAGTTGTAAAGTCTGCTGCAATTTGAGCATCTTCAATAGTAAGGGCGTCTTCTCCTGCCTTTTTCCTCTACTCTTCTACGGCTAACATTTGAGTTGTGGCCTGTTTCGGTGTCTCGTAGTTTCCCTCCTTAGCCATGTTTCTAAGTGTTCGAAGGAGTTCCCGATCAAATGGAATCTGGGGATTGCCTTGACTCCTAGTGTTGGGCATTCACAAGTTTGCAACCTGTAGAACAAAACAAAAACAACAGAAAAAGTAAAATTAGGAAATAAATACTAATAGTGAAATAAACACAATCTCTCTTAATCCTAAATCGTATTCCCCGGCAACGGCGCCAAAATTTGATACGCCCAAATTACACCTCTTTTTAGAAGTGTAAGTGGTCGTTGTTCAAATATAAAACCCAACAAAGGTTGGGTTTAATCCACATAGAATATGGTAGGACTAGGATTGATTAATCCTTACTTGCGCTGTTAGCCATTTATTTCCCTACAAAGGGGGTGGGTTTGAGTAACAAGTAGTAATTGTAATTTGAACTCGAACAAGTAATAAGTAACAGTTTTAAGAGTTGTAATCAATGAGAGAAGTGACTAGGATAGTGTTCCCCATGAGATCATAACTTAGTAAGGCGTTGTACTTAGTAAACTAGATTGGTGCTTAGCATGCAGAATCAATAAGTTAGGTTCACCTAAATGGTTGGTCCCCTAGATAGATGAATTTAACCACATGCCTTGGTCCGGTCGTGGGTGTATGATTTACTGGCCCTTACCCTAGATCCCAGATTAGCTATATCCGAACAAGGTCAAGTTATTAGATAAGGGTTGGTAGCCTCAAATCTCCGTTGTTGAACAACCTTTTTTCCATCCGTTACCTCCTTGGTTTGGCAAGTAAGGGTAAGGCAAGTTCTAATGTTGTACACCATTAAAAAGTAATCAAAGAGAAGGGAAGAACAATATATGCATAAACACCGCCCTAGAATTACCAAGTACTTTTCCTACTTCGTTAATCCTTCATGGTTCCCACAACCCTAGTTGTGGATTTAGCTACTCATGTTCATAAGTAGATGATCAAGTGTTGTTGAGACAATCATGAGTATATACTTACATGAAGAGGTAAAGAAATCTGGAATCTTGAATAATTCTCAAGAACACTTCAATATATCAAGAACAAACTTTAAATCTTCAAGAACTTTATTATGATGTCTCCGAAACATAAACAAAAACATAATAATATTAGAACAAAGTCGGGAACTCTGAAATAAAACCTAAGGGGAAGTATTTATAGATAAAACAGACCAAATCCTAAGTAAACTAGGAAAGCTGGACGCGGTAGTTCTAACGGGATTCCCCACGGGCCATCGTGGATGCGATGGGCATCGTGGGTAGCTGTCGGGCTTTCTCATGTTTGAGCTCTAAGTTTTCTCCTTGTTTCTATGGGCTACTGCGATGGGACGTCATGGTTGCAATGCCCATCATGGTCATCTTGTCAATCATCAGTCTCTATCTTCAATTGCTCTACTAGCTTGATTTGATGGGCTATTCGACGTCCCGTCGTGCCTCTCACGGGCATCACGGAAGCTCGTTAGGTCTTGTGTCTGGGCTTCAGTTCTACTGGTCCAGTTTGATGGGCCCTATGACATCACATGGCTAGACTTATGCCCATTGTAGTAGGGCATGGGAGATGAGTTCTTGCCTTTAGTCTCTCTGATTTATTCTGACGGCCTTTCCCACAGGATGTGGTAGATCCCACGCTCGTGGGGCATGACTTTTACCCAGAAATATGCAACTTTTTGGCACTTTTGTCTTTCCAATAATTTTCCCTGTACATTAAACAAATGACATCAAATCCAACAAAATATGCTTAAGAACTCCCAAAATCCTTAGTTTTAAGCATCGAAAGTGCCACAAAATCTCGGCACATCAAGGGGCACCGCTGCAGCACTGGGATTCCTGCTGCAGCGAGACCGCCATAGTAGTCGGAGTGTTTCCATGGCAAGGTCTAGCAAACTCACCAGGACTCACCATAGCAAGCCCTCAGTCATTAGAGTGAGTCCGCTGTAGCGAAGAAGTATTTGCTGCAGCGAATGTCACTAACAAGAATACCTGATTTAAGTCACTTATTTTGAGTTTCACCTTATAATCTCTAAGAACTCATTCTAGCACTCTAGAGAGGCAATTTTCCCAAGGCTAGAATGATTTTCTCATTGAGGTAAGTTTATTCCATCAATCTTTCCATCAAGTAATTCTCTAACATCATAGAATCGTTAGAGAGAATTATAATAGTGAATTTTCGAGTTAGAATCCTAGGTTCATGAAAAATGTGAAAAAACCTATGGATAGATATAATAATCATCTAGAATGCTTCTAAGTTGTAAATTAATATTGTGATTAATAGACCCTTGAGTGATAGTTTTGTCCTTGAAAAAGGGTATAACTAGTGGGTTTGAATCTCCAAAGCTTATATTTGAGGACTAGATGATTGAATACTCTTATATTTAGTTATTTTTTACTTTGAGCATTCCGAGGCAATGAGAAAAGATATTGATCAAGTTCTTCAGTTGAGGTAAGTTATGATTTATGTGAAGTTAGACTTAAATTAGTCACATGTATATATCATGAATTGATAAAGCATGTTGATTGATCTTCGGACATAGTTGTGATTAATATTATTGGCTTGACAATTGCGTATATGAATAAGTTGTAAAACTATTAAATCCTATCTTTAAATGACTTGTGAGGATGATGTGCACTTATTATAATTATTGTGCACTTGTTGATATTATCCTAAGAGATATCTAAAATGAGAACATACAGAGATATATTTATGAGGATTGAGAATATACATACTCTTCTGATGATGAGTGGCTCGAGTTTGATATGTGCTTAAGGACGAGGGATTATGTTATGAAGCGGGTATCATGATGGTATGGTACATGGACCCTAGGTTGTACCCTGCATATCATGACTAGTTGGTCAATATTAAAGTCCTTTTAGCATGTGTGTATAGATGATGGACAATTGTGAGTTCAAAAATAGTGCAGAGTGAGACTGATGGGGCACAAAGACTATACAGTTGTGAAATCAGTATGGACATGATTTCATATTTTGTGATGTGATTGTATTACATTAGTAGAGTTTATAATGACTTATTATATCTATTAGGTGACTTAAAATGTCCTTTATTAATTGATATTGATATGTCTAGTTTTGAGTTATTTACCTGGCTGGTATGACTACTTGACTATCTGAGTTCTTGGTTATGTGTTGTTTTACCTGGCTACTTGTCTTTTTTTATTCATGATATATACTTGTTACTAATTTGAGTCAGCCTATAGTACCTACCAATATATAGGGTTTATACTGATGCTACTCCTGCATTTTTCTTTTGAGTCAAGACTATGTTCCAAAGCCTTTGAGAAGACCTCGTATCTAGTGCAGTTAGTGAACTGATCTAAGGGTGAGCTACTCCTATCCAAGCTACCATAGATCTTCTTAGTGATAGATGTCCATCTTCCCAGACATTATTTTATTTATTCGTTATATTTGGCTATTTTTAGACATTGTTTAGCTAGAGTTCTTGTACGATGACTTCCGAATCTTGAGAATGTAATAGCTAGTTTTTCACATATTTATTTAAGTTGAGATTTGATGATTTTATTTTATATTCAAAAGCTTAGTTTTTTTTAAATGAGTTGGTAAATCATGGTTCGTCCATCGAGAGGTTAGTGTGGGTGCCACTCATGACTATTGGGGTCATGACAATTATAATTTTTTTGATAGTAGTAAGATGATATTCCTTAATTAGGAGCTGACTAAAAATAGACACACCCTTATACACTAAACATAATATCTAGTCGAATTACAGTTAGATAGAGTAATGACTCAATAATACTATGATATTTTGTGTCATTCATATTTTATCTTCATCATCCTTATCAAGAGAACATGTGGAGTTCATTGGTGTTTCCAATAATTTGGTATCAGTCATACCAAACTTTTGAATAAGTTCTTTGGTATACATACTTTAACAGATGAAGATACCTTCATCAGATTAAAAAATGTGTAATCCCAAGAAGAATACCAATTCTCTCATCACTCATTTTAAATTCACTTTGCATAAGTTTTGAGAATTTCGTGCAAAGAAGAGAGTTAGTACTTTCAAAAATAATATTATCAAAATGTATTTGAATAATGAGATGTCCTGAAGAGGATATTTTGATAAAAAGAGTTGTATGAATTTTTTTCTCTTGAAAAATTATGATGAATAAAAAAATACTTAAACAGTCACTCTAGGATCGAGGAGATTATTTGAAGACATATAAAACTTTAGTCAACATAAAAACATGATATGAATATTAGAGTGTTCAAAATCAGGAGGCTATTTTACAAAAAACTTCATATTTAATGAATCTATTTAAAAAGACACTTTTGACATCCATTTAAAATAGTTTAAAGCTTTTATAAGAAGCATATAAAAGTAGAATGTGAATGGATTCTGACTTGGCTACGGGAGCTTAAGTTTCATCTAGTCGATTCTTTCCTGTTTTGAGTATCCTTGTGCCACCAACGAGCTTTGTTTCGAATGACTTCTCCAACTTCATTTAACTGATTTCCCTATTCCTATTTTTTTTACCTATAATAGAGACTTTATCAAGCTTAGAAACTAGTGTTCATACTTGATTTTTTCAAATTGATCCATCTCTTCTTGTGTGTCTTTAACCCAATGGCTATCCTTGAGAGTTTTATTGACTTTGTCTGATTCTAGTTGAGATATAAGATTATGCTGAAATTGTTCTTGCTTGAGGCTCTAGTTTACATTTATTTATTTGAGTTTTCAATAATAAATTCTTTTGGATAATCAGGCTCACTTGTCCACTCATTAGGAACTGACTTAATAACTTCATCAATTGACTCATGTTGAATATCAGTTGACTTGGTAGAGTTGTTTGCTTCAACTGATTATACTATAATAGCCTGTGAGTTTTTTTTTCATCTCGTTTTTTTTCTTTCTTGACCAAGCGATTAGAATCATAAAAAACATGTATGGATTCTTCAAACATTAAAAGTACGCTTACTAAATACTCTATAGAATTTACTAAAGTTTGAGTATCCAAGAAATATACATTCGTTACTTTGAGGATTAAATTATCGATGTTATTTTTTTATTATTGTATACAAAGCATTTACAATTAAAAGGGTAAAAATATTTAATATTGAAATTCTTACCATTCTATAGTTTATATGGAGTTTTCTTTTGAATGGGTCTAATCAGACATCTGTTAAGAACATGACATGTTGTTGTGACAACTTCATCCCAAAAATATTGTTGTAAAGAGTACTAACATGTCTTGAACAATTCTATTTTTATGTTCAACAACTCTATTTTGTTGAGAAGATCTAAGTGGAGAGAAATTGTGAGAATACCATTGCTCACTACAAAAAAAATTATAATCTTTATTTTTAAATTATCCTTCGTGATCACTTCTTATAGAGGTGATATAGTAGCCAATCCTTATCTATCTAAATCTTTTCACAGAAAAACTCAATTTTTAGAGTATCATTCTTGTGAGCAAAAAACATAACCAATGTAAAATGAGAAAAATCATCGATAATAATAAAAATATTTTTTTTCTACCAATGCTAAAAGTTTTAGTGGGACCAAATAAATTCATAAGAAGTAGTTACAGAGTTTAGATGTAGATACAATATCTTTTAAAGTAAAGAACTTTCTAGTTTGCTTAGCCATTTAATATATATCACATATGTGATTTATTGTATAATCTAATTTAGGTAGTCCAAGAATCAGTTCGTGAGTAGCATGCCTTTCAAATGTTTTTTGTGCCAAATTCATGAATCTTCTGAAATTAAAGCTAAATATGAAATTAAAGCTAAATATAAGTGTTTACCTGAATTTTTGACAAAGTCTAAAATATATACATTTTTGTCTCTGCTTTCGAGTAACAGATCTTTTTTCGTTTTGTCTTTAATTATGAGTCACATATTTTACTTATGCTTAATATATTGTAATTCAATCACTTCACAATAAAAATATTAGTAATATCACAAGAATTATTAAAAGTAATAGTTTTTATACCAATTACTGTTTCTTTGGTATTGTCTCCAAATTGTACTATTACCTACATCAAAATTAGCAACTAATTTGAATAAACTTTTATTGTCATCATATGATTTGATACTATCAAATACTGTTTTTGTCACGACCCAACCTATCGGTTCGGGCGGACGCCTACTCTATGCACCTAGATAGACAAACCCTTACCACCCGTCCAACAGATAAATGCGAAAAAACTCAAGTATAACCATAAACCTTCATTTTTCATATATGAAAACCTTAGAATCTTTTATTCAGGAAAACTTCTTTATGAAGAATACAATAAGACCATTTTGCAACGTTAAAATACCCTCCCTAGGACCTAGTCTAAAACAGGTACAAGAGATACTACAAGATTTATATAGAAAAATGTAAAGGAGACACAACTTCCATCATGGAATCGAAGGACAGAAGCTGCTGGAGATCACCCTCGTCATGTACCTATGAAAAATCACCAACCTTGCAACTAGACTATACCCAAAAAGGTATAGCAAGAGTAGAATCAGTACAAACACACGTACTGGTAGGCATCATCGGTCGACCCGAATCCACTCCTACATCCATCATATAAGAAAATAGGGAAAGCATGAAAATAACCAGTATAATTTCGTCCTCCAGCATCCTCCTTTATCCAGACCCAATATCGCTTAACCCTTCTAACTACAATCCAGACCTCAACCCTTCATGTTCCTTCCACTGCCAACTAAGACTTCCGAGTCACACTAACCTCAGACTTTTCCAAGTCACCTTAGCCTTAGACTTCCCATGTTACCTTAGCCTTAACTTCCCAAGTTACCTTAGACTTAACTTCCCAAGTTACTTTAGCCTTAACCCAACCACTAAGTCCAACCCTGACTACCTCTCTGTTATCCCAGCCAACCCCCATAACTATGCACCCAGAACAACTCAGTCACTGTCAATCCAGACCCACTACCCTCATGATGCTACTCAAGAGTATTTGAAACCCCGCTAGGGTCCCTAGACAATTCCCTCAAGGTGACAATACCATCTAGTAATGCAATGCCAAACCCGCAGTCATTCCCCTAGCTTATCAACCACATGAGATCCACCTTTATAATTATGACCAACAATCAATGACATAAGAACATTCCTTTTTATACAGCCCGAACCCTCCCTAGGATCCCCCCCTAAACAACACCTAAGTGTTAAACATGCAACCTGGTCAACACCCAGACCAAACTCACAGAATAATAATAAAGACACGGCCTTTTAAGGACCATAAACAAATATCACAATTCAACAACACAACCTGGTCCACTCATAGAACCACTATCAAAAAGCAATAATGTAATAAAATAAACCTGTACCATACGTGGTACCCGAGCCAACCAGTTAGTATTTCCCATACCAGGCAAGGTACCCGAGCAAACCGTTAGTATATCCCATACCAGACATGGTACCTGAGCCAACCATTAGTATATCCCATACCAGGCGTGGTACCCAATCCAACCGTTAGTATATCCCATACCAGGCATGGTACCCGAGCCAACCATTAGTATACTCGTACTAGGCGTGGTACCCGAGCTAACCGTTAGTATACCCATACCAGGCGTGGTACCTGAGCCAACCGTTAGTATACCCATAATAGGTGTGGCACCTGAGCCAACCGAACGTCACAATAATCCACAGTCACAAACAATGAACAATCAACACTTGTAAACCAATAAGCAATAACACTTAGTTCATTTCACAAGACCAAAAATAGGACTTTTGGACATTCCTAAATCATTTCCTAAACAATGCAAACCATACAATTACTTAGACAAAGGTACACAAACATACAATGCATACAAGAATCAATAACCATCACCTACCCACTTTTTCGGGCACATAACTTAGCCCTGACTCCCATCCGAACACTATATCCCGTTCACCCTTTATTAGCACATCTTAGTAACTAAATTGATTCTGAACCCTTTTCATATATAGTACAATGTGGACAACCGCCCCTTAACCTTGGTGATTCAACCACTCACTATTATTCTACTCATATGCCCGAATCTTATCTTGGAATTCTCCATTTTTTATTACCCATTTAATTACCCCAAGCAATTCTCAGTTCCCCAAACCTTTACGACATCCCAGTCCTTGAAATCCTATCATTTCACCATACCGAGACAACATGAACAGCCCAAAAATATGTTTCATCTTCCCACTATTCAATTCAAGCAATTCCTAATTCACACATAACCAACACCGAATTCTCCAAACTCCATGCCCGGAGGCCTAATCATGGATTCTCTTTTTCAACTATACAATAATTACAAATGTAAACAGGTCTATCTACTGAAAAGTGAAAACCTAACCTACCTGGATGCCAAGCAGCTCCAAGGATGCATTTCTGGCTCTGTGAAGGCATTCTCGGCTAAATGACGATCCTAGAATCCGTTGTTCAGTGTCCCTTCAACCACAATCCCTCCTCCTCATGGCTCCCAAGTCTTGGAGCAGCTTAGGAGGGTTTTTGGAGAAACCCTCGTATATTTTCCAACTGAGGAGGAGAAATCTTTTATTAAAATCCTATTATGAGGCTACTGCCTCCCGTCATTCTGCTATAGCGGATGGCCTTCTGCCATAGAGGTTCCGCTATAGCAGATAAAATAACGCTATAGCGGAGTGACGTCAGCTCGAATGATTTCCAAAAAACTAAAAATTTTCATCATGTCCCCACTTAATGCCAAAAATATTTCAAATCATTCCTGAAATTTTGCGATGTCGTGGTTCTTGAAATAATGAAGAATTCGATCATTGCAATAGATACCAATTTACACATCATTCATCCCTGAACGATCCCAAAATCAAGAAAATGAAAGGAACTAGCCTGGGACCCTCACTATTCCAAATGACTGCGTAACATATGAACCTACACTAATTACCAAACCTTCCCTCAATTAGTCACACCAGTTTGAAGGAAATTAAATGATCCTGCTCGCTCGCAGAATATTTTGAATTACCCGCGAAAAATTTACACGTGACCTTCTCGAGTACCCAAGAAATTTGGGGCCTCGTGTCATGTCGGAACGGACGAATTTAAAAAGACCCGGGAGAACTTTTCTTTTCCAAAAATGGATTTCCGTTTGCTATAGCAAATGTTATACTACCATAGTGCTTCCGCTATAGCAGACTACTGAACTCTATAGCGGTTGACAGCAGGTTAAAATAGGGAGAAATGAATTTCATCCCTCATTCTCCCCATATTCCTTCCGAAAATAACACATTCTCTCCCGATCACCCGGCTCCCAACATCGATATTTTTTGGTAAGAATTGTTTCTACTTTTTTCCTTACTTACTTGCATGAATTTAGACATGGTTTTCGTAGAAAACAAGGAATTGGGGTATACATTGTAGTGGGTTTTGAACTTGAACTTTAGGTTGGGTTTTGTTATATTCCCAAAGCATGGATGCTTTCCCTACATTTACAATGCCTCCAAGGCGTTATGACCAAAAATGGGGTAGGAGGTGAAGGTTTGTTCTTGAATAAACTTGCAATTTGGACGGAATTTAGGGGTTATAATGCCTACAATTTTGTAGAAAATGGTAATATATTACTTTAGAAGTACTGATCTGAACTCGGATTGTTAAAACCAGAGTTTTGGGTCAAAGGGCGCCTTTGTTGTACCCTTGAAGCTTTTGGTATGATGAATACCGCTGTATCGATTAGGCTACATTATTTCGGTTCTGCTACAGTGGATATTTTTCTGCTATGGCGGACGATCGTCCACTATAGCGGAAGGCCATGAACCTGTAGCTCTCCAAGCTGACACTTGGAAGGATATTCCCCTTTTTCTTAATCCCTTATGCCTTATCGATTTCTAATCCAGTTTCCTTGCTACATTACAGGTTATACTTCCAATAGCCAAAGGACAATTGCCTATGTATTGCTCTGAGCGTTTTCCCAATGAAGCTAGATAGGCGAGGTTCTTGGATTACCAGAGACTGGGCTTTTTCTATGAGAGGGGGTGCAAGACGATAGGTATGGATGGAAAAGCAGTCGCCTTCCACCGCAGAGTGTGAGAGTTTGGTTGGGAGTCCTTGCTAGTTGCTCCTTCTCCCACATAGACAGGCTAGGTATGGGAGTTTTATGTCATACTTCCTACCGTCCTTTCCGATGATCCCAACCCCACTATCCAAATTCTAGGGGTGGATGTCCTTGTGGATGCTCAGACTATCAATGAGGTGCTAGGAGTGCCTCACGTCTCCAATGTTGTATACGAGGCGAAGTCTAGACTTTGGGACATGACATGGTTAAGATATACTTTGGTAGATACAGAGTTCAGAGATCAGGTCTACTGGCCCTGCCCCAAGGGCATCACTAGTGCTTACTTCTCTGTTGATGCTAGGAGGTGGTTAAACTTGGTGTCCCGGAGAATTAGCCCATTGAGCAACAAGACTGATGTGACCTATGCCTGGGCCTAGTTATTGCTTGTGCCATGCAAGGCACTATCATGAATGTGGGGGAACAAATAATCTCCGAGTGGAAAGAATTCTACCGGGTCATAAGAAGGGCCTCTATCTTTCGGGCTTGGTGTCTGAATTGTGTAGGCAGGTTGAAGTGCCTGAGAACCATACTGACTTAGAGGTGGCTATGGACGACCCCTAAGACCCTTTCCAGGTGAAGGTAGTCTCCAAATAGAAGAGAAAGGTGGACAAAGAAGGGAGTAGTCAGCCGGTCGAGGAGGCCGACGATGATGATGATGATGACACCCCTTACCCTTCCCATCCTCAACACCCGATCACTAGCACCCAGCTAGAGAAGAACCTGGTTGCGGTCAAGAGGTTCATAGAGAGCACTGCCGCTGCCGAAGGTACATCCCCGACCCTAGTGCTCAGGACTTTGTTGCACTCCGAAGGGAGTTAGAGGAGGAGAAGAAGAAAAGGCGCTCCCGAGATCGTTTGTTTGCTCGAATGTGGAAGACCATCAAGGTCATATTCTCTTGTGCCGCCCCGGGTCAGGAGCTGCCCACACTCGAGTCTTAGGACAGGCAGGAGTTTCCCTTCCTGAGCGATGATGAGGCTTAGGACCTCCCCCTCCCCCTTTATCATACACTTTTACTGCTTTTTGGGTTTTGCCCTTGTTTTGGGGCTTGTTTTAGACAATATTTCCCTTCCCTTCGTTTTAGCACGTGGATGCTAGTTTTCAGAAAATTTCCCTTATATGCATACTATGTTAGTTAAACCGTTCATTTCCTTATTTTACATAGCAATTCGTAGCTTAATTCCTGCTTTTAAATTATCCCGGGAATGAATGAAAATTAGGGAAAATAGGGTGAGGTTTCTGTCTCGCGCCCTTCCGCTATGGCAGTTGTCACTCCGCCATAGTGGTACCACTGTAGCAGTAAAAATCTCGCTATAGCGGGATTGCTGTAGCGGTACAGTTCCTCTATGGCGGTCCCGACAGTAACAGCCTAGAAATTCGAAATTTCCAGCAAGTGTATCTTTCCCCCTACCCGGTTATCATTGTCTAATCCCATCAACCCCGCCATGGTCTTAGACTACCCCCAAGATCATTACTAGCAAAGCACATATCAAAACCCAGCATCAGTAATCACCCATCACAAAAGATTTACAAAGTACAATTGTTCCCAACAATATCTTCCCGCTATTACACACGAATAACTCCCTTGTTCCCATGGTTCCCAACCAAGTCCCGATCGTCCTGAAACCGACGTTCCCCTACAGTCACAATTTCCATCCCCTTATCATCTTAACCAATGATAAGTACTTTTCAAGATGTGATACAAAATTTTCAATTAATACATTTAACAGTTATGCACAGACCCAAGATACACTACTTTCAACTTATGACCCTCTGCAGACTCAACATTCATATCAAGGTAACCAAGTACACGCAATTCAAGTAGGTCCTACAAATATAGTAATACATAACATTTCCAATTCAGGCCACAGCAAAATCAAGTCACATAAATTTACCTTCTATTCATATTCATGGATGACTATCAGCCGGTTATCCATGTTTCACCAGAGCCTCTCAAGCCAGATACCAATTAGAACCTTCCCGGTTCTAACCTCTCTTGCTTGTCTTATCGCAAACAGAGTATAATGACCCCCTTCACCTTGTTGTGATACCAATTGAGATCGAGATATACCAATTGGACTCAACCAATACAAGCAAGTAAACAAACCGCACGAAAGAATGAAGGAAGGGAGATGTTTCCTAGAATGCTTCATAGTTTCCCAAGTCACCTTAGCCTTAACTTCCCATGTTACCTTAGCCTTAACTTCCCAAGTTACCTTAGCCTTAACCCAACCACTAAGTCCAACTTGGACTACCTCTCTGTTATCCTAGTCAACCCCTATGACTATGCACCCAGAACAACTCAGTCACTGTCAATCCAGACCCACTACCCTCATGATGTTACTCAAGAGTATATGAACCCCACTAGGGTCCCTAGACAATTCCCCCAAGGTGACAATACCAGTTAGTAATGTAATGCCAGACCCGCAGTCATTCCCCTAGCTTATCAACTACATGAGATCCACCTTTATAACCGTGACCAATAATCAATGACATAAGAACATTCCTTTTTATACAGTCTGGGCCCTCTCTGGGATCCCCCCCTAAACAACACCTAAGTGTTAAACATGAGACCCGATCTACACCTAGACCAAACTCACAGAACAATAATAAATACCCGGCCTCTTAAGGACCATAAACAAATATCACAATTCAATAACACAACTCGGTCCACTCATGGAACACTATCAAAAAGCAACAATGCAATAAAATAAACCCGTACCAGGTGTGGTACTCGAGCCAACCAGTTAGTATTTCCCGTACCAGGCATGGTACTCAAGCCAACCGTAAGTATATCCCGTACTAGGCGTGATACCCGAGACAACCATTAGTATATCTCATACCAGGTGTGGTACCCGAACCAACCATTAGTATATTTCGTACCAGGCATGGTACTCGAGCCAACCATTATTATACCCGTACCAGGCGTGGTACCCTAGCCAACATTTAGTATACTCGTACCAGGCATGGTACCTGAACCAAACGTTAGTATACCCGTACCAAGCATGGTACTCGAGCCAACCGAATGTCACAATAATCCATAGTCACAAACAATGAACAAACAACACTTGTAAACCAACAAGAAATAACACTTAGTTCATTTCACAAGACTGAAAGTAGGACTTTTGGACATTCCTAAATCATTTCCTAAGCAATGCAAATCATACAATTACTTGGACAAAGGTACACAAACATTCAATGCATACAGGAATAAATAATCATCACCTATCCTCTTTCCCGGGCACATAACTTAGCCCTGACTCCTGTCCGAAGACTATATCATGTTCACCCTTTATTAGCACATCTTAGTAACTACATTGATTCTGAACCCTTTTCATAGATAGTACAATGTGGACAACCACCCCTTAACCGTGGTGATTCATCTACTCATTATTATTCTACTCATATGCCCGAACCTTATTTAGGACTTCTCCATTTTTTACTACCCATTTAGTTACCCCAAGCAATTCCCGGTTCTCCAAACCTTTCTGACATCCCAGTCCCTTAAATCCTATCATTTCACCATACCGAGAACACATGAACAGCCCAAAAATATGTTTCATCTTCCCACTATTCAATTAAAGCAATTCTTAGTTCACACATAACCAACACCGAATTTGCCAGACTCCGTACCTGGAGGCCTAATCATGGATTATCCTTTTCAACTATACAATAAGTACAAATGTAAACCGGTCTATCTACTCAAAAGTTAAAACCTAGCCTACCTGGATGCCAAGCAGCTGCAAGGATGCATTTTTGGCTCCGTGAAGGCATTCTCGGCTGAATAACGATCCTAGAATCCATTTTTCTGTGTCCCTTCAGCCACAATCCCTCCTCCTCATGGCTCCCAAGCCTTGGAGTAGCTTAGGAGGGTTCTTGGAGAAAACCTCGTATGTTTTCCAACTAAGGAGGAGAAATCTTTTATTAAAATCCCATTCTGAAGCTACTGCCTCCTGTCATTCTGCTATACCGTATCGCCTTCTGCCATAGCGGTTCCACTATAGCAGATAAAATACCGCTATAGTAGAGTGATGTCAGCCCGGATGTTTCCTAAAATCTAAAATATTCCATCACGCCACCCCACTTAATGCCAAAAATATTTCAAATTGTTCTCATAATTTCGCGATGTCGTGGTTCCTGAAGTAACGACGGATCCGATCGTTACAATTTTTTTTTACTTTTTCTTGTTGTGTTTTTTTAATACAGAGTAATCACTTTTTTTTAGATACCCAAACTGGCTTGGTTCCCTTGGGGTTAGGTTTGAATATATTTAAACTATGTTTGGGTCTCTTTATCCATCTTGGAGAATTAAAAATGAAATCTGCATTTATAGTATTTATGATCAATTTTATCACAGTAATAAAATAATGGTGAAAAGAGCTCTTCAATGACTGACTTGTGTATCGACTTGTCTGAACTATGTTTATCACTTTGAGAATTTATTTTAGTTGACTTGCCATTGTGAGTCAATTGACCGATCTTGTCATTAGTGAAAGAGTTATGAATGGACCTGTTAGAGGTAGGTTTGTTATTGATAATTTTTTTAACAGTTGACTTATTAATGTAAGTCGACTGGTTGAATCTAATTGAGCTTTGGTTGAAACATTTGCACGTGACATTAAGTTGTATTTGCAATTCTTGAATTTCTTCTTGAGGAAAGTTTGTTTCTCTTTCACAGAGTTCTAAGTTTAATTTTCATACTTTCTTGTCTCTTTGAATGCCTCTAAGTTCATCAAAAACACGATTTAAATTTGATATGGTATAATTTAATATTTTTTTAAGTTCATCATAATTATTGCAGGTTTTAGATCTTACCTCACTTGTTTTTTCAATTATCATTAAATATATGTTAGTCATTTCTTCATTTTCATTGTTTGAATTATCTTCACTGCTCCAACTGTTGAAGGATTTATTATTTGATAGCTTTAGGAGTGCCTGTTTCTTATTTTTGGATAATCACTAGCAATGTGTCCATACTTTTCATATTTATAGTATTTTTCATTATTTTTGCCTTGATTTATAATATATTTTTCTTTTGAAAAATATTATTTGCCCCTTCTGTTATTTTTAGATCTTCTGATTGAATCTACAACAGATCTGGTAATTAATATTATTTCATCATCATATATTTCTTCTTCTTCTTTGTCTTTTTTTGAAACCTTGAAAGCAATTTTTTTTTTCTCTTGTTCTCATTTGTTGAGATGATTCTTTTAGAAAATAATTAAATCACCTCTTACTTCATCATATGTAAGAGTGTTGAGATTCATGTTTTTTAAAGAAATAATCTTAGTATGTTATTAAGGATGTAGACTTCTGAGAACTTTTTTTAGATGATCTAAAGGAGGATAAGTTTTACTAGAGGTCTTGAGTTCTCCAATAAGTTCACTCAAACAAAACAATATATGGTTTCAATGAATTCTTCTTCATTAAAGTGAAATAAGTCATATTTGTACACAAAAAAAATTGACTATTATCTGCTAGACTTTGTTAATTTTTTTATATTTGATTTCTAATTTATTTCATGTTTTTTTGCAGTATCGCAGCTAGATATTTATTTATATTCCTCACCACGGATAGTGTTATACAATATTTTTTTGGCCTTAGAGTTTATTTGAATAACTTCTACCTCTTCATCACTATAGTTTATCAAACTTGGTGGTTCTGATGTTGTTTGACTATCTTTGTTCTTATCATCTATTTTGGGGGGAGGAATAGAAATATCTCCTAGCTTAATGACTCTTTGGATTTTTACATCATAAGACTTGATGTATGTTTTCATTCTTACTTTTTGATGAGAAAAATATTTTTCATTGAAGTAAGGAGGTCTGGTTTGAAAAGTTTCCTCTTGAGACAATGCATTAGATGTGATTTGATCAGAAATAATCTTTTCTCACTTGTTGCTAAAAATCAAGTTATGAGACCAGACTCTGATCCCAATCAAAAGTGTGAGAGGGGGGTTAATTGCCTCTTTTTTCTGTCGATTAACTATTTTTAGTACTGAACTGTGATTATAGCAAATAATAAATAGTAAATAAAGCAGGAATGTAAATCTGAAGGTAAATTAGCACATGATATTTTATATTATTTGAGATTCAAAATAGATCTTAGTCCAATCCTCTTGTATTGTAAGAGTGTTCTCTTCTAGTTTCTGTAACTAGCAACAATAGATGATTGTAATTACGTCTACACTCAATTTTTTCTCCTATAACTTTTGATACAAAGCCTCACCAATAATATTTTTCTCTTCTCTATTTTTTGAGTATACAATAAATCATTAAGAGATATAATTCTTGTTAAAAATATAGAAAGAAATTTGAGAAGGTTCTGACTGCTTGTATGTCTTTTCATCTAGGAATGACATCTTTTAAATAGATCTAGGCTTTGCTTAATAGAGATGGTAATCCAAGAGATTTGATCCTTGAAAAAAAAAAGAATAAATTTGATCTGTTTTCAAAGAATAAGGTTGAGCTATCAAAACTAATTGATGTACCCACTTTTTTTCTTTCAAAATAATTACGTCTTCTACAAATGTGAAATCCTCAGTGATTTCCTTCCTTCCTTGGAAGCTACAATTTAATGAGAGATTTTAATTTTGATAGTCTCCAACACATTTCTTCCTTTAAATAAGCTTCAACAAATCCTTGGTACTTGTTCCTTAATTAAAAGATCTTAGTGCACAGATTTCTTCCTTTAAAAGGATCTTCATCGAATCCTTAATACTTGTTTGTGAATTAGATAATCTTGGTACTTGCTTCCTTAATTGATTCTTGATAGATATAAATTAAGTCTTTTTAAACTTGCTTTCCTTAATCGACGATTTCTTCTTTGACTGGATGTTCTTGCATAATAAGTTACCGATCATTAAAATTTAAACACTAATAAATATGTTACATACTAGGTATACACCCAGTCCATATTCTATATGTATTGGAGGTACTGACTTGGAAGAAATTAAATTCAAAACATGATTTATTATTTCTAAGACATATCCCCAAACAGAATAAAGCAAATCAGAATAATTCATCATCAATCTAACCATTTCATAAAAATCATATTTCTTCTTTCAACTATACCATTGTAGTTAGATGTATTCATATATCTTTTTAGACTACTTTATTCATATTCTTAACTTATTTTGATCTGAATTAGTAACAAGGGCAACTAACTTGTGTTGAATATGAAGTATAGGACTAATTTAGGTTATTTTTGTGAATATAGGTGTTTTTGAAAGAATTGCACAAGAAATAGAAAAAAATTGAAGAAAATTCAACTAAGTGTTGGTGAAGTGCAAGTTCGCCTCACCACGGTGCCCAACGTGGTGCCATTCAGTGCGCTGGCTAGTGCGATGAGGTGAAGTATTAGAATTACCTCAAATTATTTGGCTAAGTCTCAACTGAAGTAATCAATGTGATGCACTGATCAACAGGGTAAAATTCATCATGATAGCCAATACGGTATGGTGGAACAAGAGGCGATGAAAAGATTTTCTTAAGTCAAAATGATGCATGGAATTTGTACAACACACTGACCAACACGATAAAATTCATCGTGATTCCAGTGCACCATGATGAACAAGATCCACATTGATTGCAAAAAAATTAAGCCTTAGAATTTGGGATTCCATATATAGAACCCTATTTCTCCTTCATTCTCATGGTTCATACCTTCAAGAATTGGAAGCACTCATTTAACTTGGCTAAATTTGGATATTTAGATCTAAAGTCAAAGTTTGTTTGGGAGATTCTGGTTCAAAGTTTAATTTTATTTTCTTTTTGCTTCTGAGTTTTTTGTTATTTTCCAGGTCTACCTAACCCAAAACATTTTTAAAACCCCTCATTACCCCTATTTCTTCCATCATATTCCTCTAACATTCCCACAAACTCTCTCTGTCCCTCAACTGTAAATCTTCCTCTTCTCCTTTACACCAATATTTTAGCAAGGAAATCTTGATAACTGCACTTAACTATCTTGAGTAATTATTCATGAAAATCTCGTTCCCCTTTTCTCCCATTATTGAGAGGTAATTATAATGCGCTTTGATATATGTGATGATAAAGTTGATGTGTTGTGCGTAAATAATCGATGATGAATATGACACTCCTAAATTCAACACATATAGTTGTTGTATTGGTATAACTGCTTGTATTATTAAGAATATGCCTTAGAAAGGGGATTGTTTGCTAGATGTACACTATTTTCATACCTACACACATGATGTGCAATCAATGTTCAATGAAATACCCCAAATAATAGTCAAGGAAAGATTATTCCTGAAAATGGATGGATGATGATCGTTTTGAATAAACAATAGTTGTTTGGTTGCGCTTATGTGGAACAGGCCTCACGTGTATGCATGATATAAGTATAAAGTGGTTATTCAAAACTAGTGATGATAATTTTATAAGAAGTGGATTGCCACTATCCATGTTTGAACATAAAGAAAGGAAAGTCTGAGTACCTTTCTTGGCTAGTCGTATCCATGCTAGTGAACTAAGTGTGGGATCATTTTGACATACACCTTAGTGGAATGACCCTTACGGTCATTTATGTATTTTTTCCTTTCTTATACTGTTAGAGCTTGCCTGTAGTGGCCTCAAGTTATTTATGGCTTGTTGGAACCGGTGGTTCGGTGCCTTGGCCGTTCATTTGGTCTTTATTAGCGTTTCCCTATTTTAGAGCTGAGTCTTAAGAGTTGAGTTATCAAAATCGTCTGATGGTGATTTGTGATTGTATGACCTCAACTGACTTTGTAGCAGATCGATCCTGATTCGAGGTATTGTATAACCTTAAACTTCATCCTGTATCAAAGGCTTGCGACCCTAAATTTGAGTTTGATTTTATTTCGGAGCTTCTCAAAGTGGGTTGAGCTTGGACATCATCATCCTGGAAGTTTGTCGTCGAACGACAGGTAGGTTACGGTTTAAATTTTTTTAGACTTCACATAAATAGGATATAATTTTACTAATTATCGTCCTTGGGTTGGGTTTATTAGCTTGGTACCCCAGACCTTGTCCACTTTTTCATGTCCATCTCATTTTTGCTCTGTTATTTGTAATATTCATTGTAGTTGATAGTATCACCCTTGTAGTTTTGTATGGCCTTGTTTTGAATCTAGACCATAGATAGTGTGTTATTTGTAAATGTTTGTGAGTCCCAGACATCGATACTGTTAGTATAGAGCTGGTTATGCTTATTGTAGAGCGATTGGAGCCTGTGCAGGGCCGATAGGTTAATTTTGAGTCATTGGCTACTGCCTATGATTGAGCATGCCATTATCATGCATATAAAAGGTTTTTCACATGTTTTACTATAGTTTTGGCTTCAGACCTACTATTGGTGATTTTCTAAACCTTGCATGGCCTTACGGGCCCATTTTCGATAAAAATAGTTAATAAAGGTTAGAATTATTTTCATGGGTCTTTTTGGGGTAAAAAGGAATTAAAAGGATGATTTTTATCACTATTTTCATACTTATACTAGACTTGGCTGGGCCATATTGCTAGAATTAATTTCCTATTAATTTGAAATGGTACTAGACTCAGTCGGACCGAGCAACAGATTGGCTTTACTACTATTTTTGACCCGGTTATGCCTGGGCACTCCTGATAGGGTTTTGACACTTATTTCACTAATTTAGACTTGGATAGACTCCACGCATACATTCTCGAGATTTGGTTACTGGCTTGGATACAATTGCACTTCGGACTGCTATATCGAGGCTTGAGTTTTAGTATGTGGTCTATGAGTAGACCTCCATGGACCCTGCCATCCTGGGCCAAGAGCTATGGGCTGAGGGTGACCAGATGAGGGGTGTACGGTGGAGTTGAGGTACTCGGGGGAATCCCTTCCATGGATCCTGCCTCTATTGGGCCTTTTAGGTACCAAAGGGGGTAACATACGACACTACTATTACTTGGTTTCAGTATATCATATCACATCATGCATATTATGTTTGGATCCACCCTTGTTTGTTGTTTGCTCAGTGTACGCTCCGATAGTATGGGATGTTAGAGGGTTTGTTTTCACTTGTATGTGTTCCTTGGGTGTATGGGCACCCTTAGGACTGTAGGTAGATTTTTATTTTTTATTATTATTATTTTATCACGATATTGATCCTGATTATGTGTACTAGCATGAATTGGTTTTGATCTTGTTTCCAAGCGTGTTATCACTATTTTCCTTTCCTCCTTCCCTTTTTATTGAGGTTACTGGTATACTGTCTTCTTCTTTAACTCTCTTTATATATTATTATTGCATGGACCCCAGGTGCGTTCCTCCTTCTTTCACCTGTGTTCTGTGATGTTTAGCTCTATTAGCTAGCCTAGCATAATTGTTTTCTCCTTATAGTCTTTCTGTGCTAGCTTCCATGTGTTTGTTCGTTGTTTCCGTGACTACTTGACACCTTTCTGCTATATTATTTCTTTTATATATTATATGCACTCAGTCGGCCTATGATGCCTACTGGGTACCTATTGCTTAGCAATTGGTGCTCATACTACACTTTTGCATCTTTTTGGTGCAGATATTAGTTGAGCTTTCATCATTGATCGCTTTGGAGACTCGTGCAGCTTTTGGATCTTTGAGACTAGGGTGAGCGCATGGCGGTCGGGGCTTGACCACATCTCATCTTTTGTACTGTTACTCTTTGTATATTCTAAGACAGTTGTACTTATCTTTTGGTTACTTCTAGCACTTGTATTCTATTAGAAGCTTCTGTACTATCGATACCAATTCTTGGGGTTGGTGTAGTTGCAATATGTATATATTCAGGTTATTGCTTCTGCTTTGCCCTTATCTTTATAATTTGCTTCCGCTTATTTTTACTTATTGTCCATATTGGTTAGGTAGTAGCCCATTACTAACCGTTCTGGGCTAAGGGAATTGGTTTGCCTACTGGGGAATTATAGGTGCCATCATGACCTGAGAAATTGGGTCGTGATAGTTGGTATTAGAGCTCTAGGTTCACCAGTGTTGTGGTACAGAAGCAAGTGTCTACGTAGAGTCTTGCGAATTGGTACGATGACATTCGTATCCCATCTTCGGGAGGCTACAGGGCATTTTTAGGAAAATTTTCATCTTTTTGGCTTCTTATCGTGCGTTCCTGGCTCTATTAACTTCTAAACTTTGGTTGTTTTATTCCTTCTCAGATGCCTAAGATGAGTTCGACTGCGGGAAATGTCGAGGTCTCTGTGCCTATTGTTTCAGTGCTTCCATCAGTGCCAAAACTTCAGAGGAAGAGTTTACCACAGCAAATAGGGGTGCAGGACCAGCCCAGCCTCCGATTAGATTCATGTCTACCCCAGTTCTTTAGGACATTGTGGGTAGGACTCTAGGTCCTCCAGTGAGTGTTTCAGTACCTCAGGATGGGGCAGTACCTGGTTCTTTGAGTAGTGCTCCAGTTAAAGTTGAGATTTCAGTCCTCCAGCAGGGTATTATGTCAGTGTTGGAGTATAAGGCAAGGTTTCATGAGATGGTTAGGCATACTGCTAGGACTGTGCCTATGGAGTTTGAGAAGGTTCAGAGTTTTGTGGGAGGTTTGATTTCACCACTCCGTTTGATGACCAAACACTTGGTTACAATTAGGACAACCTTCCTTCAGGTAGTGGATCATGCTTGGGCTGTTGAGGGTTTATGTTGTGAGGAATTTGGAGGTAGTAGTAAGAAGATTCACTGTCAGGACAGCTTTTGAGGTTCCTAGACTCGAGGTAGGGGGTTCTTTGCAAGGGATCAGTTCCATTGCTTCTTATCTAGCAGGCCATAGTTGCTCCATAGGTTCCAGAGGGTGTTTTGTATAGAGCATGTTGAGCAGAGTAGACAGGGTACTGGTCATATTCTTAGAGGTTTGCCTTCAGGGTGTGTAAGTTGTGGTGTCCAATCAGGTTCAGTGAGATCTTCCCATCAGACTTCATCTGGTAGAGGTTGCTTTCGGTGCGGTGTGCATTGGCACTTTTCTAGGGATTGTCCCACAATTCCATCTTCCAGTCCGTAGGGTCAGCAGATATTATCTCCCAGGGCTTCAGTACCACGGCTAGAGGTAGAGTGCAGGGTTGTAGGAGTGGTCCCTGGATGGTTAGAGGTGGCTTTCAGCCAGGTGGTTCAGGTATCCGTCCAGAGTCAACATGCATTGTGCGTCGGGGTAAGGCTTCCTTGGCTTGCTGCAGTTGTGGAGTGGTTGGTCTCTATTTTAGAGATTGTCCCCGGCGAGGGATGGTTGAGACTTTAGCTTTGACTACTCAATCCAGAGTTAGATTTTATCAATTTGATGCCCTTCCTGGTGGGCCAGAGGTAGAGTTTCCTGATATGGTTGTCCAGGTAAGGCTTTTGTTACCTTCAATTAGTGATAATACTGCTTGCGTTGTGATTCTATCCCTTCTATCGTATATTTGCTTATATGCCTACCTGCCACTTGTTTAGTTGTTTGACTACCTGAGTTGTAGTGTTTATGCATTGTTTTCTTGGTAGTTTATTCTTTAGTAGTGGATAGGGTGAGTTATTCTTGTGAAGTGTTTACCTGGAGTTGTAACTCGTGGGTAGTTCTTGTTAGTCTCTTTTCTGGTTGGTTTTAGTTCCAGTTTCGTTGTGACTCTAGCCTTGTGTTGAGTCTTCCTTGTTGAGCGGTCCGATATAGTTGTTGCCTAAGCTGTTATCTAGCATTTCCTAGAAGTCCTTGTGTTGGTTTAGTGTTACAGGTGGTTGTGCCAGAGTTTGACCTCTTGTCTTGAGTTGAGATGTGTTGGATATGCTAGCGTTCATTGATTGTTTTGGTTTTATCGGATGTTTAGAGTCAACCCTCTTTTTTTGGTTTGTTTAGGAGGTTGGAAGGTATGTGGGTTGTCCCCATAGTCTCCCTTAGTTTCTTGTCCAGTTAGGTTGTTTTATTATTTCTCCAGTTCCAGTTGGAATAATTTTTTATCATAGTTCTCTGGTTGAGCTTTTGGTTGTGGCATTGTGGTTGAGTTTTGACTATGGAATTGTGGCCAAGTGTTGCCAGTAAGAGGTTTAGGAGCTAAGGGAACAACTCCAGAGTCTTCTGAGAAAGAGGTTGTGGAATTTAGTGTATCCTTGGAAAAGGGTTTCGTTTGGTTTATGAAGGAGGGTGATGACTCCTTGTGTGTATGTATGTGTTCTAGTAGCTGACTGAGGTGGCGACCGAGAGTTTGCTTTGGCTTATATGTTAGGGACTTGCATCGATCAAGTTCAAGTTGTGATGTCATTTCCTTTGATAGATTCGAGGCCAGAATTCTTTCTAGTCTGAGATTGAGGTAGTGGTCATTCACAGCACTACCTTTGGGAGCTTGTTGCATCGACCCTGGCTTCCTTGTTATCTTCTTTGGGGGAAATAAAGTTTCAGTAGCATCTACAGAGTGGGAAAATTGTGTATTCATGGCCTAGTTAGCTCCAGCTCCATTAGTGTTCTTCGATGGTGGATAAGTCTACTCGTGGGTTTGACAGAACCATTGATTGGTAAATCGGTGATGGGTTTCAGGATTGTGGCTTAGCAAGAATACTCTGGATGGTTCTTGGTTGATTCTCTTTGGTTGCAACTTCTTGGGTTGGAAGACAATTAGTTCAGACAACTTAGCTTCTCCATTTCAGTTGTGGAGTGACAGTTGGCCTTGGACACCTAGTCCTTGGCTAACCCTTGAGTTAGGCTGGACATTCAAGATTTCAGTGGTGTTCTAGTTAGTACAAGGTTCCTTCTACCATAGTTGGATAGACTCAGCAGCGTAGGTTCAAGATTCAACAGTGGTGTATGCTTTATGTGATCAGATTGTGCGGGTTGAGGCTAGCGAGGCTATTTTGAGTTCCAATGATACTTTGAGACTGATGGTCACCATTTGTTGTCAAGAGTTGAAAGCTCGATTAGTTGATTCTTCAGAGTTGTCTTTTATGTGGGGTTTCAGTGTTGGTTAGACTCGGGCAGTATGGACTAGCAATTTGGTATGTTGCATGCTTCTAAGTTGGTGGTTTTGTATGCAGATGTAGTAGAGTGGTTGACTCAAGCCAAAGAGGTGTGTTGATGGGTTATGCAAATTTCTACAGCTAGGTGGCGACCTTGGGCTTCAGGCACCCTTTTCTTTGCCTGCGGAGTGTCTAAATTGATGGTTGCGGCGTGGTGGACTTTTTTTCAGAGGTGACATTAGTAGGACGATTTCAAATCCGAATGGTGTTTGAGTATTCTTAGAGTTTGGAACTTAGCTGGTGATTTTGGACTTTGTGGTATGCTTACCACACTCCTTACAGAGGCTTGGTTTTGGTTTGGGTCTTTTGGGCAAGGTTGCCCTGGTTTATTCACTTCCAGTTGATTCAGACTTGGCAGGGTTCAAATAGGTTGTTCAGCTGGGTTCAGTTATTGAGTTTTATGTTAGAAAAAGTGTTCGTTCATTGGTTTATGGCCAGTCAGGATAGGTGACTCTAGTTTTGATGATATGCTATGAGTTGTTATCCTGGATGGCAAAGGCTAGTAGACTTTAGCTTGACTTTGATAGAATTTGAGTAAAAAGGGTGACTTCATTCGTGGTAGAGTATAAGCAGAAACCATAGATCTCCGATGTGTCAGTTGATGCTTCGAGGGTGGTTTGAGTGTTTGACTTGTATGCAGCTTCCTGTTTATGGTGCAAAAGGGTTCAGCTCAGAATAAAAGGGTCCTACGGATCAGCGGGTTCATGAGTTAGAGTTTTGGTTATTGGCTTTTCTGGTAAAATTTGTTGTGGTTTCAAAGATTCGAGTTCTGTGTGTTGGTCGCCTTGCTTCTCTAATTTT
Source organism: Jaltomata sinuosa (assembly GCA_003996215.1). NCBI lineage: Eukaryota > Viridiplantae > Streptophyta > Magnoliopsida > Solanales > Solanaceae > Jaltomata > Jaltomata sinuosa. The sequence goes on from QJPP01000560.1 coordinate 399,373, forward strand.
GGTTTTGTGTCGGTGCTTACCGGTTTAGATTTTCGAGGTTCAGTTTGGGTTGGCATGCCTTTGGAGTTTTTGAGCTTAAGGTTGGATTCTAGCTTGGCTAGTAAGGAGTTTAGGCTTTGTTGCTTTTCGTGGTTATATTTTATTGGGTATCGTTCGGTCGAGGAGGCTACCCGGGTTGTCCGAGAAAGTAGTGCGGGCTTCATATCCACTGTTCTTAAATCTCTAGTGTTTCCTTCTTTCCTGACTTTCGGGGATGAAAGTCTTTTTAGTAGTGGATGAGGTAATGACTCTTACGGTCATTTATGCATTTTTGCCTTTCTTGTACTGTTAGAGCTTGATTGTAGCGGCCCCAAGTCATTTATGGCTTGTTGGGACCGGTGGTTTGGTGCCCTGGACATTCGTTTGGTCTTTATTAACGTTTCCCTATTTTAGAGCTTAGTCTTAAGAGTTGAGTTATCAAAATCGTGCGATGGTGATTTGCGATTATATGACCTCAACTGACCTTGTAGTAGGTCGATCCTGATTCGAGGTGTAGTGATAACGCCCAAACTATACCTCAAATTAACGAAGCGTAAGCGGTCGTAGTCAAATATAGAACCCAACAAAGGTTGGGGTCGAATCCCACAGAGAATATGGTGAAGATTAAGCCTTTAGTGAAGTATGTGACTAGTCGTCAATAGTTTCCGGTAAATAGGGGGGTTTTGTGATCAATATTGTAAACAAACAAACACTTAACATATGAATGATAATCAATAGGAGAGAGAGAACTAGGGAAGTGTTTACCATGGCGTTAGTAACAAAGTCGATTCTAGGCTTAACGGGGTTCTTTCTATATGCTTGTCATGATGCGATTGAATTAATGGTATCGTCTAAACGTTTCTCAACCAAATAGACAAATTTACTTTTCAATTCTCTCGAACTTGAAAAGGTGTGCTTTTAGATTTCAATCCTAAACATCAAGTAGATTAATCTAGTTACAGCATTAATCATAAGACGAGAGTTGGTAGTCTCAAATCCTCGTCGTTAATCAAGTTTCCCGGTTTTAATCTCTTTACTCAAGCAAATTAAACCTAGGCAAGTTCTAATGTTTGCAACCACTAGAAAACGTGACATAATGAATGATTAACAACGTGACAACATATATATTGAACCCGACGCTACCCGGAATCTATCTTGTTATGTTTGCCATGGCTCCCACAACCCTAGTTGTGAGAGTTTTAGTTAATCATGCTTGAAGAAGAAGAAAAGAAAGTCAAAATCATAATAAAGGGAAAAGATCCTTACAATATTATGGAAACAATCTTCAAGTATTCCAAGAACAAGAAACCAAGAACTCAAGAACAACTCAAGAACAAATCAAGAACGTGTTTCCAAGACAAGGAAAACGTGTTTCTTGCTCTCCAATTCTCTCCTAAAACTATTGGGAAAACTATATTAAAAAGCTTGACAAATAAACTTGCATAATAATAAAATAAACCTAACATAGGGTATTTATAGGAGTCCAGGAAGTAAACCCAAAAACGCTCGAATTCCGTGTCGCCGATTGTCTCAACTTGACGGCTTGGGGTGACGGACCATCACCATCTTGACGGACCGTCATGGCGGCCGTCACCCCAAGGCAGTGTTGCAGCTAACTCTTGACGGTCACTATGACAGACCGTCACATGGGTGACGGCCCGTCATGGTGGCCGTCACTCCTAGGCAGTGATGCTCTTCTACTTGACGGTCACTGTGACAGACCGTCATGTGTGTGACGGCCCGTCATAGTGGTCGTCACTCTTAGACAGTGGCGAGCTTTTGATCGTAGTTCCTTCCTTTTCTACGTTTGTCTCCCTTTCCTACAAATATAACATAAAAACATCAAAAATGACAACGGTTGCTTGAAATCGTACGATTGTTCTTAGTTTAAAGGAGTCGAAAGTGCCGTAAAATGGCGGCACATCATGTAGTATAACCCTAACCTTCATCCTGTATCAAAGGCTTGCGAGCCTAAATTTGAGTTTGATTTTATTTTGGAGCTTCTCGAAGTGAGTTGAGCTTGGACATCATCATCCTGGCAGCTTGTCGTTGGACGACAGGTAGGTTACGGTTTAACTTTTTTAGACTTCGCATATATAGGATATAATTGTACTAATTAGCATCCTTGGGTTGGGTTTATTAGCTTGGTATCCCATACCTTGTCCGTTTCTTCATGTCCGTCTCATTTCCGCTCCGTTGTTTGTAATATTTGTTTTAGTTGATAGTATCACCCTTGTGATCCTATATTTGTTTTGACTTTGGACCGTAGATGGTGGGTTATTTGGGAATATTTGTGTGTCCCGGACATTGATACTGTTAGTATAGAGCTGGTTATGCTTGTTGTAGAGCGATTGGAGCCTGTGTAGGACCGATTGGTTGATTGTGAGCCGTTGGGCTACTGCCTGTGATTGATCATGCCATTATCATACATATAAAAGGTTTTTCACATGTTTTACTATGGTTTTGTCTTTGGGCCTACTATCGGTGGTTTTCTAAACCTTGTATGTCCCTATGGGCCCATTTTTTATAAAAATAGTTAATAAAGGTTAGAATTGTTTTCATGGGTCTTTTTGGGGTAAAAAGGAATTAAAAGGATGATTTTTATCACTATTTTCATACTTATACTAGACTCGGCTGGGACGTAGTGCTAGATTGATTTTCTATTAATTAGGGTTTTGAGACTTATTTCACTAATTTAGACCTGGATAGACTCCAGGCATGCATTCTTGAGATTTGGTTATTAGTTTGGATCCGTTTTCACTCTGGACTGCTATATCGAGGCTTGAGTTTTAGTATTTGGTCTACGAGTAGACCTCCATGGACCCTTCCATCCTGGGCCAAGAGCTATGGGCTGAGGATGACCGGAGGAGGGGTGTACGGTGGAGTTGAGGTACTCGGGGGAATCTCTTCCATGGATCCTGCCTCTATTGGGCCTTTTAGGTACCGGAGGGGGTAACATACGACACTACTATCAGTTGGTTTCAGCATATCATATCACATCATGCATATTGTGTTCGGATCCACCCTTGTTTGTTGTTTGCTCAGTGTACGCTCTGGTAGTATGGGATGCCGGAGGGTTTGTTTTCACTTGTATGTGTTTCTCGGGTGTATGGGCGCCCATGGGACTGTAGGTAGATTTTTATTTCTTATTATTATTATTTTATCGCGATATTGATCCTGATTATGCATACTAGCATGAATTGTTTTTTATCTTGTTTCCAAGCGTGTTATCGCTATTTTCCTTTCCTCCTTCCCTTTTTATTGAGGTTACCGGTATACCATCTTCTTCTTTAACTCTCTTTATATATTATTATTGCATGGACCCCAGGTGAATTCCTCCTTCCTTCACCTGTGTTCTATGATGTTTAGCTCTATTAGCTAGCCTAGCATGATTGTTTTCTCCTTATAGTCTTTTTGTGCTAGCTTCCATGTGCTTGTTTGTTTTTTCTGTGACTACTTGTCTCCTTTCTGCTATATTATTGCTTTTATATATTATATGCACTCAGTCAGCCTATGATGCCTACTAGGTACCCATTGCTTAGCAATTGGTGCTCATACTACACTTTTGCATCTTTCTGGTGCAGATATTAGTTGAGCTTTCATCATTGATCGCTTTGGAGACTCGTGCAGCTTTTGGATCTTTGAGACTAGGGTGAGCGCCTGGCGGTCGGGGCTTGACCACATCTCATCTTTCGTACTGTTACTCTTGGTATATTCTAAGACAGTTGTACTTTTCTTTTGGTTACTTCTAACACTTGTTTTCTATTAGAAGCTTTTGTACTATCGATACCAAGTCTTGGGGTTGGTGTAGTTTCATTATGTATATATTCAGGTTATTGCTTCCGCTATGTCCTTATCTTTATAATTTGCTTCTGCTTATTTCTGCTTATTGTGCGTATTGGTTAGGTAGTAGCCCTTACTAACCGTTCTGGGCTACGGAAATTGATTCGCCTACTGAAGGATTGTAGGTGCCATCATGACTTGAGAAATTAGGTCGTGATACTTAGTTTGTCATCCATTATTACGTTATCTAATGTTGTATTGTGTTTGCACATATAAAAATAGTTAGACCATGTCAATCCCATGCAACCACATGAGGGAATGCCTCAGTTTTTTAAGCTTTAGGCAGAAAGAGGACATGTCCGAGCGCAAACTCTAGAAACCAAGCCTCAGAGTAGCCAGCTGAACATGCCCCTCTTCCACCCAGAAATTATGGCTTGAAATGGGTGACGTCTATAAAAATAGTGGTTCAAGACCTTTAAGCATGAGAAATACGATGATGAGATAGTGATAGATGAGGAAAAGCTAAAGGAGCTAACCCTCACATATGATAGAAAATCTAAACCCTGGAGCTGAAGTTTGTGTTAAATCAGTCAGAGATGTAAACATAAATCACGTTTACGAGTTATGTGAATTGAGACTTGAATAATACCAATGAGGTCCTAGTGAGAGGGCAGGTAGTGGATTTTTCTAATGGTGGTTTGTGAGGGTTTCTAAGTGCTCCTAATGTGCCGACTGAGCTTGTGATGATGCTTGTGACACACCCATCTTACCATGAGATTTGACACTTGATTTTTGGGTCCAGATCTGCTGCTAAATAGGGCCTTAATAAGAAAGATGGAACCCATGGCACACTGCTAATGTCTGAATTCCAGAAGGATGCTAGGGTGTGGTTGAAGATTTTGAGCTTGAGGTTACTGCCTAGATGTCACCTTACTCATGTGACTAAGGACGGGGTGTGTGTGATTTACATGCTTATGATAGGGTAGCCTTTCAATCTGGAGTATCTGATGAAGTTCTAGATGAAGGAGGCCCATAAGAACAAGTCCAGACGGCTACTTTTTGGAAATATGCTCACACAATTTATGCTCAGTGAGGATGTTGATAAAGAACCACATGACCACACGCTTCCAGCAAAGGATGTGATACGCTCAAGATACACCTTCAAATAATGTAACACTGTTGTATGCAAGAACAATACCTCAACTAGATTGGGATCTAATCCACAAGAAGTATGGGAGAACTTTTCCTGAAAAAAGATTTACTATCAGTTCAGCTACAAGACCTATAGCCAAATTTGATTTTGTAAGATTATAGAGAATGGTTGTGATGTAAATTAAATTGTAGAAAGTAAATATGCTTGTAAACTTATGAGATTAAAATACTAAGATTGTGTTCTTATAATGGATTTCTTTATTCACCGATAGTCATATAACTTCATATATGTTGGGTTATGGATATGCACTCAATCTCTTGCACTATCTCTCAACCTCTTCCGATGTCATAAATTATTTATCTACATATTATGTTTCTTGCAATTTTATGAGATATTGACAATATGAACGACTGATTATGCCAAGTAAATCCTATTATTTCTAATAGGAATTTATCAAACAAAGGTTAACAGCTCAAGTTCATAAAAATCTTCTCTTTCGAGTATATAGATTACGATATTATGGCGTAGGATAATGTTTGCAATCACTAAACCTTTTAACTAAGAACATAAAAAAAAGTTTGATATTCAACAACCCTAATTATATGCAATCACATGAAAACCTTATGAACTCTACAATTTCAATGGGTTTCCAACCTTAATATGAGAATTTAACTACTCATAATGATGGTAAAATAATAAGAATATAAGATGAAAGAATGAATAACTTACTATGATTATTAAAAGTTTGAATGAATGTTGGAGACTTCATTTAAGAACTAAGAAAATAATAAAGTAGGACGAAAAAATAAGACTAAACTAACTATGAGAAAAGTTGTCAACACTTTACGACTAAAATCTAATATGTCTATTTATAAGGTCAAAAAGTAGAAATCCTAAAATAATCGACTTTTGTCGTCGACATGCTTTGCGCCTCAATATGCGACCATCAAACGATTCCCGGCCCGTGAAATGTGCTTGTGCTATTATTAATTTTCCTTTTAAATTTTTTGGAATCGTATCGTGCTTTCACTCTGCGGTTGTGATCTACTTCCACGATAACACTATTGCCTCGCAAGTTTCTTGACAGCTCGGGTCTTCTTTTGTTAAGTTTAGGTCATCAAATGGGTTTGAACCATCTTCTGCTTTGTGATTTGACCTTCATCTGTAGGTTTTGGGGTGACATTCTCTCTGAATATTTCCACAACAACTCTGCACTCCATCAAATAATCTGCGGTCTGGAATGGGCGACTGTTAATCACCTTAACTCTGACAATTTGTTGTATTTTTTAACTTTTTTTATTTAGACATCAAAAATCTACAAAACAGTAATCTAACATAAAACACATAAAAACATTTTGAAACAAGTATAAGAACAATTAAAGCATTTGAAAAGGGATAGAGAATATGTGTTAAAATCTAGGCACATCAACAACCCCAATTTAAGATCTTTGCTTGTCCTCAAGCAAGTATCACTAGACTCGACTCTAGTACAACTATGTTCAAGTATATCAGAGTAAGTTGTATATAATAATTTTAAGAAGTTGCTATTGACATTCACTTTTGAAACAAATATTAGCCTATTTTTATCTTCAAAATCTTTTAAAATCAATTGATTTGCCTCAATTGACATAAATAACAATGCAGCCTCAATTGGTGATATCTTACATAAAAGTTATACCAATTCATACAAGAGACATAATTTAGGGAGTTTGATTTTATTTAGCCATTTTCATCCAAGTGACCTAAAAAATAGATCAAAGAAATATTTTAAATAAAATACACATATGTACAAGAACAATGGGACAAAAGACTAGAGAGTCGAGAAATAGTCACCCTAAACAAAAAAGTTCATATGTTACATAAGCACATGTCATAGGTTTGCCCTTATTTTCTTTTGTCATTTTCTTCGAAAGACTCTATTGAGATTACATCAAGACTTTTCTAAGCTTGTAATGTAGGCTTGGAGATGGGTAGGATACATATTTAGGTAAATAGTGACTATGCCCTCCTTGAACACTACAATTTTTATCTTTTCAATCCTTTTCACTTCTTAGCCTTAACTCTTCATTTTCTTTTTATCTCCCCTTTTTCTGTTGCTTTTATTGATTTGGGATATTTTTCTTCAGCTGATGTAGAAAGAAACAAATATATATTTTCTCTATTCAGTTCTTGTTCTTCTACTATTTTTTTTAATTTTCTTTTTCGCATCAAATCAAGATCTAACCATAACTTTCTACTCCACACTCAACTTAAGCTTGAAGTCTCAGACCACTTTTCTTTTTCACCCTTAACCCCCCAACTTAGGCATTTTTATGCCTCATATTTCACTTCTAGTGCCTAGGAAGGACAAATTTCAAGAGAATATATATTTTAAATAAGGAATATGGGTTTTTAGTTACAAATAGCTGACAAAAAGTTTAAAAGCTCAAAAATGAGAGACTAGGAACATTATTAACATTGTTTGAAAGATTCATATAGGCTAATCGTAACTTTTATTTCACAAATATGGTCTATAGTCCATCTCTCAATTAAGCATTCCTTAGACATGTGGCATGACTAAATAAAAAAAAATTAGATTGCATGCATAAATATAGAACCAATAAAATACTCACACAATGATATATTGGACTATATTAAGCTTTCTAATTTAACTCCCAAACTTGTCTTTTAAGCATTTAGCAGTTTCTAATATCACCAAAGACATACATGTCAATATATAAAGAAAAACTCTTGAACGTATAAAAATGCACTGATGCTATCAAGCAGCGAAGACACACAAGGATACTGCCACATTTTCCTGGTGCCGGGCGTAGCACCAGTGCAATTTTGGGGTAGATTTTTGTAGTTCAAAATTTTAAGGGTATTTTCATCTCGGAAATTTTAGGTACTCTATAAATGCATTCTAATCCCAATTTGTAAAGGGGATTCAAGCCTAGAATCGCAGAGAGAGGTGGAAGAACATCGACTTATAGGTTTTACTTTATTTTTCCATTTTTTAATCATTCAAAGACTTGTTATTCAAGTATTTGTTTGCTTGTAATCAAATCATGAGTAGCTAAACTCAAAATATCTAGGATTGTGATATGAACATGATGGTTTAACGTTTGAATATCTTATGTTTAGTTTAATTTCTATTATTGAATTATTTATTTTTTTTTAGCTTAATTGTTTGATTGCTTGATCATCTTTCAAACACTATCTGTGGTGCGTAGATGAATCAGGAATAGGGAATTTACGTACGTAATAAGAAAAGGTAGATCTTGGTTGTGAACCTGGTAAAAAAAGGAGAACGATTTGCTAACGTAAATAGAAATATACTTATTCGCCTTGCTCAGTTGACATAGATGATATATCACATGCACTTTACTATCGATTGGCTACCATAGGAATATAGGCGTTAGGAATAGTCGAGTAGGCTTAGAGTTGTTGGCAAAACGTTTAATATAGTGATAATTAACCTGCAACTAGTAACCCAGGAAATCAACTAAGCGTACGATTGGATAACTCAATCGGATTGTCAAATTACCACGGACCTAGATTCTCTATCTCGTCTCAATTACAAAACATAAAACTTTGGCTTGTTTTGCATTTATTAGTAATTTACATTAAAGATAGCGTAGTGAAACCAAAATATTTTCGATTGCTTGTTACCGCTGAATAGTTGAAATAAGAATTCAAATTAGATAATCAATCCGTCAAATTCCCGTGAGATCGATAACTGAACTTAACCTCATGTATTACTTATACGATTTTATGTGCACTTGCGTGTACGTTTGGACACAACACTCATCCAATGAAATTTGTCTTTCTTTTTAAGGGGACGGACTAATTTATTACGTTAGGTTGTTCAATTTTTGAAATGTTTTTGCACTTTCAAAAGTTAAAAGAGAAAAGAAAAATCAAAGATCATTAAAGAGATAATGACATGAAAACTAAATTCGTGAGCCCGAAATTTCTACGTCGTTTACCAACCAGTTGAAAAATAATTTCATTCCATGCAGCAGCCTATCTATTTCTTTCCTATATAAGAAGCCACATTTGTGGTAGCTGAAGCAGGACATGGACGACATGTCTGCTTCAGTGAGTTCCGTTCCAAAAAAATTTATACTCTTTTTCATTTTAATTTATTTTTCTTACGTTAAAAGTATTATAAATCACAATAATTAATAACTTATTATATATTTGAAAATTATATTAAAAGTATTATAAATCACAATAGAAAATTTACATTAAAAGTATTATAAATCACAATAATTAACAACTTGAAATATTCTTATATGAATTTCATTGATCCAAATAAAATAATATATGCATATCTAAAAAATTAATTGATCTAAATAAAATAATATATGCATATCTAAAAAATTAATTGATCTAAATAAAATAATAATATATGCATATCTAAATTAGGTATATCTTATCATTTTTGAGTATTAATATTGGGACCGTGCGTAGCACAAAATTTTGTATCTAGTAATTAGCTAATCGAGACCCTTTCAAAATGTTCGGAATTGCAAAACTCTTGTGAATAAGATAATCTATTTAATTAGCGAATCGAATTTGTGACAAGTGCATCTTTAGTCCCATTTATAACGAAATTTGTCTTTGATATTGATCAGATTTAGTTAAGTGTAAACACAACTAAAAAAGTAAAGGCAGAGCATTTCTATCACGACTCAACTATCAGGCCGTGCGGGTACCTACTCTAATCCACCTATATAGGAGAATCCTTACCACCCGAACCAACAGGCAATGCGGAAAAGAAAGTAAACCATTAAATAAGCCCCTTAATACATGAGGAATCCCTTTACAAATGTTTGGAAAATCTTTATACAACAGCTTTCGAAAATTACACAACCTATAACACTTGCGGAAATTTATTAACCATATAAACACCCTCTCCAAAACCTAGTCTAAGCCGGTACAAGAGCTTCTACAAGATGAGCTTACAACATAAAATGTACACAACTCTCACCATAGAAGGAAGTAGGAGCTACTGGAAGATCACCACAATTCTGAACCTGTGAAACATCACCAACCCTGCAACCAGACTATACCCATAAAGGTATAGCAAGAGTAGAATCAGTACAAACACACGTACCGGTAGGCATCATCGGCTGACCCGAATTCACTCCTACCATTATATAAAAATCAAGATAAAATGCACATTGTAAAATACTCCACCCCTTTCAACATAACCTTTATCAATTCTCCCTTTTAGAATCGACCTTCCTAACCTTTAGACTTACCAAGTCGCCTTATCCCTAGACTTCCCAAGTCACCTTATCCCTAGACTTCCCAAGTCACCTTATCCCTAGACTTCCCAAGTCTCACTTAATCCTTACCAATAACAATGTCCATACCTGGACTACCCTTCCCTTACCCAAGTCAACCGCCTTGACTAGATATTCAGACTTAACCCGGCTAACTGTCCAACCCAATCACTTATACCCGTAGTATTACTTACCAGTCTTCGGCCCTTCCCGGACCTCTCGGACAACTTTCCATCCTAGTTATAACAACCCCAGACTTTTCGCCGTGCTCCTAATTGTCCAGTCACATGAAAATTACCTAGCAACCATTGACACATTCAATGACAACAACAGAGTTATATCTAAATCCCTTTCTAATCCTGAAACCCGGACCCTCCAAGGATCCTCTAACCACACCTAAGTGTTCAACAGGCTACCCGGTTTACACCAAGACTCATCCTTTAACTTATTAACCACAACAAATTATTGACTGTCATTAACACACTTAACGACAATAAATTGTGAACTTATAACCTCTTTTACATAGTCCGGATCAACTCGGATCCCCCTAACACATCTAGGTATTAACATAACAACCCGGTCTATACCAAGACCAACTAATAGTTAACATCATAACCCGGTCTACACCAAGACCAAACTGATAACAATATAATTACCCGACCTACACCAAGACCAAAAGCATAATATAATATAATTACCCGGTCTATACCAAGACCAAACTCATAGTATAATTACCCGGCCTACACCAAGACCAAAAGCATAATATAATATAACGATCCGGCCTACACCAAGACCAAAAGTAATATCACAATTTATAAACACATCCCGGTACACTCATGGAACCAACACCAATCACACAATGCAACAATATCAATGAAAAGATGCAGTAAAGTAAATCCGTACTAGGCGTGGTACCCGAGCCAACCGTAAATATTTTCTCGTACCAGGCGTGGTACCCGATCCAACCATTTGTTATACCCGTACTAGGCGTGGTACCCGAGCCAACCGTTAGTATTATCCCGTACCAGGCATGGTACCCCAGCCAACCAAATGTCAATTAATCCATAGTCAAATAATGAACCAACAACTTATGAAACCACAAGCAACACACAGTTCAATTCACAGACTGTAATACAGGACTCTTAGACATTCCTAACAATACCTAAGCAATGTATCTCATACAAACACTTAGATAAGAGCACACCACATACATTTCTAACAATTCTCTAAGCAATGTATCTCATACAAGCACTTAGATAAGAGTACACAACATACAACATTTACAGGGATCGTTAACCATCACCTACCCCTCCCCGGGTGGATGACTTAGCCCAACCTTGGTCCGAGGATCAACCTGTTTCCCCTTACTGACATATAATGAACGGTTCCTTTCTTAGAATAATTTAGCAACTACGTGATTCCCGAGACGTTACCCAACACCGAACACAGAGTAGGAACACCTCCCCTTAGCCCTAGTAAAACCAACAACTACATCTCATGCCATTTACATTTCCGAAACCTTATCTAGGAGTTTTCCATTTCCATTACCCGTAGTTCCTAAGCATTCTCTCGGTTCTCCGAACCTTCCCGACATTCCAGTCCCCGAGCCTATCATTTTATTCTACCAAAACAATAAAATATCCACATTATATGTATCATAAAACCAACCCTTCAATCCATACAATTCCTAATTCACACATAACCAGTATTGAATCCGCCAGACTCCGTCCCTGAAGGCCTAATCATGGATTCTCCTTTTCATTCTACACAATAATAGGAAATAAAAACGGTCAATCTACTCTTGGGAAGAAACCTAGCCTACCTGGATGTCGAGCAGCTGTTCAATGCCCTTTCTGGCTTCGTGAAGGCGTTCCCTGATGGTTCTGCAGCCCGAATCCATGGTTTCGCATCTCTTTCGCTGGAATCCCTCCTCCCCATGGCTCCCAAGCTTTGGAGCAGCCTAGCAGGGTTTTTGGAATAGCTCTCATTTTTTGGGGGGAGCTGAAGGGAAGAGAATGAAATAAAAAACCTATTTTTTGGGTTTTCTGGTCCCGTCGCTCCGCTATAGTGGTCCCTGCTCCACTAAAGCGGTACCGCCGTAAAGGAGTCAACCGCTATGGCAGAGGTTGACCGTCTTGACTTCCGCTATAGCGGTAATTATTCCGCTATAGCAGAGGTCGCCGTGGCAGAGCCGTAGCGCTCGTCACGTACAGAAACTCAGAAAATTCCTTAAAAGAGCCCTTTTTACAACACACCTTGAATCCCCGACGTTCCGGAATAACCCCTTCACGTCAACCTCAATTTCGGGAGCTCTTCTTACTTGAATTCGATTCCAAAAAGTCCCCCGGACTCCTCTATGTCTTAGATACACAAAAAACTAGCTCAAATCGAGACATCGAACCCAATCCTTACCGGGATTGCCTTGGACTATACCTCGCTCCAATTCCGGCCGAGGCTAGCCTAGCCCAGAATTTTCAACTCTCAACCCGAAAATATTCTAACTCGAAATTGACACGAAAAGTTTACCCGTAACGACGAACCCTGTCGTTACAATTTACTACAACTCTTATTGTCAAGGCTTTGGTATTGAATGGAGTAGTTGATAAAGCACAAAACTTTTACTTTTTGCATCATGCTAAAGACATTTATGCTTCACTTACTCCCATTCAATATTCAGTTTATAGATCAAAAGATGGTTCTTTACTTTGATAGAGAAAAATTAGTTTGAAAAAGCTACATATGTTAGTTTGAAATTAAAGAAAAGGAAGCTACTAATTCTTGCATATCCATATGACGACAAAAACAAAATTATTAAATAAATTTGAGAGGGTTAAGTCAATGAGAACTTCGTCTAATTATGCTTTAAAGAAATGTAAATCTATAGCATTAGTTGGTTGAGTAACTAACTAGTGGGTGTTTGGTCATGAAAAATAAGTTTCTTTTTACTTTATTTGAAAATTTTAAAATTGAAGTTATGTTTGGCTATAATTTTTATAAAAAATAAAAAATTAATGTGATCAAACACTGATCATTTTTATAAAAATAAAAAATATAAGGTAAAATTTAAAAAAGAAAAATATACTAAAAGTGAAAATAAGATTTTTGAGAATCTTCCAAACTCCAAATAAAATTTCAAATTATATTTAAAAATTTAATGATCAAATATTAATTTTTAAATAAAAATAAATAAAAAATTCTCATAACCAAAACGCCCGCTAAATTTTCATTCCGTCAATTGTTGTTTGCAGAAAATCGCTGCCGTAATTGCTGACTTTCCTATCCCTATAAAGTACATAAAATGTTTTGGGATGGCACCTTTTTGACCACTATAAATTGGCAATTTCTTTTAAGTCCCCATAAATCTTTTTTAAAATTATGGAAAATGGTAAAATTTATTCCTAAATTATCAGAAAAGGTTTAAACAGATTCTTCATTTACTTATTTTGTTAAAAATATCCCTATGTTCACCTTTCTGGCTCACTTTTATCCTTATAGAATACACCTTCTTTTTAAAAAAATAAAAATTGTAACTTTGTTTTTCTCTTTTAACTTTTAAAGTGAAAATTGAAGCTTAAATTTGTCTTATTACAAGGTATAATTTCCTTTTAATTATTATTTATTAGGACAAAATTAAAACCCAATATACCCAATTTTTTCATAAAATATACAAATTATTTTATTTGTTCAACACAACAAAAGAAATTATTATTTTATTTACTTACCAAACTTTGTCATAAAATATACAAATTATTTTATTTTTCACAACAAAAATAGTAAAAAATAAAATTAATTTATTATCAACAAAAATAACAAATAATAAAATTAAGGTTGCTGATGGGTTCATAAAATTAATTTGATAGGAACAAAAATAGAAAAAAAGAAGAAATAAAGTAATAATTTTTGTTGTTATTTTTGTGGTGAACAAATAAAAAAAATTGTTGTTTTATGATAAAGTTGAGTATGTTGGGTAGGGCGGGTTTAATTAAAGGAAAAAGATTTTTATTTTGTTCAATAAAATTATGACAAGTAATAAATAATAATTAAAAATATTATACTTGAGCATAAGTGTCACGATTCAAATGATCGTGAATGGCACCCACACTAACCCTCCGATAGGAGAACCATCTAACTCGAATCTTAACTCATTCACTTAGTCAAATTTTAGAAGAATAATGCAAAAATCAACGTTAATCAAGAGTAATATAATAAAAGTGCGAAAAAATCAACTATCTATTATAATTTTCCAAGATTCGAAAGTCTTGTACAGGAATTCTAAACAAAACCAAACATATCTAAGATATTCAGAACTAATAAATATAAGAGTTTCATCATCCGAAAGAAGGACAATGACCAAGTGAGGATCCACGACAGCCTGAGATGTAATGCTCACCCTTGGATCGTAATAGCAGTCCTAGCTAGAGGTGAGGTCACGTCTGAGCCTCTGGAACATGGTCTTCACTCAACAAAATAAGAGTACAGGGTAGTATCAATTTAAATCACTATGTACTGGCAGGTATCATAGGCTGGCCCAATTTAAAACAAGTATGCAGTTAAATCAGACGACAAGTAAATGGAACTTCAACACTTAGCAAATATTTCAGTCAACAGATAATCACCTCAAGTTAAACCAACAAGTCTGTAACACATCAAGTAAATCAAGAATATCATTATCACAATTCAAGTGCTCATACTCTCAACAGTCATATTACATGGGGATCTATTTTCACCTAACCTTCACGATTATACCCAGTTTCTTTATTTCATCTCAATTCACTGTTTCCACTCACAGTATCTATCAACAATGTAAAAGTAACTAAAATATGTACACACATGCTAAAGAGACTTATTTCTATCCAACTAATCATGATTTTCAGAAAACGCACCAGAGTCTACGTACCATATCGACTCGTGGTACCTGATTCATAGTAACCAATGAATGACAATACCCGTATCGACTCGTGGTACTCAATCCATAATAATAATAATAATCAATATCAATATCTGTATCAGCTCGTGGTACTCGCTCCAACTAACATCATGAACTTATGGTTTCAAGTTTCTACCCTTCAGGATATACATAGTGCACTAATCTCACGTACACTCTATTATTCAAGTTATTTTAATCAATATCATGCAAACACAATTTATTCATTCAAGCATACAACATGATCACAATTATTAACTCAAATATGTCTTAAGATCAATGACAAGTTATTTAATTCAAACAAATACAAGCACTAAAATGAGTTTCAACTCCAATTAAAGCATAACCTACCTTGAGTGAAGAATTCTCGACTCAAGCAAGTTCAATCACCAAAATCTTTCCTTTCTTTAACATTTCAACACGTTCAAAATCAAAAATCAAACAAGTATAAGAGTAATTATTCATTTAATCTTTCATTTCAGGCCTTGGGAATTTAATCCACTAATTCTACCCTCATTCAAGATTTGTAGCGTTCTCCAAGGGTAAATTAATCATCAACTAGTCCCACATTATTCATATGATCAACATTCAAACGGTTTCTAATTAAATTTCTCCTTTTTAGCCATTTTTATATAAAAATCATACCTTTATGGAACTCAAGGTTCCCAATTCATTCAAAACATGTTTAGAACTATCAAATTCATGATAAAAAGTATTAACCAATATCCTAGGATCAATTCTAGGTGAAATTACACCTACCCATAGGGTTTTATCACTTTACATACTTTTAGGACTCTAAACCCACAATTCCACTATTAAACTATAATCTAATGAGCCTACAAAGATTAATGATTGTTAAACAAAGAGTTTTACGGAATAACTTACTTCGAATGATGAAAAATGCCCTAATCTTGGGAAAATCATCTTCTTGGAGCTGTAAAATGAAACTTAGAGTTTTTTAGAAAATAAACTCTAAAAACTGACTTAAGTCAGGTAATCTGTCCCGTCTCTCTCTATGACAGTCCTTTTCTTACTACGGTGAGATCGTTATGGTGGGACTTGACTCGCTATGGAGGACTCTAACTACTCATCAAACCCTCTATGGTGGAACTTATCTGCTACGATAGACTCGCTACGATGGGAAATACACCATTGCAGCAATGACAAAAATAAAATATTGAAAACTCGCCCAAAACTCACCATTTCATAACCTAACCTTGGCTTCTAGACATTACAAATCAATTTCGATACACTAACCGCCATAACTAGAGTTTTATGAACTCATTTACCATTCTAAAATTTCCTACGAGATCTACACCACTCGAATATCCATCACGAAATACCACAACATCAAATATTACACCATGAATCAAGAATTGACACTTAATCACATAACACCAAATTTCTATCAAAACTTACTCAAGCTTGAGATTTTATCAACTCTCAACTTAGGGTAAGACTCTAATCGGAAACTTACATCCCAACCACACTATAATGATAGAACATATCATTACATCAAATATAAATTAAACAATCATTCATTCCTAAATAATAACAAGAAGAAAAAGGGGAAAATGAGGTGTTACCTGAATTGGTGAATATATGCGAGTACTTTTTATACATATCCGCTTCAATCTCCCAAATGGCCTCCTCAACATGATGGTTCTTCCACGGATCTTCACGGATGCAATCTTCTTAGTCCTCAATATTCAAACATCTCTATCAAGAATCACCACAGCTTTCTCTGCATAAGAGAGGTTTTCATCTAACAAGACTGAATCCCAGCAAATAATATAGTCTCTATCTTTGTGGTACTTCTTAAGCATCGATACATAAAATACGGAATGAACTCCTGATAAACTCCAAGGCAAAGACAATCAATAGGCCACCAGCCTCACACTCTAAAGAATCTCAAACGGTCCAATGTATCTTGGACTTAGCTTACCATGCTTATTGAATCTCATAACACCCTTCATGGGTGAAACTTTGAGCAAAACTTACTCACCTTTCATGAAATGCATATCTTTTACCTTCCTTTCCGCATATTTCTTTTGCCTGCTTTGAGCCACTAGCATCTTCGCTTGGATGAATTTTACCCTTTCCAGAGAGTTTCTCAGAAGGTCAGTACCCCAAGGTCTCACCTCAAACATATCAAACCAACCAATGAGAAATATACATCTTCTTTCATATAATGATTTAAACGGGGCCATATCTATGCTTCAATGATAGTTATTATTATATGTAAATTCTGTCAATGATAAATATTAATCCCAATGACCTACAAAAGCCATCACACATGCCCAGAGCATGTCCTTCAGTATATGGATCATCCACACAGACTACTTTCCGATCTAAGAGTGAAAAATTATACTAAGGTCTAACCTTGTACCCAACTCTTCATGCAACTTTTGCCAAAAGTTGAAATTGAACTTGGTACCCCTATTCAAAATAATAGATATAGGTACCCCATACAACCGAACCACTTTCTTGAGATAAATCTTAGCTAATTTTGCCGCATTGTAAGTCACTTGAACTGGAATGAAGTGCACGGACTTCGTCAGTCTATCCACAATAACCTATATCAAATCGTACTTCCCCAAAGTCTTGGAAAGGCCAGCCACAAAATCTATGGCTGTGTTTTCCCACTTTTATTTAGGAATGGGCCTTCTCTGTAGAGTACCACCAGGCTTCTGGTGCTCATACTTCACTTGCTGATAGTTTTGACACTTAGCCACAAAATTGACTATGTCTCTCTTTATTCGACCCCACCAATAGTGTTGCTTTAATTCGCAATACATCTTGGTCACACCAGAATGTATAGAATACTTAGAATAGTGAGCCTCCACTAGAATAGTAGGAATCAAATCATCAGAACGGGGAACACAAACTTGCCCCTTAATTCGGAGAACACCCTCATCATCAATCATGGCCTCATTGGCCTCACCTTGCAACACTTTATTACGAATTTTACTCTACTTAACATCCTCAAATTGTTTGGCCTTAATTTGTTCAAGAAATGAGGACCTTGCCTCAACATATTCTAACAATCTACCCCTCAACACTTCAAGTCTTAAGAAACTATTACCTAGAGTCAGAATTTGTCTAGTCAATGGATGTCTGTTAGCCTTCAAATAAGCTAAGCTACCTATATTTTCAGTCTTTCTACTCAATGCATCGGCTAATATATTAGCCTTATCTTGATGGTATAGGATGGTGATGTCACAATCCTTGAGCAACTCCATCCACTTTTGGTTCCTCAAGTTTAAGTCTTTCTGCGTGAACACATGTTGCAAGCTACAGAGGTTTGTGAACACTTCACAATGAATCCCATAAAAATAAGAACTCCATATTTTAAGAGAAAAAACTACAACGGTCAACTCAAAGTCATGAGTAGGATAATTTTTCTCATGCACTTTCAATTGCCTCAAGCATAAGACATAACATTCTTTTTCTTCATCAACACAACACCAAAATCAGATTGTGATGCATCATAATAAATAATAAAATCCTTACCTTTCACTGGTAAGGCAAGAATAGGAGCAGTAGTCGATAAAGTCTTGAGCTTTTGAAAGCTCTTCTCACATTCATTTGACCAAAGGAAAGGTACCTCCTTCTGATTTAGTTAGGTCAGATGAGTAGCAATAGATGCAAATCTTTTCACGAATCTACGGTAATAAATGGCCAACCCCACAAAACTATGAACCTCAATCACTAAAGTGGGTCTAGACTAATTCTTAACTGCCTCAATCTTTTGCGGGTCTACCATCACCCCCTATTTCGATACTACATGTCCTTAAAAGGACACAGAAGCTAACTAGAATTCACACTTTAGAAAATTTTGCATAGAGTTCCTTCTCCTTCAACAAACCCAACACTGGTTTTCATGCTCATCTTCACTCTTAGAATAAACTAAGATGTCATCAATGAATACAATCACAAAGGAGTCCAAGTAGGGCTTAAATATCCTATTCATCAAACCCATAAAGCAACTAGAGTATTAGTAAACCCAAATGACATCATTAGAAATTCATAGTGGTCATACCTGGTCTAGAATGCAGTTTTAGGAATATCAGTGGGCTAAATTTTTAGATGGTGATACCCGAATCTCATATCAATCTTAGAAAAGACTGACACAACCTATAACTGGTCGAATAGATCATTGATACGAGGAAGAGGATACTTGTTACAAATCATAACTTATTTAACTGTCGGTAGTCTATGCACATACATAAACTACTATTCTCCTTTTTGACAATCAAGACTAGAGAACCCCACATGGAGACACTCAGACAAATAAATCCCTTCCCTAGCAATTCCTGCAACTGATCCTTTAGCTCTCTCAACTCAGTCAGTGCCATTCTATAAGGGGGAATAGAAATGGGATGCATATTTAGCTCTAAATTAATACAAAAGTCAATATCGCAGTTCGGTGACATGCCAAGCAAATTCACAGGGAATACCTCTTGGAACTCACACACTAGAGGAACTGACTCGATACCTAGGACCTCTGAACTAGTGTACTGAAGATAAGCTAATAATGCCAAACACCCCCTTCCAATCAAACTTTGGGAACGAAGGAAAGATATAATTTTCATGAGAGCAAGACTATAATTACCCTCTCACTTAAGTTTATCTAACCCAGGCATAGCCACGGTCACTATTTTAGCATGACAGTCTAAAATAGCATGGTGAGGAGACAACTAACTTATCCCTAGAATAATATTAAAATCCACCATGTCCAAGATTATCAAATCAGCCCAAGTCTTTCGCCCCACAAACATGATAGGACAAGCACAAAAAAATCTATTAACCATCGAAGAATCCCAAACTGGAGTAGACACATAAATAGGAAAATTAAGTAATTCACAAACCATGTCTAATTACACAGCAAAACTAGCTGATACATATGTAAAAGTAGAACTATGATCAAACAAAACTGAAGTCATGCGGTCAAAGACAAGAATAGTACTTGTGATCACCGTATCCGATGCCTCTACCTCAGGCCTACCTGAAAAGGTGTAGAAGTTATTTTTATCACCTGCCTGTACACCGCCCTTGTTGGGCTGATTACCACCCTGTCAATATTACATTTGCCTCAATTAAGCTGGGTGCCACCCCTACCAGGCGCGTGACCGCTCCGTCTGCCTTGTGGATAATTTCTACCATATCCATTACCTCCTCTACTACTAGAGCTCTGGGAGCCTGCTGCTGATCTATCTATCAAGATCTATGATAATTATTTTGAATATGACCAACCTCACCACACTCATAGAAAGCAAGGTCCAAGATGGGTCACTGAACTGGAGCAGATGAAGTGAGGTACCTACCAAAATCTAATGAAGACTGGATGGCCCTTGATGGACCCCCAATAGACATCTACATCGCATACTGAATAAGAGGTGTAGGGTATTTCTGTGAACTCTAAACCATAGAATGTTGTCCACAAAAATTACCCTATTCCGGGGCTTCTTTGAAGCAATCTTTGCACAACCCTCTTGTTTCACACCTTTAATATTTTTCACAAACTTAATCACCTCCTGAAAAGACCTGTTAGAGGATGCCACCTGCAAAGCTGAAATGTAAAGCCCTGTGTTCATTCTTTTTACGAAATGGCAAATTCGTTTCTCTTTATTACTGATCAACTCTATTGAATACCGAGCAAGTGAACGAAACCAAGCTTCATAGGCTACAACTGATAAATTGACCTGGTCAATATTAGCAAACTCATCTCTCCTCCTGTCTCGCATAGTATGTGGAACATACTTCTCTAAGAACACCTGGTTAAACTGACTCCAAGTCACTGGGAGTGCCCCAGTAGGCCTACACTCCACTAAAGCCCTTCACCATATTTTTGCATCACCCTGCAATTGAAACATGATAAACTCAACCCCATACCTTTCAATTATACGCATCCTATGCAGTTGATCATGGCAATCAATAATGAATTCATACGCGTCCTCGGACTCTAAGCCATAGAAGATCAGAGGCTTTATTTTGACAGACTTACAGAAAAGATCATGCTCACCGCTGGTCATTACTGGACCTGTTACTGGTCACAAAAAATATCTGTCTCCAAGGCCATAACCATCTGAGGAGATACAACAGAAGCATAATGCACCCCTGATGTTGTACAATGGGAACTACAGATGGGGTTCTGGTCCCTGTTAGCCCACTCAAAAAACTTAGGACCTACTGAATCATAACTAACGATATATGAGCATACGCTGCACCTTCCTAAATTGGTGTTGCCTTATCATACTGAATCGATGCTATTTTATCCTCCACAACCATAGGAAGATCCTTGTGTAGGGGAGAAGACATTGAGCTCTCCTGAGCCAGTATTGTGGCCTGAGCTCTACCCCATGCGGGTGCTGCCCTCTGTCCCTTACCTCTTCTTCCTTTTGCTTATCCCCTGCCATGAACCTCCACTTTAATGACTGGTTCATACATCTCTGTTTTTGCTTTCAAAAAATGTGTTCTCACCATCTACAAGAATTAGAGTGAAAGAGTCAGATACCAATTTGGATCGAAAGATACCAATTGGAATCAAGTAATAGCATGAAGGAAAGAAGAAATTGAGTTTTCCTAATATCATGTAGCCTCTCAAAGAAAAGTATGAACGTCTCCTTACCATTCAGCAAGACTCTACTAAACTAGTTCTTGTATAATGAGATCGATAAACCTAGGACTCTGATACAAACTTTATCATGACTCAAATGGTCGTGAGTGGCACCCACGCTAAACCCTCCAGTAAAATAACCATCTGACCTAAACCTTAACCTATCCACTTAAACAAATTTTAGAAGAATAATGCAAAAATCAACAATAATCAAGAGTAATATAATAAAAGTGGGGGAAAATCAACTATCTATTATAATTCCCCAAGATCCGAAAATTATGTACAAGAACTCTAAACAAAGCCAAATGTATCTAAGATGTATGGAACTAATACATATAAGAGTTTCATCATCCGAAAAAAGGACAATAACCAAGTGAGGATTCACGATAGTCTGAGATGTAGTGCTCACCCTTGGATCCTAATAGTTGTCCTAGATAGAGGTGAGGTCACGTCTGAGCCTCTTGTAATGATTGGATCCATCATTATTTTAGAAATCACGATATGAAAATTACGAGAATGATTTAAAAAGATTTTGAATTAAGTGGGGTGACGTGATGAAAATTTTTAGAATTTTTTGGAAATCATTCAAGTTGACATTACTCTGCTATAGCGGAATAAATACCACTATAGTGGTAGCAATATAGTAGAAGGTCATCCGCTATAGCGTTAATAAAGACTTTTCCTCTTCAGTTAGAAAATATGTGAGGGTTTCTCCAAAACCCCTCCTAAGTTGCTTCAAGACTTGGGAGCTATAAGGAGGAGGAATAATGGCTTAAGGGACGTGAAACAATGGATTCCAGGATTGTTATCTAGCCGGGAACGCCTTGATGGAGCCAGAAATGCATCCTTGCAGCTGCTTGGCATCCAAGTAGGCTAAGTTTTCTTATCGAGTAGATTGACATGTCTACATATTTATACTTGTTATATAGTTGAAAAAAGGGAATCCATGCTTAGGCCTTTGGGTACGGAGTCTGGTGGATTATGGTGTTGGACATGTGTGAATTAGGTTTTGGCTGAATTGAATTATTGGATGTTGTCATATCTTGGGTTGTACATGTATATTTAGGTATAGAAAAATGATAGAATTTAGATACTAGGATATCGGGAAGGTCCGGGGAACCAGGAATGCTCGGGTAACTGAATGGCTAGATAAAAAGGAAAATACTAGATAAAGATTTAGGAAATTAAATATGCTAGTAAGAAAGTGGTTGAATTGCTAAGGATAAGGGGCATTTTCCCCATATTGTAGTACCTAAGGAGGAGTTCGCGAATCAATGTATCCACTATATGTGCGGTAGAAGGGAGGTGAATGGGTTTAGTCTTTGGATGGAATTCAAGGTTGAGTTTATGTACCCGAAATGAGGGTAGGTGATGTTCACTGATTCTTGTATGCATTGTCTATTCGTGTACTTTTTCTTAAGTATTGTATGAGTTGCATGCTTAGGGAATGATTTAGGAAAGTCTAAGTGTCCTGTTATCAGTCTTGTGAAATAAACTAGGTGTTATTGCTTGTGGGTTTACAAGTATTGATTGTTCATTGTTTGTGACTGTGGATTCTGTGTGACATTCAGTTGGCTCGGGTACCACGCCTGGTACGGGAATTACTAACAGTTGGCTCGGGTACCACGCCTGGTATGGGTATACTAACGGTTGGCTCGGGTACCATTCCTGGTATGGGAATTCATAATGGTTGGCTTGGGTACCACGCCTGGTACAGGTTGTTCTAATTGTATTGTTGTACTCTTTCGATGGTTCCATGAGTGGACCGGGTTGTATTCTTGTATTGTGATAATTGCTTATGGTCCTTGAGAGGCCGGGTTAGTATTATAGTTGATTGTAAGTTTGGTCTTGGTGTAGACCAGGTTTCATGTCTAACACTTAGGCGATATTAGGAGGATCCAGGGTAGGTCCGAGCTATGTGAAATGGAAATGTTTATTGATGTCTTAAATTGTTGATCATGGGTATAAAGTGGATTACATAGGGCTGATAAGCTAGGGGAATGACCGAGAGTCTGGCGTGGTGTGACTAGTGGTATTACCATTTGGAGAATTGTCTAGGGATCCTCAAGAAGTCTGGATACTTGTGAGTGGTACCATGAGGGTAGTGGGTCTGGATTGATAGTACTGGGTTGTTTCTGGGTGTAGAGCCATAGGGGTTGACTAGAGCAACGGAGTGGTAGTCGGAGTCTGGACTAGGTGGTTGGGCTAGTGTGCAGGTGACTTGGGAAGTCTAAGGTTAAGTGTGACTCGAGAAGTCATGTGTATCGGGGCAAGGCTAAAGTAGTGGAGTTAGCAGCGGAAGGTCTAGGCAGGGTTGAGGCGCGAGGTCTAAGTAGACGATCAGGTTGAGACCGGGTCTGGAGAGGGTAGAAGTTGGAGGAAGGGTCCAATGGAATTAATTACATGTTTTCCTTTATTTCTATTATATGATGGTACGAGTGGATTCGGGTCGACTGATGATACCTACTAGTACGTGTGTTTGTACTAATTCTACTCTCACTATACCTTTTGGGTATAGTCTGGTTGCAGGGTTGGTGATGTTTCACAGGTTCAGGATGACGGTGATTCTCCAGCAACTCCTACTTCTCGTTTCTATGGTGGAGTTGTGTCCTTTCTACTTAAATCGTATTACTGTTGTAGTAGCTCTTGTACCAGCTTAGACTAGGTTCTAGGGAGGGCTGTCTCATATTGTAAATGATTTTCAGCAAGTTTTATAGGTCGATTATTTTTTGAAATTATTGTAAAGGAAGTTCCATGTATTAAAAAGGGTTGCATTCATGCCTTATGTTCTTTTTCGCTTTGCCTGTTGGTTCGGGTGGTAAGGGTTCTCCTATCTAGGTTGATTAGAGTAGGTACCCGCATGGTCCGGTAGTTGGATCTTGACAAATAGTATCAGAGCCCAGATTACCGATCTCCCAGTACAAGAGAAAAATGTCGAATAGAGTCCTGAGGATTGGTGTGTTGACGTCCACATCTAATCCTAGGGAAGCTAGGAAGTATTCTAGGAAACATCTCTCTTCTTTCATTCCTTATCGTGCGGTTCGGTTACTTGATTGTATGAGTTGAATCCAATTGGTATCTCTCAATTCCAATTGGTATCTGAATAAGGTGAAGGATGTCATTGGACTCCAGATACGATAAATAGGAAAGAAGGATTAGAACCGGGAAGGTTCCAATTGGTATCTGGCCTGAGAGGCTGTGGTAAGGCATGGGTGGTCGGCTAAGGGTCATCCATGGGACGGATAGAGAGTAATTGATGTGATATTTTTTTGTAGCTTGAAATTGAAATATTTGGGTATTACAATGCTGGTGTGGCTTATTTGAATTGTATATGATTGGTTGACTTGTTGTAAAATTGTGGGTCTGAAGGTATTTATAATTGATTCTTGGTATGATTGAGTGTGATTAAGTGTTGTGTGTGTGGAGTTAGAATTTTGTATAATTTCGGAAAGGGGGCTCATCATTGGTCAAAATGGTAAGGGGAAATGATTTACGACTATGGGGAAACTCCAGTTTCAGGATAGTCGAGGCTTGGTTGGGAACCGTGGGAACAAGGGGGGTATTCATGCTTGATAGCGGGGACGTATTGTTGAGAACAATTTGCTTGTGTAATTCATTCATGATTTTTGAGAATCTGATGCTAAGTTTCAATCTATGCATTACCAAGAATGGTCTTGAGGGTTATTTAAGACCATGGCGAGATAAACGGGATTAAACAATGATAACCGGGAAGAGGAACGAGCACACTTTGCTGAAAAGTCTAATTTTTGGATTGTTACCATCGGGATCGCCATAGAGGATGGCACCGCTATGGCGATCCCGCTATAGCGGTATTTTCTCTGCAATGGCTTTTCTGCTGTAGCGGAGTGGCAACCGTCATAGCAGAGAGATGTGGGGCAGAACACCTGCCCTGTTTCCCCCTGTTTTTCATTCAATCTCGGGGCTTCAAAATGCAATAGTAAGCTATGAATTACAAGGAAATTAGTTATAGAACTAATCTAGTATTGCATAAAAAGGGAAAATATTGTCTAAAACAAGCCTCAAACTGGGGCCGAAACCCAAAAGGTTGTAAAGGTTTATAATAAGGGGGGAAGGGAGGTCCTAAGCCTCATCATCACTCAGGAAGGGGAACTCCTACCTGTCTTCGGGCTCAAGTGTGGGAAGCTCCAGACCCGGGGTGATGCAAGAGAACATGACCTTGATGGTCTTCCACATCCGAGCAAACATGCGATCCCGAGAGCGTCTCTTCTTTTTCTCATCCTCTAACTCCCTGTGAAGTGCTGCAAATTCTTGAGCAGAAGGGGGCGGGACTGTACCTCCACCATTAGTGTCCTCCATGAACCTCCTGATGGCTGTCAGGTTCAACTCTAGCTGGGTGCTTGTAATCGGGGGTTGAGGCTGGGGAGGGGTAGGGGTGTCATCATCATCATTATCATCGTCAGCCTCATCTACCGGTTGGCTACTTCCTGCTTCATCAACCTTCCTCTTCTTCTTGGAAGAGACCACTTTCACCCGAAGAGGGTCGAAGGGGTCATCCATAGCTACCTCCAAGTCGGTGTGATCCTCGGGCACCCTAACCCGCCTGCATAATTCAGACACCAAGCCCAGAAGACAAGAGCCCTTCTTATGACCCCGGTAGAATTCCTTCCACTGGGAGATGATTTGTTCCCCCCACATTCATGATAATGCCCTGCATGGCACAAGCAATCACCCGGGCTCGGGCATAAGTCACATCAGTCTTGTTGCCTGACGGGTGGATTCTTTGAGATACTAAGTTTAACCACCTCTAGCATCAGCAGAGAAGTAAGCACTAGTGATGCCCTCAGAACTGGGCCAGTAAACCTGATCTCTGAACTCCATATCAACCAGGGTATTCCTTAGCCAAGTCATGTCCCATAGTCGGGCCTTGCCCTCATAGGCAGCATTTGAAACATGAGGCACTCCTAGAACCTCATTGAGAGTACGAGCGTCCACCGGAACATTTACCCTTAGGATCCTAATAGTTGGGTTAGGTTCATCCCGACGGATGGTAGAAAGGATAGCATAGAACTCCCACACCCAGCCATTCTGTGCGGGAGGGGGAGCCACTAACAAGGGTCCCAGTTGAGCTCTTGAACTTCGCAATGGAAGGCAGTTGTCTTTTCATCCACACTTGTCAGCTTTAACCCTCTCTCATAGAAAAAGACCAGTCTCCGGTAATCCATGAACCACTCCCAGCTAGCTTCATCGGGAAAATGCTCATAAGGATACACGGGCAATTGTCCTTCAACCATTGGAAGTAATAACCTGTAATATAGCAAGAGAACTGGTTTAGAACTTGATAAGGCATAAGTGATTGAGGAAAAGAGGGAGGAAATTTTTTCTAAGTGTTGGCCGGAGAGGCCACTGTCTTGCAGTCTTCCGCTATAGTGGATGATCATTCGCTATAGTGGAACCGCTATAGCAGAAAATGCTCCACCATAGCGGGACCGCTATAGTGGAGCCCCAACCGCTATGGCGGTCTTCATCATCCCAGAACTCCAAGGGGTGCGACAATGGTTCCCCTTGACCCAAAATTCCATTTTTAAGGATCTAAGTTCAGATATATATCTTCCCAAGGTGTCCTAATTACTATTTCTACAAGAATTTGGGCATTATAGCCCTGTTTTT
Organism: Jaltomata sinuosa; assembly: GCA_003996215.1. Taxonomy (NCBI): domain Eukaryota; kingdom Viridiplantae; phylum Streptophyta; class Magnoliopsida; order Solanales; family Solanaceae; genus Jaltomata; species Jaltomata sinuosa. Next base: position 426,792 of record QJPP01000560.1, read on the forward strand.
GTCTGAATCACAAGTTTATTTCAAGAACAACCCTTCACCTTCCCCACCATTCTTGGCCCATTTTTGGCTAAAAGTTACATAATTCTTACGCCCAGGATGCTATGGAGGCATTGTGGAAGTAATGGAAGCAACCATGCTTCGGGAAATCGCCAATAAACCAATTCAAGTTCAAGTTCAAAACTAACTACAATGTATACACCAAGTCATTATTTTCTACCACAATCATATCTATAATTGTGCGGGGAAGTAAAGTAGAAAGTGAGAATGATTGTTACCTAAAAATTTTGATGTCGGGAGCATAATGATCGGGAGGAAAAAGGGAGAGTTTGGGTTTAAAATAGGAGAGAATGGGGAGAAAAACCATTTCTCCCCTATTTTAATATGTTACCAACCGCTATAGCGGTCGGTACTCTGCTATAGCGGAACCACCATAGTGGTATAATATCCACTATAGCATACGGTAGTTAGTTTTGGGAAGGAAAAATTTCTCCCGAGTCTTTTTAAATTCCTTCACTCCGACACGATGTGAGACCTCGGATTTCTTGGGGGATCGAGAAAGGTCACATGTAATTTTCTTTGGGAGGCTCAGAAATTCCTCGTCAAAGTAGGACAATATTAAATTTTTAGTCAGTCTGACTAATTAGGGAGAAGTTCAGTAACTTGCGTAGGTTCTTAATTACACGGTCACTTGGGACAGTGAGGGTCCTGGGGTAGTTCTATTCATCTTTTTTTATTCAAAATCATTTGGGAATGAATGATGAGTAAAAATAAATTGGTATCTATTGTAACGACTGAATCCATCATTATTTTAAAAATCACGATATTGGAAAATTACGAGAACAATTTAAAAAGGTTTTGAATTAAGTGGGGTGACGTGAAGGAAAATTTCAAAATTATTTTGAAATCATCCAGGCTCACGTCACTCTGCTATAGTGGAATAAATACCACTATAGTGGTAGCGCTATAGTAGAAGGCCGTCCACTATAGCGGAACGACGGGAGGCAGTAGCCTCAGAATGCCTTTTTAATAAAAAACTTCTTCTCCTCAGTTAGAAAACATATGAGGGTCTCTCCAAAACCCCTCCTAAGCTTCTCCAAGACTTGGGAGCCATGAGGAGGAGGAATTATGGATGAAGGGACGCGGAACAACGGATTCCAAGATCGTCATCCAGTCGGGAACACCTTCATGGAGCCAGAAATGCATCCTTGCAGCTGTTTGGCATCCAAGTAGGCTAGGTTTTATTATCGAGTAGATAGACCTGTCTACATTTTTATACTTGTTGTATAGTTGAAAAAGGGTAATCCATGCTTAGGCTTTCGGGTACAGATTCTGGTGGATTGTGGTGTTGGATATGTGTGAATTAGGTTTTGGCTGAATTGAATTATTGGATGTTCTCATATCTTGGGCTGTACATGTATATTTAGGTATGGAAAAATGATAGAATTCAGAGACTGGGATATCGATAAGGTTCGGGGAACCGGGAATGCTTGGGAAACTAAATGGCCAGATAAAAAAGGAAATCCTAGACAAGGATTTGGGAAATTAAATATGCTAGTAAGAAAGTTGTTGAATTGCTAAGGCTAAGGGGCATTTTCCCCATATCTTAGTACCTAAGGAGGAGTTCGGGAATTAATGTATCCACTAAATGTGTGGTAGAAGGGGGTGAACGGGGGTTTAGTCTTCGAACAGAATTCAAGGTTGAGTTTATGTACCCGGAATAGGGGTAGGTCATTGTCACTGATTCCTATATGCATTGTGTGTTCGTGTACTTTTCCTTAAGTATTGTATGAGTTGCATTCTTAGGGGATGATTTAAGAAAGTCTAAGTGTCCTGTTATCAGTCTTGTGAAATAAACTAGGTGGTATTGTTTGTAGGTTTATAAGTGTTGATTGTTCATTGTTTGTGAATATTGATTCTGTGTGACATTCTATTGGCTCGGATATCACGCCTGGTACGGGAATTACTAACGGTTGGCTCGGGTATCATGCCTGGTATAGGTATACTAATGGTTGGCTCGGATATCACACCTAGTATGGGAATTCATAATGGTTGGATCGGGTACCACACCTGGTACGGGTTGTTCTAATTGTATTGTTGTACTCTTTCGATGGTTATATGAGTGGACCGGGTTGTATTCTTGTATTGTGATAATTGCTTATGGTCCTTGAGAGGCCGGGTTAGTATTATAGTTGATTGTAAGTTTAGTCTTGGTGTAGACCGGGTTGCATGTCTAACACTTAGGTGATGTTAGGGGGATCCAGTGTGGGTCCGAGCTATGTGGAACGGAAATGTTTATTGATGTCTTAAATTGTTGATCATGGGTATAAAGTGGATTACATGGGGCTGATAAGCTAGGGGAATGACTGAGAGTCTGGCGTGGTGTGACTAGTGGGTATTACCATTTGGAGAATTGTGTAGGGATCCTCGAGAGGTCCGGATACTTGTGAGTGGTACCATGAGGGTAGTGGATCTGGATTGACAGTACTGAGTTGTTTCTGGGTGTATAGCCATAAGGGTTGACTAGAGCAACGGAGTGGTAGTCCGAGTCTGGACTAGGTGGTTGGGCTAGTGTGCAGGTTACTTGGGAAGTCTAAGGTTAAGTGTGACTTGAGAAGTCGTGTGTATCGGGGCAAGGCTAGAGTAGTGGAGTTTGCAGTTGAAGGGCTAGGCAGGGTTGAGGCGCGAGGTCTAAGTAGACGATCAGGTTGAGACCGGGTCTGGTGAGGGTAGAAGTTGGAAGAGGGGTCCAGTGGAATTAATTACATGTTTTTCCTTATTTCTATTATATATTGGTATGAGTGGATTCAGGTCGACCGATGATGCCTACCAGTACGTGTGTTTGTACTTATTCTACTCTTGTTATACCTTTTGGGTATAGTCTGGTTGAAGAGTTGATGATATTTCACAGGTTCACGATGATGGTGATTGTCCAGCAACTCTTACTTCTCGTTTCTATGATGGAGTTGTGTCCTTTCTACTTAAATCGTATTACTCTTGTAGTAGCTCTTGTACCGGCTTAGACTAGGTTCTAGGGAGGGTTGTCTCATATTGTAAATGATTTTCTGCAAGTTCTATAGGTCGGTTATTTTCTGAAATTATTGTAAAGGAAGTTCCATGTATTAAAAAGGGTTGCATTAATGCCTTATCTTCTTTTCCGCTTTGCCTGTTTATTCGGGTGGTAAGGGTTCTCCTATCTAGGTGGATTAGAGTAGGTGCCCGCACGACCCGGTAGTTGGGTCATGACACCTCTTGAACATGATTTATACTCAACAAAAGAAGAGCATATGATGGTATCAATACAAACCACTATATACTAGTAGGTATCATAGGTTGACTCAATTTAGAACAAGTATGCAATTAAATCAGACAACAAGTAAATGAAACTTCAACACTTAGCAAATATTTCAGTCAATAGATAATGACCTCAAGTCAAACAAATAAGTCTGTAACACATCAAGTAAATCAAGAATATCATTATCACAATTCAAGTGCTCATACTTTAAACAGACACATTACATGGGGATCTATGTCCACCTAACCTTCACGATTATACCCAATTCCTTTAGTTTGTCTCAATTCACTGCTCCAACTCACAGTATCTATCAACAATATAAAAGCAACTAAAAATGTGTACACACATGCTAAAAGGATTTATTTTTGCCCAACTAGTCATGACTTGCAGAGGACGCACCAGTGTCCATGTTCCATACTAGCTCATGGTACTCGATCCATAGTAACCAATGAATGATAATACTCATACCGGCTCATGGTACCCGATCCAACTAACAGCATGAACTAATATTTTCAAGTTTCTACCCTTCAGAATATACACAATGCACTAATCTCACATACACTCTATTGTTCAAGTTCTTTTAATCAATATCATGTAAATGCAACTTATTCGTTCAAGCATTCAACATGATCGCAATCATTAACTCAAACGTGTCTGAAGATCAATCACAAGTCATTTAATTCAACCACATACAAGCACTAAAATGAGTCTCAACTCCAATTAAATTGTAACCTACCTCAAGTGAAGAATTTTTTACTCAAGCAAGTTCAGTCACCAAAGCCTTTCCTTTCTTTAATGTCTCAACACGTTCAAAGTATAAAATCAAATAACTATAAAAGTAATTAATCATCTACTCTTTCATTTCAGGCCTTGGGAATTCAATCCATTAATTCTACCCTCATTCAAGGTTTGTAGCATTCCCCAAAGGTAAATTAATCACCAACTAGCCCAAAATTATTCATATGATCAACATTCAAAAGGTTTCTAATCAAATTTTCCCTTTTTAGCCATTTTTATGTTAAAGGTCATACCTTTATGAAATCCAAGGTTCTCAATTCATTCAAAACATGTTTAGAACTATCAAATTCATGCTAGTAAGTACTAAATAATATCCTAGAATCAATTCTAGGTGAAACTCTACCCATAGGGTTTTTCTCACTTTGCATATTTTTAGGGCTCTAAACCCATAATTCCACCATTAGACCATAATCTAATGATCCTACAAGAATTAATGATTGTTAAATGAAGAGTTTTACAGAATAACTTACCTCAAACGATGAAAACTACCCTAATTTTGGAAAAATTATCTTCTTGGAGTTCTAAAATGAAACTTGGAGTTTATGAAAAATAAACTCTGAAAACTGACTTAAGTCATGTAATTTGCCCCGTGTCTCGCCACAGTGGTCCTTTTTTTGCTACAACAAGACCGGTGTGGTAGGACTTGGCTCTCTACAGCGGGCTCTGAATACTCGTCAGGCCCACTACGGGGGAACTTTTCTGCTACGATGGACTCACTATGGCATGAAATATGCCGTTGTAGCGATGATAAAAATAGAACGTCGAAAACTCGCCCAAAACTCTTTATTTCACAACATAAACTTGGTTTTTAGACATCATGAATCAATCCCGATAAGGTAACCACCATAATTGGAGTTCTATGAACCCGTTTACCATTCCAAAAAATTTTACAGGACCCTACACTACTCGACTATCCACCACGAAATACCACAACATCAAACATAATACAATGAATCAAGAATTGCCACTCAAGCATATAACACTACATTTCTATCAAAACTCACCCAAGCTTAAGATTTTATCAACTCTCAACTTAGAAAAAAACTTTAACCGGACATTTACACCCCAACCACACTATAACGATGGAACATGTCATTATAATAAGACCAATTTGATCCTCAATTGTCACTTTAAAAAGAAAAAAAATAATTTAAAAAATAATAATAAATAAAAATGAGGTAGGTTAGTTATAAGGACAAAAGTGAGAACAAGAGGGGGGGGGGGGGGGGGGTTCTAGCAAAATAGGTGAATGAATGGCATATTTAGATCTTTTGTGATAGTTCAGGAGAATTTGTGGGCCTCTTTTGTAGTGTATTAGAAATTATTCAAAATGTCCTCCTTTTACCTCTTGGATAAAAAAATTCCGTCACTTTCACCTATTGGGTCAATAAATTTCTTAACGTATTAGAAATGGCTCAAAAATATATTCCTTCCCCCTATTTGATCAAATTTATCCATAACATTATTTTTGGGTTTAAAATTATCCATCAACGAACGTCACAATTATAAGATATTTAATTAAATATGTGACATTTCTTTATTGATCCATATAAAATTTTGATCCTACCCAAAAAGACCCGACCCATCCATGACTCAATCCAACACAACAGTAATTTTAAATTAACGCAGCTAAGTAAGAATACTATTTTTATTCTCATGATGTTTTTTCTCATTTATTTTCCTCCATTGAATCATTGTAGGCTTCATCCAGTGGAAAACATATAAGCCTCAAGTTGATTTTTTTTTTCTCGAGACAATTTTACTTTCACTATTTTTTCTAGGTGGACAACGTTGATATTCCAGAGAGAAAGTAAATGTCATTTTCTTATATATCTTGTTTAATTATTCTTTGTTCACTAACATATTCTCCTCAAATAGACAGATACACTTCCTCACATTTTATTATGTAGCTATTTTTTTTATCTTATCTTATGTTATACATAATGCATATCAGATAAAACTAAAATTTCAGTCTCAACTCATCACTATATGATTATTAATTATATAGTTGGAATTGTGATATATTGTGTCACTAATTTTTATTTTTTTTGCAAATCCACTAGGCGAGGTGTCTACGGCTGATTGTTTTATTTAAATAACGAAAAAGAGCAATACCCTTAAATTATGCAAAATTGAACATTTTCCTTATTTTTTTAAAAAATCCTTTAACTAATCTAAAAGTGGAAAATAATATTTGTTTTTCTTCTTAACCTTTTTTTATTAATTAAAATAAAATTATCCCATATACTTTTTCAACTGAATATAGGTCATATACATATATATATATACATATATATATATATATATGTAATCTCATCATTAAATTTCATTTAGATAATAATTTAAAAAAAACTAATAAAATTAAAAATATTTTCATTTCTTAATCTTTTACGAATTGAAGTAGAATACACATTTGCTAACACGTATCTTGATTTTAAAGTTCATATGAAATAAAGGTCAATAATAACTTCATCGATGATATTTATCGATTTGAAGCTATAAAATAATTTTTTGTGTTTTATGGCATTATGGTTGTTATTCTTCACTTTAAAAGTAAGGATTATTTAGCAAATATTTATCCTTCTTCAATTTGGAAATATAAAGAAACAAAAATATTTTCTATTTTATTAGAAAAAAGAATTTTATCATTATCTAATGAAAATTATTGATGGATTACTATAATCTTAAATATATAAAAATTAATGATGGGTTACAATATTTTTTTAGAAAATAAATGTGTTTAAAAAGAAAAGAAACAAAATATTTATTAGAAAAAGAGCATTTTTTATCCAAAAATAATAATATGGGAATTTTTGGATCAAAATAATGATGGCGTGTGTATTTTTGGACCAAATTATTAACGATTTGAATTTTTTACCCTTTTCCATTTATATAATAAAAACGAAACTCAAAGCAAAAAGTACAAGCAAGTGAGGCTATGTCTTACCTTACTAATCTCATTAAGGCGTAAAAAACCTCTACTAATTGACATGGTAAAAAATTAGAAGAAAAAAGAACTAAATATTTTATGACCATCACAAAGTTTATAACACTCTATAATGATATTACAAATCACAATACATAATTAGTGAAAAATTAAAATAAGCAAGAATGTAGAGCCAAACCCTTATTTCTTTGAAATTGTGAAATCCTCAAGGAGATGTAGTTCGATAAAATTCTGATTCTTCACCTTGTCTTTTTCCTCTAACCACTCCAAAATTTCTTGATATATTATCATTCTTGTGGGATCTATTAGACTAGTTGATGTAGTTGAATCTTGTCTTCTTCTGTTTTGCCACTCTCATTGATAGTTGTCTTAAAACAGCCTCTTCATACAATTTGTCATCCAAACTATGATTTCTTCCATGAGTCTTCTTCGTCTTGAATCCACTCCTTTGCTGCCTAGGTGAAAGATCTCCACCCCTAGTCACATTAACAAAGCATTCATTCAATACTCCATTCTCATATTCTTTTTCAAATATGTCAATGTCACACCACAAATCTAACTGTGGCACAATAGACATTCGATGCTATAAAATTATATCAGAACCCCCTTATGGATATGATAGTTCATATGATTACCCCATCATTACTACTTAATATAATTATGCATATATAAATCAAAATAATTTAATGTAAGAAAATAAGGAATGATATGAATGATGCGATATTTGTCTAGCAATTAAACATAACAGTGCATCCCAATTGGTCAAGAAACAACTTCAAGTAGTACCCGACACAATATCTATCTATGGAGTCTCTATAAAAAGAATAACTAACTTGAGATGCATCTTCAAAATCCAATAAAGCAATAGATGAAGTATGGAGTCCCATGAGGCTCTCCAACAATTTATATAAATCCACTTGGTTTCAGACTGGGTACAACCCAAGGTCATCATTCCCTTTGGTTTTCACAACCAAAAAATTATTCCCCAAGAAGCATCAAACATTTCCGATGAGATCCATGGAGCAATTCTTAGATACCTCCTAAGCAACCTGATCTTGTACCTAACAAACCATCAAAACAACAATGATATACCTGAGTATTAGGTACTTAGTGAGTATTTTGAGGTAAGATTTCATATAAAACAAAAAATAATAATAATAATAAAAAGTAAAGTAGTGTAAGTGAAATAGTTCAACCCAGTAAAACTGTCAATGAAGAAATAATCAATTTCAGTTTGTTATATTCACAAGTTAAGTCAGACCGTTCAAGGCCAAATAAGTATGCTCTCATTGTCACGCCATTAGAGGAAAATCAGAATTAAACACATGCCAGCAAAGGGCAAACAAAGGTGGGAAAGCTATAGATAGTATCTCATTTCTCAAAGCGATGCATTGGGGCTACCAATCCTCAGAGGTCAATCATTCTCTGAACTGACATAATATTTTGTTAGGATCCATAATGACAATTCACCCTCTAGAATATCACAACTTTCCATACAACCTCAAATAAAAATAATTTAACAATCATGATACTTCAGTCGAATCACTTTATTATTCAAATCATCTTCCATAATGTGGATATTTAAAAGTCATTAATTAATTTAAAAAATTGTGTTCAAAATTAAAGTCAAGTTTCAAGTTATTGACCAATTCATCGTGCAAAACGTCTTTAAAAATATCATTTTCAAATCAAGTTCAACAAGTTTCATTCATAGAAAAAAATACGTTCAGATACATATATTATCATGTAGAATAAAATTATGACGACTCAATGTGAGCTTGTCTCGCACCTTATAAATCACTTATTAAAATTATCTTTATAGTCAAAAGTATGTACGAAAAGAGACATACGCCAAAAGCAGTCATACTTTACAAATAAGGTTTTTAAAAAAAACAGACATATTCAAAAGAAGATTTTAAAATATAGACATACATAACTCAAGTCACGCTAAAATTCTCTAAACATGCTCAACAATTAATTTTTATTATAAAGTTTAGAACTTTAATCAATTTTCACCATTCTCCACCTATGTCTAAAAGTTAGGTTTTTCGAATAGAATTATATGTCAAGAAAATATGTATGAATTACCCATAAATAATAAAGAATTTCATTGGATACACAAACTCAATTAATCCTCCAACCATAGGAGAGATTAAGGGCTTACCTCTTTAATATTTCCCAAAAGTTCTCCCTTCAAAGCTCTTGAATTGATTTCTTGATTCTATGAGTTGAAATATTTAAATTTCGAAGTCAAACCTTGCTAATAGTAGTAATAGAGTTGAAAATTGAGTAGAACCCTCCTTATACAGTTTTAGGAAGTCTTAGGTTATTTTTTTGCCCAAAACGTCATCCAAAATGAATAAGAATTAGGAATCCCTAAATTGGACAATTAATCGTCGGATTGTTCTATGGTCTGGGACTGCGATCACAGTTCTATTATATTGCTAGTATTATGACCGCAGAATAAAATAGTTTACCTGTGACTTCGCTAAATTTTTGGGTTTTATTCTGACTTTTCTTCTGTTATGTTCTGCAATCACATTCCTAGTCTGTTGTCCACATTTTCATTACGATTTTTGACAGATGCCTGAAGGTTTTGATGAGCTTTTAATTTTTCTCTGACCAATATATGCCTGGTCTGTGGACTGCATACTCGTTCTGTTGTTCGCATTCTTTGTAGCATTTTTTGCTAGTGCGGATTTTCTAAGTTATTTTCAACTCTAATCTTTTTGCATACTAAACCTATGCATAGACATCAACTTTGTCATATTCTTATGTGATTTGACCTGTTGGGGTCGAATCTCCTTGAATTTTAATGTTTCAAATGTAGCCTCAATTTTCAGAGTGTTACATTTTCTTATCTTTTGGAACATTAGTCCTCATATGTTTGATCAAAGCCTAAATTTGACTAGCCCCCTAAATTCACAAAAAGATTTCGCTAGAGTTATCTTTGTAATTAGAGTAATTCCAATATATAAAACTTAGCTAACAACACAATAGATTCATCATGTTTATCACCAAATGACTTCATAAACTAAGTAGAGATATCAAATACCAAAGTGTTCAATGTGATCATCAACGACTTCAAGATAGTGACGGTACAAACTAAGCCTGCAACATGTTGCATTAGCATGATTATCAATTCTGTATGTCCAATTTAACATTTAGGACTTCCCAAATCATATTGGTGCCCCTCCCTAGCTGAAAGAGCCTCAAAAGTTTTGGGACACAATGTCCTTTGTTACAATGCCTTGTTCCTCTATCACATTATGTTCTTTGCCAATTTGAGGAATAACGGATTGTTTTACAGTAAAATACCTAAAGAATAAAAAATCATGATCGGAAAGGTTAGAGATTTTGATGCGTGAGACCATTATCCATCCCTCACCTCAAGCATCATCTCTAGGATTATTTAAATTCATAGCTTACTTGGAAATCATTGAACTTCTAGTTGTGATACTTTATCCATAAAACTAGGTGATACGCTCAAGATACACCTACAGATGATGTAATGTAGTCGTATGCAAATATAGTAACTCTAACAAGATTGAGATCAAATCCTATAGAGAATAATATATGGGCATTTAAATCAGTCTAGAATTATCAACAACTACACAAAGTCAGACGAATTCATAAAGGGTGAATGATATGATTATACAAAATTCTACTTCTAAAAAGCAAGTAAATTTATCAATGATCACAAGCTATAATACTCAGAAACACCTGCTCAAGTAATAATCCAATATATGTCAAGAGTTTATAGATAATGTTGAAGTATTCAAATTTTACAGTCAATCCCTAAACTACCATTCAATCTTTCCCAAGAGTTAAGCAGTTCATCTCAATATGATATTCTCACAACTATATAAGTTAATTAAAGAAGAATGATTAACTATGTCCTATGTAAATTCTATTATTCCTAATGAGAATTTATTATGAGGGTTAGCTTCTAAAATTCTTGTTAATTGATCTTTCCAACCACAAGTTGTCTTTTCTAAGCTTAAGTTGAAGTATATTGGTGAGTCCTAGGGTTATCTTCTCCCTTAGAAAATATTCAAGAACAAGATTAATTTAAAAATATCAAGAACTTCCTTAATTATAAATAAGAATCAGGAAAGCATAAAGCATAAAAAGAGTTGTAACGAAAATATGATAACTCATAAACAAGATTCAAGTTTAAAATACAAAATCAGTACTAAAGATAAACAATGTTTAAAGCAAAAGGAAAAGAATGATTACAATCAATCTATGGTCCCTTTCTCAAGACTTGTATATTTTGCCAATTCGGATGCGTTAAACTCTACAAATGTGTAAGCTATTAAATTATGTCAAATATCTATTTTTCAAGTAGCTGGGTTGCCTTATATATATTTAAGGACGAGAAAATAGTGGAATCCTATTCATGTATGGATCTGGGTCGTGCGCATAGTTCGCATTTGCGAATTGCGATCATCGAGTTCGCATTTGCAAACTACTAATTTCCTAGTGGATGTCATATTTGTGATGCCTGGTTCACATTTGGTAAAATTCTATTCTCCTACTAGTTTTTCCATCAAGTCTCACAATTGAGAATTTCATGATCATAATTGCGACATTAGAGGTTGGTTCTTCTGATTTTTCGCCCTTTTCGCTTTCTTTTCATCTGATCTTACTTCTTATCACCTCAAAGCTTTCTCCACATCAAATATGTCTGAAACACGAGAAATACATACTTAATGTCTTCATAATATTAGTACCGAATGCAAAACAAAAGTAGAAAAAATCTGAATGCATGGTAAAATCACAGTATATCACTGGGCATCTCATTGATTTGACCGATTACACCACCTTTTGAACCTTTCCAACCAAAATCTCTTGATATACATTGCCGCAAAGAGAATGGAAAGCATCAGTCTTACTATTTCTCGATGAACTATCCCCATTCTCATTTGGATTAGGACATAAATCTAGAGCAACTTCCTTTTCAGCCCATGAGTTTTCAGCTAGATTTTTGGACACCCTAGCCAATGCTTGACCTATTGGAGTATCTCCCATGTTAGCTCTATTTTGTTGTGTCTTCTTAGTGTTTATATAATCACATGCATATACTTGCAATTTCTTATCTTAAGCACCCTCAATCTTCATTGCTGCAACATATTCTTCTTTTTGAATCATTACTTTTCTTTCAATTAACAATCAACATTTCTTTTAATCATGACCTTGGTGCTTACAATGGCTACACTATTAAAGCAAATTTTCATACACCACCCCCTGAAACTCTTCAATAGTTATCTCTGTAACTTTGTTCGCACTTTGAAGTCAAATACGATCTGACTACTTATCCAATAAGTCGAGAATCACCCTAACTCAAGTCATGCTAGGTCTTAATCTCACTTGTGTAGCCTTATCCATAATAATAGGTTTCTTTAATACTGAAAAAATGGAAAGAAAAGACCTCTAAGCAAACAAATTCATTTACCAGTTTGAAAACAAAATCCATATTGACACACGTGAAGTCTTTTCCTTAAGGTTGAATTCAATAGTCCACGGAAAAATCCTAATTATATGACCTTTGTCATTGTGCATGAGATAATTTATGCCTCTTTATAAATGCAGTAACAAAATCATCATATTGATCCATAAAAATAAGAAGTTGTCTTTGAACAAGCAACGTGATGATACAACGTCCCTTAATACCGAGAAACATAGGCAAAATTGATTTTAAAATTGAAAAAATGGTGATCCCGTGGATAATTTAACTACGATGGCTTGATAAAGTCCTTCCTCCATAGAGAAAACTTGTCATTCATCCAAAGTAAATTTAATGTAGGAATTTCATGAACAAATTAATAGGTATTAAACTAGTTTGAGAAAAATTAATGATTGACTGTGTTTGACTTCAGAATAGGTAAATATTTGTATTTTCACCAAAACTGCACAAGTATGCATGTGGGGGTGTGCCTCTAGGTTGGTAAAATTATAAATAATTTCATCTCCTTAGTGTTATTTAATTTCTAGACATTTCTTAGAGGGAGAAGCTTCAGTTATCTCTGTATTTTCACGGAGATAAGATGGAATTAAGAGAAGATCAATCCAAGATAGATTCGGATTGGGAACTTGAGCACCTCAACTTGTATGCATTTTTCTCGTCGATTTTGGTTCCATTTATTTTTAATTCAAAGAGGCAGCTCATGGGTTTTATGTTTCTCTACTATTATCATCTATTTATTAGAAGGAAAGAGTTCTAAATCCTTGACCCATTCTTAATTTGAGCTTAAGAATTGATTTCGAGGAAGAACTTATTGTTATCGGCATGTTTGTCATATATTCATTAGAGCCATGGGTGTTTTGGACTATGATGTGGCAGTAGCTATAGGAGGTTACAAGAAAGGTTTCAATTGACACCAAGAAATCAATGTAAGGTATGTTAAAGCTATCCTTTCTTCTCGGCATATTTCCTTAGAGCCTAAGTATGATAGGGCTAGTATATTATTATCGAGCTACTCGTAGCCCTGTTGTGTTGGCTACTTAAGTTAGTATATTTATCCTTTGTTGTGACTCTTATTTTATAGATAGGACCTCACATTAGATCTGACTTAGAATTACCTGTATAGGTTGCTTACATCTTGCCCGCATACTTTTAAGATACTTGTTTATTTGTTGTTGCTTTTGACACTTTTGTGGCTGCTTCAGATATAGATACAGGAGCTTTGTGTGCTCAGATACATACACAAGAGACTTGTGTTCTCAATTACAGATACATGAGCCTTGTGTTCTTAGATACAGACACATCGAGCCTTGTATGCTTGAGCTATTCAGAGTGTTTGGTCTAGCCAGCTATTTAGAGCCTTTTAGCTAATCAGTTACTCAGAGACTTCGAGCTAAGCAAACATATAGAATCTACGGGCTAGACAGACATACAAAGACTACAAACTAGACAGGCTCACAAAGACAATGGCCTAACCAGTACAGGCAACTGATAGGGTCCAGTTGGGTGCCAATAGGGGTAGTTAGATTGCATTATAATCTACCAGTCTTATAGGGGCTCAGGTAGGTTGCTTGATTATTGTTTGTACCTGCTAGGCTTATGGAGGCCAGGTTAGATTATTGTTTGCTTAATTATATATCTTATTGCAGAGAAGGTAAGTAAATTAGAGTTTTGTTTATGCTGCTGCCTTACTACCTTCGGCCCTTATACTTTAGTTTCAGTTCATATTTTCAATTTTCCTTACATACTTAGTACATTATTTAGTAATTATGACCCAAGTCTAGGGGCACTGCATTTATGCCTATAGGTCCCGAATGATGACCAGATAGACCTTTTTAGTAGCAATGATTGAGCTCTAGCAAGGTGGCTAGCCCCTTTCATTCAAAGCTGCTAGATTTTTAGAGATTTGTTAGCTTTTGGGTAGGCTAGGGCCTGTCCCGGCTAAGTTATATCAATCTTAAAGGTTTGCGGACTTTGGGTTGTATAGATATATGTTGTTGGGTGTACTGGCCTTGTTGTTTTGTTCCCTTAGCATAGTGACCTATTGGCCTTCAATGTATATGTACATATGTGTTTAGTGTATATGTTTCTAGATATCATGGTGACATCAGTGATCCGCATAACATTACTTGATTATTGACAGCATGGTGGCCTCGATAGCCTGCATAAAATTTAGTTTCCGTTCTATATGAACTATTGGGATTAGCTGAGTGTACTACAAGTTACCTTGATAAGGGCCTTGCCAGCCAAGGGCTTAATTTTAGGCCAAGTTATACTTATTTGTTTTCTTTATTTTGTGGATGGTATTATTCTAGTAGTGTGGTTGTACAACAAGAGTCAGCTCAGGTCTAAGTTGGCATCATATATTAGTTGCATCCCTAAGTTGGGGCGTGACAAACTTAGTATCAGAGAAATATTGTATCTTAGGAAACCTGCAAGTTGTGTGTAGTAGAATATTATTTGTAAATATGTTATGCACCATATTTTACAAGAAGGGTTCTACAAGTCATGTTAGAATTATTACTCTCTTTTTTTCAAATTGTGCTATAGAACTGAGTCTTAAGGGTTGAGTTTTAAAGCTTATGATTGTTATTTGTATATAGAGAGATGCCTGACACCAGATAGACCGCAGATAGCCATAGACTTGACATAGCTGTAGGTGATCGTACTAACAAGGTACCACTGGCAGAGATAGCCTAACCTAAAGCCAAAGGAGAGACATCATCACAGCCCCATCTAGTGTCTTTACCACCTCAGGAGCCACTATGGGCTATAATACCCCTAACTCCACCTCCAATACCATATCTAACTCTTCCTATTCCATATGATCAAGATTTCCGGAGCACAACATATATGTTGGCATAGTTAGTAGCTGCACAGTGATAGCCAATCGCATCATATGTCGTCAGACCTTCTAAGGGGCTCAAAAGTTTGAGGGTTTGTGAGTTCCTTGCTTTAAGCCCTCCACTGTTTACAATCATAGATCATAGAGAGGATCCATAACACTTCATAGATAAGCTTCACAGTATCTTTAGGGTCATACATGCTTTGGCGACCAAGTCAGTTAAGTTGGAAGCATTCCGATTGTGTGATATATCAATTTTATGGTACAAGAGTTAGGAGATATTTAGGGGGTGGGATACACCCTAGCTACTTGGGATCATTTCACAAATGCTTTTCTGGACCACTACTTTTCATGGGAGATCCGGGATACCAGAGTAGATCAATTTCTAATTCTACGACATGGCAGTATGAGTGTTAGATATTATAGACTGAGATTTGACTCATTGGCCAAATATACACCAATGATTTTTGATATGATGCAGGCCAAGGTGCATAAGTTTATAGCAGGGCTAGATTCAGATTATGTTGAGGCTAGCACTACAGTCGAATTACATGATGATATGGATATTTCACGGATATACGCCTTTGCTTAGAATTTGGAAGTACTATGATATCAATAGTTTTTCACTGAGAGGGTTGAAAGAGAACAATGAAAGAGGGCCAAACCAGTTTATTTCCATAGGGAGCCCCAGGGTGGTTCCAGACCTGATATTTTGAAAGGCCACCTAGGCCTCCACCACAGCAGTCCTAGGGTAGCAAGTTTGATCACCGAAGGTAGTCAAGTCCAGGTGAAAACTCACAAGTGTTAGGTTTGCAGTGGCATAGGAGTTTAGTCCAGGCTAAATCAGCTCTACTATGTTGTGATACTTGCGAAAAGGACCATTCTGGGAGGTGCCAGTTAGGCTATATGACATGTTATTCTTGTGGTCAAGAGAGGCATATAGAGAGGGATTGCTCAACTAGATACAATTGGGGTTTGCGTTAGTGGACTGGGTTGGTAATAGGGCCATCTTCCTCTATACATCCTGTAGAGCATAGGCCCTAGACTTTAGCAGGTAGAGGTCAAGGCTGATAGGGGAATCTAGTTCTGGCAGTAGTCAGAACCATACTTATGCATTAGCATGCCATCAGGATTCAGAGTCATCACTAGATGTTGTGACAGGTATATTGAGTGTTTGCTCCTATTGTGTTTATGCTTTGATATATCTAATCCCTACTTTATCATATGTTACTCTATTTATTGCAAGGAAGTTTTTTATAGTACAAGAATTGTTACAGTGATCTTTGTTGTGTTTCTATCATTGCCAAGAGAGTCTATCAAGTTTGCATTATAGAGATTGTTGACTCGCATACCTTTGTAGACCTGGCAGAGTTAGAGATGGTCAATTTTGATGTCATTATTGGCATGGACTAGCTAGCGTCCTATTATGCAAATGTCAAATATTAGACAAAGATTGTTAGATTTCATTTCCTAGGAGAGGTAGTTTTGTAATGACCTATTCTATCGTTACAGTAAAGTAAGGCATAAGTACTCGGTTAGAAAGTCCTTAAGGTGATAATTTGAAAATCTCAAGCTAGGGTGAGCCTAGATGAAAATATAATGTGTTGTCTCTTAGAGATGATTCATGATTCATATAATATCATGTGATAGTGTGGTATCCATATTTGGATAGCTAACTGTCGTAGGATCCGTAGGAAGTTTCAGGACTGAATTCGGGTTCATAAAACTCTGAATATGATAGTTGTCGCGTCAGAGGTAATTTGTATGGTCTATAAAATAAAGTGTGTTGTAAAATGAGGGCCTGGAGCGAGAAAATAGTGTTCTAGAAATTATCACTCATTGCGATGAAGGATGCCTCATTATGATGGTTCATCGTGATGATTCATCACGATGAGCCAATCCTCATTGTGATGGCGCATCACAACGAGAAACCATCCATCGCGACGAGAGAGTGAGGTAGTATACCTGAATATTTTACACTTTTCTGAGCTATTTCTCTCATAATTCAACTATGTTCTAGAGCTCTAACAAATGGGTTTTCCAACAAAACTAGGGTAATCTTCATCATTTGAGGTAAGTAATTCGTAAAACCCCTTAGTTATTGATATTTAATCTTCCTATGACCTTGGGATGAAGGATTCTTGGTGGAATTCTTGAGTTTAAGCCCTAAAAGTATGAACTTGGAGAAAAACCCTATGGGTGGGTGTAAAATCACCTAAAATTGATCCTAGAATGTACATTTTTTATTCCTAGCATAAAATTGATTATTTTTAACTTGATTAAAGTTAATTGGGAACCTTGGGTTCCATAAAGGTGAAACCTTCAGACATAAAATGGCTAAAAAGGTATGAACTTGATTAAAAACCTTTGAATATTGATTCTATGAATGCAATGGGTCTAATTAGTGATTAATTAACCCTTGGGGAATGCTAGAAACCTCGTTTAAAGGGTATAATTAATGAGTTAAATTTTCAAAACCTAAAATGAAGAGTAAATGATTAATTACTCTCATATTGTTGTTGTTTATATACTTTGAATGTTCCAAGGTGTTAAGGAAAGGCAAAACTGTTGTGAGCTAGCTTGCGGGTGCTATTCTTCACTCGAAGTAGGTTATGGTTTTGAATTAGAGTTAAGACTTATTTTATTACATGTTATATGGTGGAACTATGTAACTTGTGATTGGTATTCGGACATGGTTGAATTGTATGTATTTTCTTGTTATTCTTGTATGAATAGGCTAGATGAACATGAAGTGATAAGTGAGCTGAAATGGTTAAGTGTGATTGTGCCTTGGGTACTTCGTGTACTCATAAGAGATAGATATGAGAGCTTGATTATATAGATATTGATATTGATACAGTTGTTATGGATCGAATACCACACCGGTATGGTACATGGATACCTAGAGTCTCCTGCAGGTCATGGCTAGTGGGAAGAAATAAGACCTATAGTATGTGTGTACACTCTTTTATCTTGTATTGCATTATTATACTATCTTTCATACTAAATTGGTTGTGAACTGAGATGTTACTAGAGGTACATGCGATATGAGTGAAAGTTGACAGAAATAGTGATGAGTGAGATGACCGTTAAAAGTGATTATTCCTTTCCCCTTTTATAGTAATATTTTGGTGACTTGTGAAGTTGAGATTGTTATTGTTGACTTGACCTGAAAAGACATATATGTTGACTGATGATGTTCTAAGTGTTGAAGTTCCTTTTACTTATTATATGTTTTTTCTAAATTCATGTCCTATTTTGGGTCAGCCTATGATACCTACCAGTACATAGTATTTTGTACTGATACTACCCCGTGCTCTTATTTTGTTAAGTGCAGATCGTGTTCTAGAGGTTGAGACACAACCTCTGCTAGAGTAGAAGAGTTGACTGCAGATCCAAGGGTGAGCACTACTTCTCAGGCTGCCATAGATCCTCCATGAGTTGTTGTCCATCTTCCCAACAACGGGACTCTTATTTCTTATTTTTTTTAGTACTTATTAGATATCTTAGATGATGTTGATTTAGAGTTCTTTACGATGACTTTCAGTTCTTAGAGATATCTTAGTTAGCTATTTCCACATATTCTTTTCATTTATATTAGTATTGATTTCTTTATGACTTAAGCAATGTTTGGTTTGTCTATCTCTTTAAAAAAATTGGGCAAAGTCTGAGAGCTGGGTTCAGGTTAGTTGGTTCTCCCACCGGAGGGTTAGTGGGGGTGCCACCCATGACCTAGTTGGGTCATGAAAAGTTTGGGAATGGAAAGTCAATGCAGCGATGCCGTAAGGTAGGTTTATTTCCTATCTTCAGGCAAGAAGAATAATTACTAAGGGTTGTTTGTATCATATGGTTTGAGTATGGGATGTATATGCAAAACCACCAACTCTTCGGTCTATTTTAGTAGTTAGTGAGTTTCTAGATGTGTTTCTAGATAGGCTTCTTAGTATTCCCCTAGAGTGAGAGATTGACTTTGTTATTGATATCCCACCAGGTATTCAGCCAATTTCAATTCCTCCTTGCAGGATTGGCTCCAGTTGTGCTGAAAGATTTAAAGGAGTAGTTGAAAAAAATTCTTGATAAAGGCTTCATCAGGCCTAGTGCTTCACCATTTGGTGTGCCAGTACTGTTTGTGAGAAATAAAGATGGCTCACTGAGGATGTGTATAGATTATCAAAATGTGAACAAAGTGACTATAAAGAATAAGTATCCACTTTTGAGGATCGATGACTTGTTTGACTAGCTGTAGGGTGCCAGATATTTCTTGAAGATAGACTTATGATCAGGGTACCATCAGTGCGAGTTTGGGATAAAGATATTCTGAATATAGCTTTCACGACCAGATATGGACACTTTGAGTTCATTGTGATGTCTTTTGGGTTGACCAATGCTCCACCAGTGTTCATGGACTTGATGGACAACATATTCATTCCATTTTTAGATCTATTTGTGATTGTATTTATTAATGATATTTTGATATATTCACGTTTAGAGACTGAGCATGCATATAATTTACTTTAGGTGCTTCAATATCAAAAGCTTTATGCGAAGTTGTCTAGGTATGAGTTCTGGCTAAACTATGTGGGTTTCTTAGGCCATATTGTATTAGATACATGTATTATGGTTGATACTCATAAAATTGAGGCCGTGAAAACTTGTCCTAGGCCCATGACTCCGACAGAGGTTTTCAATTTCATGGGTTTAGCAGGTTACTATAGGAGATTCCTCAAAGGATTTTCTTTGCTCTCAGCACCATTGACAAAGCTAACTCAAAAAGTAGCGAAGTTCCAATGGACCAAGGCTTATTAGCAGAGCTTTCAAGAATTGAAGGATAGGTTGACATCAGCACCCGTTCTCGCCTTCATAGAGGGTTTAAAGGGATATACAATGTATTATAACGCTTCAGGAATTGAGTTGGGATGTGTATTGATGCAACATGGTAAGGTGATTGAATATTCTTTGAGACAGTTCAGGAGGCACGTAATGAACTATCCAACCCATGGTTTAGAGTTGGTTGCAGTGGTGCATGCGTTAAAGATCTGAAGACACTATTTGTATGAAATTTCTATTGACATCTTCACGGATCATAAGAGCCTCCAGTATATCTTCAGTAGAAAGAGCTGAATTTGTGACATGATCGAATGGCTTGAGTTACTGAAAGACTATGACATGGGTATTTTATATCATCCAAGGAAAGGTAAATGTGGTAGTTGATGCCCTCAACCATAAATATATAACAGCTTATCCTATTCAAGAGTTGAGTGGCGAGAGTTAGCTCAAGAGCTTAATTAATTAGCCAATTTGGGAGTCCAATTGATGGACTCAAGTGATAGTGGGGTCACAATTCAAAATACAGCAGTGCCATCTCTAGTTGTGGAGGTGAAAGATTACAGTATGAGGATCCCAGTCTGGTACAGCTTAGAGGCAAGGCTCAACAACATGAGTCCTTAGCCTTTGAGATATCAGGAGATAAAGTCCTTAGTTATAAAGGTCGACTTTATGTTTTAGATGTTACAGGACTTTGCATCAGATTATGTCAGAGGTACATCATTCCCGCTATTCTGTTCACCTAGGTTTGATAAAGTTGTACCATGATATCAAAGAGATCTATTGGTCGAATAAAATGAAGAAAGACATTGCTGAATTTGTGGCACAATGTCCTAATTTCCAATAAGTGAAGGTTGAGCACCAGAAGCCCGATGGGCTAGTTAAGGAGATAGCCATTCTTATGCGAAAATAGAAAATGTTAATATGGACTTTTTACAAGGTTACCTCGATCACAGTGTAAGTTTAAATTTATTTGAGTGATAGGCAGACAAAATCAACCCACTTCTTTCCAGTCAAGACTACTTTCACAGCCAAGGATTATGCAGGGCTATATATTAGAGAGAGTTTTAGGCTGCACGGTGTCCAAGTATCTATTATCTTTGATAGAGGGGCACAATTTATAGCTAAAATTTGGAAGTCTTTATAAAAGGGTCTAGTGGCACAGGTTAATCTTAGCACAACTTTTCATTCTCAAACAGATGGCCAGGTTGAGCACATGATTTAGATGCTTGAGGATATGTTACGGGCATGCGTGCTAAACTTCAAAGGAAGTTGGTAGGACCACATGCATCTTTTTGAGTTTGCATATAATAACAACTACCATTTCATTATTAAAATGGCACCTTATGAGGCTTTATATGGGCAGAACTACAGATCCCTATTGAATGGTTCCATGTGGGTGAGTCAGGGTTGATTGGACCTGATCTAGTGTAGCAGGAAATGGAGAAGGTTAAGCTTATTTGGAAGCAGTTGTTGACAACTCAGAGCCACCAAAAGTCATATTCCGATGTGCAACAATGGGACTTGGCGTTCCGTGTTGATGATTGGATGTTCCTGAAAGTCTCTCCTATGAAAGGCGTTATGAGATTTGTCAAGAAAGAAAAGCTCACTCTGAGATTTATTGGGCCATATCGGATCCTTCAGAGGGTAGGCCAAGTAGCTTACGAGCTAGAGTTTCCTTCAGGGCTAGAGATTATTCATCCTGTCTTTCATGTATCGATGATATGGAAAGGCATAGGAGATACTTATTGGGTTGTTTCATGGGAGGATGTTTAGATTTCAGAGGACTTGTCCTACAAGGAGAATCCAGTAATGATACTAGATCAGCAGGTCCATAGAATAAGGACCAAATATGTAGCTTCCATGAAGGTCTTGTGGAGGAATAAAAATGTCAAAAAAATGACCTGGGAGGCCAAAGATGATATGAGATCCAGATAACCATACCTATTCCGAGCATCAGAGTGACGACACCAGATGAGGTGAGTTACCCCCTTCAGTTAAAACTTCTTATTATAGTTATGATTTGATTCAGATATTTGATTATTGAGCAACATCTTGTTAGTATGTTGTATTTCCATGTGAGGCATCTGGGCTGGACTTTTCTACATTTTAGGTTACTAGGTTGTCCCATTTATAGAGGAGACTCTGAAAAATTCTGGTAACTCCTGAGGACTTTGCCATGTGAGTCTGAGGATGAATGTTCCTAAGGGAGGAAGGACGTAACACCCCATACTTTTAGAGTAAGACTAAGAGTGGTTAGTATGTTAGAAAGGATGTTATGAGGTATTCTAATCGCACAATCATCTTATGTTAAGTTTTGAAATTAAAATCGGCAAAAGTTATCACAAATTACTTTCATATATTCTCTAAAATTTGGGTCAAATGTCTCAGAGATTTTGTCTCAATCTATAAAATGTTAGAGGGCCTATTACCTATCAACTCTAATGTCTATGAGTCTAGCTTAAAATGCGATAAACCATTAGTCCATATTACTTTAGAATAGACAGATATTCATATTTTCACTAGATTACTCCAGCAGGCACGTGGGGCAGGCCCCTAGGTTAGTGGAGATATAAATAATTTCATCTCCTTCATTTTATTTCATTTCTAGACATTTCTTAGAGGGATAATCTTCATTTCTCTCTGTATTTTCATGGAGATATGATAGAATTTAAAGAGGAAGATCAATCCAAGCTTTTAGATTGGGAACTTTGAGCACCTCGACTTATACGCGTTTCCCCCATAAATTTTGGGTTTGTTTGTTGTTATTTCGAAGAGTCAGCTAATGGATCTTCTATTTCTCTACTATTAGCATTTGTTTGTCTAAAGGTATGAGTTCTAAATCCTTGAACCATTATTAATACTGAGCTTTAAAATCGATTTTAAGGACAAACCTATTGTTATCGGCAGGTTTATCGTGTTTTCTTGTATATTG
Source organism: Jaltomata sinuosa (assembly GCA_003996215.1). Lineage (NCBI taxonomy): Eukaryota > Viridiplantae > Streptophyta > Magnoliopsida > Solanales > Solanaceae > Jaltomata > Jaltomata sinuosa. The sequence goes on from QJPP01000560.1 coordinate 449,900, forward strand.
ATTAGAGCTTGGGGTGAGTGTTTTGGAGTGTGACATGGCAGTAGATACAGTAGGTTACAATCTAGGTTTTGATTGACGCCAAAGATTCAGTATAAGGTATATTAAAACTATCCTTTCTTCTCGACATATTTTCTTAGAGCCTAAGTACGATAGGGCTAGTATATTATTATCGAGCTACTCGTAGCCATAGTTGTTGTGTTCGTTGATTGAGTAGGTATATTTATTGCTTGTCGGACTCTTAGTCGATAACTAGAGACCTCGTGTTATATCTGACTTAGAATTACCCGTATAGGTCGCTCACAACTTGCCCGCTTACTTTTGGGCTACTTGTTTGTTTGTTGGTTCTTTTGAGACTGTTGTGGCTGCTTCAGATACAAATACATGAGCCTTGTATGCTTAGATACATACACAGGATCCTTGTGTGCTAATATACAGATACAAGAGCCTTGTGTGCTTATATACAGATATAGGAGCCTTGTGTACTCAGATACAGACACGCGAGCCTTGTATGCTCGAGTTATTCATAGACTTCGGGCTAAGAAGACATACAGAGCCTACGGGCTAGAGAGACATACAGAGCCTACAGGCTAGACATACTCACAGAGCTTACGAGCTAATCACTACAGGCGACCCACAGGGTCCAGTTAGGGGCCAATAGGGGTAGTTAGGTTACACTTCTATCGGGCTTATGAGGGCTCAGGTAGGTTACTTGATTATTGTTTGTATCTTTCGAGCTTATGGGGCATGTTAGGTTATTATTTGCTTAGTTAATTATATATCTTATTGTAGGAAAGGTAAGTACATTAGAGTTCTGTTTCTAAATTGGCATCAGGTGTCAGTCGCATTCCTAAGTTAGGGCATGACATCCACGATTTATCACATCCTCTATAACCAAAAAGTAGATATTCATCTTATGCATGGTTCGTCCTATCAACTTTTTGAACTTTGTAATTAGTTCGAACATCCCATAGTTATTACTAGAGAAAGATATTAGAGAAAAAAATAACAACAAAGAATGAACCAAAACAATAGAAGGACAATCCTTTTGGGTGAAAATGATTTATACCTTCCAACTTTGCTTTAAAAATCAAACTCTTTTCTTAACTTTGAATAATAGATATTCCTCCCTCTTTTTCCTAATTGATTATTTAAATATCTATTTTATTCTTACATAATCAACTTTTGTTTTCTTTTACTTCTTTAAATTATGATATATTTTTATTTTATGTAACAAAAAAGTTATAAATACTTATTGAGTATATAAGTTAATGAAGTTATGTAGTGAAATGAATTAGCAGAATAAGAAAATTTATGTTTTTTTAATAATAATAAATAAAACTCTAATATTTATTTACACGAGTGATAATAACAGAGAGTAATAACTTTATAAATATATTTCAATGCAGACAAAATAGAAAAAAGTTATTAAAAATAAATGTAGATTTTATATCAAATTCCTAAAAGATTATATATTTATGAATTTTAGTTATAAATCAAAAAATGCTTCATTAATGACGATCAAAATTGATTTATCTATATAGACAAAGATAATAAGAGAGAACTGAAACTTGAATATTACACACGCACATGCACACACATACGTATAAACATACTTAATACATGTAATATTAAAATAAAATCATAAAAAAATAGTGTTAGATTTTATAAAAAGTTCATAAAATAATTATTCTACTTATAATGTTAATGAACTTAAATAAAAATCTTTAATAACATATATAATTGTTTAAACTATAGGTAAAGTACCTAGGTTAAACATTATATATATATATATATATATATATATATATATATATATATATATATATATATATATATATCTTAAAAGAATGAATTCTCTAATTTAAAAGTAAAGTTACGATAATACCCTAACTAAAAACACCTTAACTAAAATACCCATCTAAAACTTAAATACTTAACGAAATGGTGGCAGTTTTTTTATTGCACAATGTATTTTCGCTTCGAAGCATCCAAGATCAAAACATTGAAGAAGCAACTGGTGGGGAACCAAGTAAAGAAAATTTTGCTTAGAAGTATTCTCCATCAGTGAAAAGAAGGTATTTTCATAAAAGAAAATTCACGCTCACTTTAACGTTTTGCTTAGAGGAATTGCATAATTGTAGATTTCATTAATTCCAATATATTGGACTAGATTGCAGAATTAATATTTTAACAACGAAAATGAAATTATATATAATAATTATTTGATCATATTTTCTTATGAAATTCAAAAGTGTGGTGTTACCTTTAACCTAATGCTCCTTTTTTTTTTCATTGAGTTAGTCAGGCCAAATATTTGAACGGAAGAATAAAAATACTAGCCAAGTAAATATACACAAATGACAGATGTAATTGAAATTATCATACAAAATGATAATTTAATGAAATATAAAGGTTCGTAAAGTATTATCCATAGGTCAACTTGCCCTACTGGAAGATCAAATAAAACACATGTATTTAGACTGAAAAAGATGCTAATACATGAATCAGAAGGGATGAAGGGAAATGTTACTTTTCCTTTCTTGGTGTGTTTGTAAATCTTAAATGCTATTCTAGGGCAATGATTTTTAAGAATTCATCTTCCAAGTTCCTCTTTTTATTTATGAAAATGACATGTATTTGTTGTTTTATAATTTTTTAGTATCTAATAAAATTATTATTTTTCGTTATGACTATATATGACATATCAAATAAAAAAATAATTTTTTGAAAATATTTTGAAAATATTTCTCATGGATCAATTTGGGCTAACTCAAATTTTAATGGGATGAGCTAATAAATGGGTAAGAACAAAGTGGTGGTGGTGGTGGGGATTAACCAACCCAAATTTAGAGGAATTGGAGGGTGTGGAGGGGGGGGGGGGTTCTTAAACACCTCTAAATTCAACTCCTCGTGCATCCTTGAATTTTTTGGATATAAGTTAAATAGAATTTTTTTTTTGAGATAAAAAGATTTTGTATATTATCAATGTACACAAAAATATTATTAAGAAAATATTTTTCCCTAGATTTCAATGTTTAAAAATTCACTCTCTTAAACCTTGAATACAACTATAACAGTAATATTGTCTTTGTACTTTTAGGCCCACACAAAACCCTATATTTTAGGACAAAAAACACAAGTCCAACAACAAGCTTTTCACTTTGCAAATAAAATAAAATTACTGTAGTAGTTTTCCACTATTCCAAGTTGAATTCACTATCTGGTAAAGAGCATTGAAAAGAACTAAAAACATAACGAAAGTAAGATACATTTTAAATTTCTAAACCTATCAATAAATATATCACTTGTGATAATTAATATTCTCATGGTATATATGTCTTACAAATCTACGTTAAGGATTAAGCATAAGGAGATTTAAGCTTTTAGTAGATAAAGAGAATTTTTGCTCTGATTATGCTTGATGTAGTGCAATGATAAAGTCAGGTTTATACAAAAGAATTTAGATCTCGATCATAATATAATATTCATCTTTATTGCTTTTTCTATTAGTAGTAACACTGACAAGAAGAATAGGTTTAACTTAAAATGTCTCAATAATCCACATGTAAAATTTATAATGCTAGAAATATGTACAACTCTTCTAACAATTTTTGTCTTTTAGTTCGGAGAAGTATTTAAGAAATTGAATATGCAATGATATTAAGGATGATAACTTCTTATAACGGAATTGTTACTTATTATTACGTGTTTTTGCATGTGTGTGCCACGTTAATAAAAAAAATTATATATTTTACATAATATTAAAAGTGATAGTATTTACTTAGTGAATACTACTTATAATTTAACTAAACTATAAGTATTGCGGGGAGAGAATAGATGGAAAAAAAGTTTACTTAAAATACTTATAAATAATTAATTGGTTAAAATTTAATGAATAATATGAAAGAACTTTAAGAAAAAAACTAAAGACTAAAAAGTTTACCTCATATCATAAGCACGTATTACAAACGTCGTATTCGTACTGCAAAATAAAAGAATCAATAGAATTCTCAACGACAAATTCATAGGAAACAAAAAATAAAACAAAGAAAATCAATATCATAATTTCACACAAAAGCACATATGTAATATGATTTATGTCTTCTTTTATGTTGATGTATGATTTGAAATTTTTAAAGGTAGAAATTGTTCTAGAGAATAGTAAGCAATCAGTTGGGAGTCTATTGGTTAGTAGAAGCTACCTGAAAGATTTTATTAGTAATTTCCCATACGATCATACCCAACCAGGGGCATCTCATCCCTTAGGCCACTTAGGCAATTGCCTAGGGCCTCATAATTATAGAGATTCCATATTTTCATATATAAATAGTTATACATACTAAAAAAATTATTAAAATCTTTTAAGAAAAATAACACATATTTTTCAAATGCCTATATTGATTATAGAATAATGTTGACAGTTCCTGTTAAGATTGCATCAGTCGAAAAAAGTTTTCAAAATTAAAACTGATAAAGTCTTACCCAAGATCAACAATGTCTCAAGAAAGATTGAATGAATTAACTATATTGTCAACTGAAAAAGAATTATTAGGAAATATGACTATAAAAAAACTATTAGTAATTTTGCGTCTCAAAAAGATAGATAAATAATTTTTTAAATAAATAAATATGTATGTAAAAAAATTTAAGTTAAAGCCACTCGTTTGAGTTTGGCTTTAGGCCTCCAATATGGTTGAGACGCTCCTATACCCAACTGATATGTGAGTTGGTGTGATGGTTTGTGGTAGAAATAGAGGCAAGGAATAGATCATAGGCACTTTTAAGGCTGCTCACCAGACTGGAATGGGATAGCTGGACCAGAACAGATCGGTATCGGATTGGTATCGGACCGGACCGGTATGATCAATACCGGAATGGTGATCGGTACCGAAACGGACCGGACCGGTACCACCGGTATAAAAACCAGATCCCATCTCATTCCGGTATGGACCGGTACTGGATCGAAATGGGTCGGACCGGGTTACCGGAATGAATTTTTTAAAAAAAAAAAATTTTAAAAAAAAACTTAAATTTTGAATTACATTTTGAATTTCAAACTTAATATTCAAGTGATAACTTATAACTTAAAAGTTTTTATAACTTAAAAGTTGTTTAAGTTTTGAAATTTTATAACTTATATAAATTATATTTGAACTTTATTAGTTTGTTAAAGTTTTTATTTTTTTAAGTTTTCCAATTTATAAGCTATGAATTAAAACTTATAAGGTTTAAGTTTATATATATTTTTAAGTTATATATTTGAAGTGTTTTAGTTTGTTTAAAGTTTTTTATTTTTTTATGTTTTCAATTTATAAGTTTATGTTTTGAAGTCTATTAGTTTATGTTTTTAAAAATTATTAATAAAGTATAAAACAATGATTAAAAAGATAGGCAATGAATAAAAGTATAAAACTATAAAAGTATAAAATAATGATAAAAATTAAAAAAAAAATTGACCGAACGACCGGACCGGACAGAACTGGAATGCTATCGGTATGAACTGGTACCGATTTACCGGCACGAAACAGGTGTACCATTCTGAACCGGTACCCGGTAGAACTCATACCATTTCATTCCGGTATAGATCGAATCGATATGGACCGGTACTGGTATCGAAATGGTACCGGTTGAAACCGGTCCGGCGGCCAGTCTTAGGCACTTTTAGAAAAAGAAAAAAAAAGAGTAAGCCGACGTAGAAACTTTTTAGGAGTTTCACGTGTAGAAACTTGCAGATGGAAAACTTCAGCTATATTTAGTTTATTCCCATGTATTTAAGAGTTAGATTTTAGGATTCTGTATACAGTATATTTACGAATAGGAATAAAACTTCCCATATATTGACTTGTCACGTATTTAGAAGTCTTCACATATAAAATTTTCAATATATTTATTATTGTAATTAGTAATATTTAATATTATACATATAATGTAATAAAAATTGAGGAAAAAGTGAAATTATAATTTTATCTACTGAAGTGCTTTTTAATGAAGAACAAAAAGTTCAAATCACATTATAAGATCCTTCACACTTTTAATATAGTACTAGTTTAGTATACAATGCACGTATGTATCATGTATTGATTTTTTAATAAACGTCTATACAATTAGAGCAATTAATATAGACAATCATCTTCCTGCATCATAACTAATTTTATAAATAATTTAATATTTAAATTTTGAGAGTATTTATTTGTTAGAATAAGGGGTATCAAAAAATACAATTCATTAGAACATGTTTAATTTTCTACTATTTCATCCTTGTTACTCTAAATTTGCATTTTACCAATTTGACATTTAACATTATAATATAAGTATTATGCTTTATTTTTAATTTCCTTCCCCACTAATATTTTTCTTGTTTAACACGTGTAAGTACTTAGGAGTTTTGTCAATTTGAAATATAAATGTGAGGAATTTGAAAAAGAATAAAATTGAATTCTTTTATTTAGTATTAGTTAATTAAAAATTTTAATTCTGTGGTCATAATATCAAAGAAAATAGTTATTTTTTTATTAATTTAAATTCTTGATATTAGTTCATCCCAAATTTAAAAGTGTATTTTGAAAATATTCTAATTCTATAGAAAATATTAAAAATAAATAATTGACAAAAAATACGTATTTTGAAAGATATATAAGAGAATTACACAATAATCAATGTATAGTTATAAATAATATTAATATATAAAATTAAACACTCAATTAAAATATATATATATATATATATATTTGGTTAATTAATTAATAACGTAATTGGGAAATTAATTAATAACGTAAAGTGAATTTGGTTAGAGCTACACAATGATCTTTTGTTCACCACCTCTTCTTTTTCAGTACACTCTTGTTCATCTCTTTTGAATCCCAAAAAATAATATAACAAAAAAAATAAACTATAAACTTTACTTGTGTCTCCAATATTTCGAAAAAAGAATGGTAACAATAATGTAGTATTTTCCTCTGTTTCAAATTACACACAAACTTCACATAAAAGGAGAAATAAATCTCATCCATTTTGAAGTAGGCACAAAACTAAAACCTGATCAATTACAAAACACACCAAAAATATTATAAAATACAAATGCAAACATAAATCTAATTAGATTAAAATAAGAAAAGTAAAATAAAACTTGATGCTCAATATCAAAAAGACAACGAAAAAGATTGAAAAGCAAAAAATAAAATATATACTTTACTTGTTTTTGTCTCCAATATTTTATAAGAATTAAGAACGATAACAATTTAGAAGAACCATAACAATTTATGCAAAAAAAAAAAAAAATACTAAAGCAAAACAAATTTCATCTGGCTGAAGAAGCTAACGTGAGGGTCTAACGAAAAAAGAGAGCAGTACTTGAGTACTTGAGACAATTAGATAAACATTGAATACAAATTTAATATACATTAGGATTCCAATAAGGAAAATTTTGATGACCAAAATTTAAGTTTGCATTTGACCGGAAGAAGCTAGCGTGGTAATTTTAATATAGCTTAATAAGAAAAGATTTAAAAATTAAAATTTTAGTAAATTTTAAAGTATTAAATTTTAGGAGTTCTTACCTTATACAAATAAGTAAAATATTTAATAGCTGTAACTTTAATTAATTTTAAAATACTAAATATTAGGACAAGGTAACAATTATTTGACTAAAATAGTAAAAGATGATTTTGTCTAAAGTAGAGACTTTTAATGAAAGGCAAAAAGTTCAAATCATATTATAAGGCCCTTCACACTTTTAATATAACTAGTTTAGTATACGTGTGTTGCACATGTGCGTCACGTTAAATTGTTAATCAATATAAAATATATATAAAAATAATAATTATTAAAAAATAGTGATTAACTTTAAACATAATATAATTTATTTTAGCTTAATTTTCACGTAAGATATGTTCAAGTTAATTTATTAAGAAGGATATTGAAAAAGAACTTGATAAGATGTTTGATGAGGTGTGAGACTTCTGATATTTCGTCTTAACATGAACTCTTACGTTTTCATATTTATAACAACGTTCGCGAGATGTGCATCATCCATTGAGTCCAAACTCTTGATGTACCCTTAGAATATAATTGAACTCAAATTATGAGCATGTTGTTGGGATCGAAGCTAACAAGAAAAAGAAGCTTGAATGACGTTAAGAAAGATAAATTATAAAAAAGACTCATAATATATTAAATTGATTTGGTCAATTAACATACGTATGAATGATAAAAAAAAAAACTATTGAGAGAATAATCTCCTCCTAAATAATATTTTGTTTGAGCACTACATTGTGAATGTTATTATATTATTGTAAAAAGAATTATTCTCAATTTATAGAAGTCCAAAATCTTTTCCTCCAAAAAAGAGCTACCTAAATATGGAATTTTTTTATTTTTCTTCTATAAATTATTTACTTATATTAAAATAACATGAGTCCTAGATAAGCTTCCTACTTATTTTCTCATTAAAGCTTTTTTTTTCCCTTGTTTTTAAAGTTTAGTGAGTATTACTTGTTCTTCATTTTCCTTTTTTATTAATTTTTTTTTCCTTGTTTAATTTTTTATTATTAACCTTCTTTTTTCTTCTTTTTCCTTTTCTATTAAATCCTTTTTACTACTAACTTACTTGTTTTTTCTTTTTCAATTTTATTTTTAAATAACTAAATAATAATTTTTAAAAAATAATAAATGACAATTTTGTCTATTATGAAGTGTGTGTTACACGAATATCACTCGTTGATTATTACAATACTTATGTTAAAATAATAAATTGTACTTGTATGTAGTGTGACCACTAAATAACAAACTCTATGTAGGATTAGAGTCACGAGTTAAGTTATCAAGTGTGGGTAAGTATTTACCGAGTATGAATAGAACAACTTGAGCCTTGGTGTTCTTTTTTTCAATGATTGGCTCACTTCATAACATTTGCTATAATATAAAACTACAAATCGTAATTTACTATAAAAATTTGGAGTTTATAAAACTGAACTAAATACATGTGTATATCAATAAGTATAAAACTTTTATGTATACATAATACTCAATTATTAAGTATCATTTTAAAAGTATTTGGAGAATTTGATGTTGAGTTAAAAAGTATTATAATTATAAATAATGAAATCATTTATATCTGATTATAGTATTTATTAGTATGTATATATTTACAGCATGAACGCATATATCAAAAGCATATCTAAATTGAAAAGTATATAAGATAAATCTTGAGTCTATACTTACAAACATAAAAGGACAATTTGTTATTCTTGATCAATAAAACCAATGTAATAGAAAAGGAAATTTGAAACCTGAAAATTAAATAAAAAAATTACGTTAGAGACTCAATAACAAAAGCTACTTACAAACAAAAAAAGAATAATTTATTAATTATGATCAACAACACCAACATAATAGAAAAAAATAAATTGAAAACCTGTTGGGAAACAAAAAAAAATAGAATTGCACAATGTATCTCACTATCTCTAATGTGAGGAATTTGAACACCTCTTCCTGGCATAAATTGCAGAATTTTGGTCTTTATATCCTTGAATAACTCATCCTATACAAATCTTTGTAAAAGTTAAATTTTTCATACATTAAACAATAGGATTTAGGATGAACATATTCTAAAAGAAATTAAATGAAAAACAAAAGAAACTCACCTTTTGGTTACCTTATGCTATTAGTTTCCCAAGTTAAAACAGGTTGTATTTCAAGAATCACTTCAAACTGTAATGCAAATAGAACAAAAAAAATAAAAACAAAGAAGGTATATATTATCAATACAAAAACAGAAAAAGATGACGAAGAATAAACATGTTTGTTCTTTTATTTTTCTTTACACTATCAAGAAATAAAATAACGAAAAGAAAATCAACCCACACTATGGCTTACCCCTACGCATAAATTCTCTTATAAGAGCGATTTTAAACCTATTTTATAGGATTTTTGGGGCGTATATTTTTTTCCCTGTTGAGAATGTTGCCTGTTGGTTAATGTCCTTTTTATGGAGAAAACATAAAACTATTACCATAATTTTAGGACTCCTTTATTTTTAAAATATACTTTTTTTCTTACTAAAAATGGAGGATAGAAAAGGACTCCTTTGTTATTTAAATCAAAAAGGACTCAACTTTTATTTTTACTTTTTCAAACAACACATGTAATGACGTTGCTTTTGTTTTATATTTATTTTTCTAAAAATAACAATAATATATATTACACTATTGATCTTGAATTCTGGACTTTGGAGAAAGTTGAAGAATTTGTAGAATTCCTAGTCCAAAATTAAATACGATAATTTTTTGGTTCATGGACACTTGAAATATTACAAAAAAATAAAAATATTTTAATAATAACTTCCCATAAACTTCATAGTCTTTCAATATATTTAGGAGTCTTTTCATTTATCTTTTAAAATATTTATTATAGTTATTATTTAAAATTATAAAAATAATAATATAATAATTAGAGAAAAAAGTAAAAAGACGATTTTGTCTATATGAAAGTCTTTTAATGAAAGGCAAAAAGTTCAAATCACATTATAAGGTGCTTCACACTTTTAAGATAGTATAGACTAGTTTAGTGTACGTGTGTCGCACGTGTGCATCACGTCATGCCGCTAATCAATATAAAATTGCAACGATAGGGTCCGTCGTTATGTAAATTCTTCCCGATTTCGTAAATTGGGGAAAATGGTTAAAAATACGTTCGAAATAAATAGGGCGACACCATGAAAAATTTTGGATTTCCGGAAAGAATCTGGGATGACGTCACACCGCTATAGCGGTAATTGTTCAGCTATAGTGGCACTGTTATCGCGGTAAGGCGGACCGCTATAGCGGGGTTACGGGAGACAGAACCTGAGACTGAATTTTATTAAAAAGTCTCTTCTCCTCAGTTGGCCAACATACGAGGGTTCCTCCAAAACCCCTCCCATGCTGCTTCAAGGTTGGGAAATCATGAGGAGAGGAGGTCATGGCTGAAGGGACGCTGAATAGTGGATTCCAGGATCACGGTTCAGCCAGGAACGCAAACACGGAGTCAGAAATACATCAAATCAGCTGCTGACATCCAGGTAGGCTAGGTTTTATGAGTAGTTAGACCTGTTTACTTTCCGTACCTTGTATAGTAGAAACGGAGAATCCATGTTTTAGGCCTCCGGGCACGGAGTCTGGCGGATTCGAGAATTGTGGTATTCTTTCTAAGATGTACGGAGTAAATGGTGGGTTTTGTGAATGGTAATATGTGGTTAGCTTATTTATTTTTGTTGACATAAAATGATGGGTTGATGGTCTGGTATGTCGGGAAGGTTCGGGGAACCGAGAAAGTGCTTGGGAGCACGAAAAACGGGAATAGAAAGCTCCTAGGTGAGATTTCGAGAATGTTTATTGTTTGGGGCTTAGCGGCGGTCCGGCTAAGGTTAGGAAGGGAATCGTGTAGCATGTTTGTATGTTTAAAATAAAAAGGAGAAATTGCTAGTTACATGTTATAACAAAAGGGTGAATCGGGAAATAGTCTTTGGATGGGAATTGATGGTTCGTAATAGTACCTGGAAGGGGGTAGGTGATGGCTTATGATTTTCTGTGAACGTGTATAGTGATGTACTCCTGTCTAAATGATTGTATGCCTTACATTGCTTAGGGAAATTGTGTGGAATGTTTAGGTTCCTGGTTACATTCTGTGATTAAACAGTTTACTTGTTGGTTTTACAAGTTGTGTGTGTTCATATATTGACTGTGGTTTGTTGATATTCGGTTGGCTCGGGTACCACGCCTGGTATGGGTATAACACATGGTTGGCACGGGTACCACGCATGATACGGGTATAACATTCGGTTGGCACGGGTACCACGCCTGGTGCGGATTTACTTTATTGCATCTTGCATTGTTTCATTGACTATTGTATTGCATTGATTGATATTGGTTCCGTGAGTGGACCGAATTATTTTGCTGAATATGATACTTGGATTTGGTTCCGTGAGTGGACCGGGTTGTCTAGTTAAAGGTGCTACTGTTGGTGGTCCTTGAGTTGCCAGGAACTTTGTATAACTGCGGATTGGTCTTAGTTTAGGCCGGATTGTTCCTTGATATTTGTGTTTGATCTTGGGTTAGGTCGGGTTGATCATTGACACTTAGGTGTTGTTTAGAAGGGATTCCGGGGTGGGTCCGAACTATGTAAGAGAGGACGGATAAGTGCATTTATTTATATATATTGTCACCTTGAGCGTGCCTAGATGGTCGGAGATTAATTGTGATTAATGACTAAGGGTCGGTCTCGATATAGACCGGGGCAGCTTGTTAATACTGAGGGTGGTTAAGGGGATCCTTGGAGGGTCCGGTCATGTGTAGTAAGGAAAATTAGATGTAACTCTAGTGCTGTTGTTGAAAGTAGCGAGGGTTGGTAGGTGGGTTTCACGGGGTGGTTAGACTGGGAGGAAGACTGAGAGTCTGGGATTGTGGTCCTGGCTATTGCACATTTATTAGAAGGTTTACTAGAGATCCGTAGAGGGTTGGACCCTGGTGAGCAATGTTAAGAGTAAGAGGGGTTGAGTTGGGCAGTTAGCCGGGCTAAGTCGGAAGGATAGTTAGAACAGTGAACTTAGGTAAGGGAAGGGTAGTCCAGGTAAGGACATGGACATCTGCGAAGGGTAAGGTGACTTGGGAAGTCGGGGATAAGGTAAGGCTTAGGAAGTCTAAGTTTAGCGTGACTTGGAAGCGTTGAGAATGAGAGAGTTGCAGCGAAAGAACATGGGGGTGGAAACAAATTATTATTTTCGGTCATGTATTTCTTATTTTTTTTATATGATGGTAGGAGTGGATTCGGGTCGACCGATGATGCCTACCAGTACGTGTGTTTGTACTGACTCTACTCTTGCTATACATTTTGGTATAGTCTGATTGCAGGTTAGTGATGTTTCATAGCTTCGCGGCAATGAGATCTCCAGCAACTTTTGTCTTCGATTTCCATAGCGGAAGTTGGGTCTTTTATCCCTTTGTGTCATCTTGTAGTAGCTCGTGTACCTGTTTAGACTAGATCCTAGGGGAGGGTGTTTTTAAGAACGTTGTAAAGATTTTCCGTAACTTATTATGTAGTCTATTTCTGAACAGGATTTTTTTAAAGAAAGGATCTTCTATTATGTATAAGGATGACTTAATTAATGGTTTACTTAAATTCCGCATGTTACCTATTGGTTTGATGGTAAGGGTTCGTCTGTCTAGGTAATTAGAGTAGGCGCCCGTACGGCCCGGTAGGTTGGATCGTGACAAAAATATATAAAAGAGAGAATAAATTATTGAAAACCAGCAATTAACTATAAAGAGATAATGCATAAGTACCACCCTAAGCTATAGGTGAAATCCCAGCGACACATCTTAACTATACAAGGGTCTTATTACCCCTCTAAACTTTTTTTTCCTGTATTTCTTTGCACCTTATGTGCTGACGTGGAGCTATAACCCAATCCAATCAGTTGTGGTGATATACACGCGCTGCCACGTGTATAAATGGGTTTTTTTTTCATTTTTTTATTTTTAAATATCTTTTTCTTTTTCTTTTTATTTTTTTAAAAGATCTTCTTATTTTCTTTGCCTTGTATTTAAAATAAGTCAATACATGCAAAAAAATATATATATATTTTTCTTGTACTTAAAATTTTCTAAAAGAATGTATCTTTTATATTTTTCTTTGCCTTGTATTTAAACTTTTCTCAAATACACATAATTTATTTATTTATTTTTTACCTTCTTTTTTTTCTATTGCTTTTATTTATTCTTTTTATTTTCTTTGTCTTTCTTTTAGATTTAATTTCAAATGCCTTGTATTTAAATATGTTAGTTTTGAACGAATACCAAAAAATGAAGGAAATTAAACTTTAAAAAATGCAAAAAATAAAGGTTACTTTTTTAAAGAATCATCATTTTTTTAAAAATATATACGTATTTTTTCAAATTAAGTAAAAGTGAAAAGGCAAGAAATTAATGAAAGAAAAAAAAAGTAAGGAGGGAAATAAATTTTACAAAAAAAGAAAGGAAAATAATTAAATATGCATAAGTTTTAATGGTAATAATTATGTGTACCAACTAATTGTAAGATGTTCAATTAAAAAAGAACATGTGTCTAATATGATAATTTTTATTTTATTTTTTCGCCTCTCACTTGCTTCCAAGAGAGTGAGCACACTCTTTGTGTCACCTCAACACTAAAAGGTGTATTTATTACACTTTAAAAAGTTTAGGAAGGTAATAGGACCCTTATATAGTTAAGGTGTGTCGCTGAGATTTCACCTATAGTTTAGGGTGGTACTTATGCATTAATATAATATAATATTTTTTCTTTACAACTTTTTCTTATTCTTCATTCAAATAAGTTGACAACCACGATTATGATCCAACAACATATATATGTAGATGAATTTAATTGATAGTCAAAATTTTAAATAAATACCTGAAATTATTTTGAATGCACAAAAACCTGCATAAGTTAGAAAAAAAAAATCAACTGTAGGATCAAAAGTCGATCAAGTTAATTGATATTATATTAACTCAATTCAAATTCTTGTACAAATTTCACATATCAAACATATAAAAAAAGATAAAAGAACCCACAATAATAGTGAATCACATCAGTCCATCGTATTAATAAGGTGATCCAAAGCAGGTGTTTATGCTAGAGATAATGCTTTCATCGGACCATTGAAGTTGCCATCGAATTGTCTCCTCCACCTAGAGAGTATTGACGTTCCTAATAACAAACAAAATGAACATATTTCAACAAACATGAGTTTATTCTTCCCAAAGCTTGCTCAGGTTGAACATGTCACAAAATTATCTTGGAGGTCCCATACCTTCCAAAGTTATTAGTGGCGTTCATGTACATCTTCTAGACCAATCTCACAATTTCTTCTCTGGGGGAGTTCCTCGCGATCTGACAATTGGTTCTCTAGAATTAGCTTACCTTCGGTTGTCAAACAAAAAGTTTAAAAGGAAAAAAAAATCGAAAATGATAAATTACTTATAACCAATTAATAATAACAGAAAGAATTATGGTAAAGCAGGAGATGATAATCTGAAAGTTGTGAAGGAAGAAAGATGAAAGTCATCTACCAAAAGGCTAAAAACATGAGAGTTTTACCACTAAATCAGTATCACAATATCATTATTTATTTCAGAATCTATTTTCATATGAAGAATTAATTTATAATAGAACATGAATTGGATCGTTCGACACCTACCTTATTAGTATGGCAAAGATACAGGCCAACGTCCAAGCAAAACTCTAGCCGCTTGCCTATAAGCACCTTTATTTAATATCAACAAATAATAATAATTAAATTAAATCAAAATAAAGTGTAACCTAACAAAAATTAGTAAAACTTACCGAAAAATGATATATACTTGTCAAAGCAAAAATTGAGATCGAGAAGCTGCAAACAAAAAAAATATACACAAAAATTAGAATCCTATTCATAGTATAAATATTCTTCTACCATGCGAATTCAAGATTGTTACGTTGATTATGGATATCTGTGTGGTACAATGGGAGCTCTTAATGTTCCTATGGCAAATACACCCGTAAGAAGCCTTTGTTTTTACTTAAATGAACATTAGATCTCTTTTCCCTTTTCTTTCTCACTAAATTTCCTTGATATATACATGAATATTTGGGAAAAGGCTGAAAATAGCCGACATAGCTCTAAAATATTGGAAAAGGCCGAAAATAGCCTACATAGCTAACCTTAAATTTTTTGCCGACCTGACCTTCGTTTCTTATTTGGAAAAAAGCAAAAAAATATTTCTTGAAAATTCTAAACCTACCTCAAGTAAATTACCAACAAAAAAGGAACGTGGAATTATCAATAATAGTATTATAAATATAATAATATAATAATAGAAGAGAAAGGTGAAAAGACAATTATGTCTAAAGCTGAAATTTTTAATGAAGGACAAAAAGTTCGAATTACATTATAAGGTCCTTCACACTTTTAATATAACTAGTTTAGTGTACGTGCTTTGCACGTGTGTATCACGTTAATTAAAAAAATAAGGTTAAACTACCTAAAGAGACATACCTCCTTACCATATTTACTAACTCTCCCACTACTTTATTTTAATTACTTAATATACCACATGTAAACACTCGGATACATCACCCAAGGCGTGATACATCGCCTCACCTCGGATACATCCCACCCGATGTATCAAAGGTAATTATCCAGAGGTGAGGCGATGTATCACGCCTTGGGGCGATGTATCCGAGCGAAGTGAGGTGGAAAAAAGAGTAATTAGCTCCCAAAGATGTGTGTTTTATGTAATTTACCCAAAAAAATAAATTATTACGTGTTCGTTATATTATTAAGTACAAATCTTTTTTTTAAAAATGTGAGTACTCTTCTCAATTGGGTTATTAAGTTCTAATATAAGATTTTACCATTCAAAATAAGGTATTTTCTAATCGAATTTGAACAAAAAAACTTAAAACACAAATAAGGTAACTTTTTAATTAATTATAAAGTTAAAAATTAGAATTTCTTACCTAATTCAAATAAAAAATATTTAATGCAGAAAATTTTGTCTATTATAGAAAAATCACAAAGAAATCTTCTCAATTAACAATTGTCTATTAAGAATTCATGATTATTTATTGTTGTAAACTTCAAGAACATACTAAAATTGTAGAAAACTTACCTCCAATCTCTTGTGACGGAATACAATGATCCAAATAATCTGTACAAAATTGTAAACAAGTCAATTTTTAATTATTAATTGTATATGAGACACTATAAGCAAAAATCACAAAGAAAATTTCTCAATTAGCAATTGTCTATCAAGAATACACAATTATTTATTATTGTAAATTTCAAGAGCATACTAAAATTTTAGAAGAATACGACGATCCAAATAATTTGTACAAAATTGTAAATAAGTTAATTATTAATTATTAATTGTATATGAGACATTATAAACAAAAATCATAAAGAAAACTTCTCAATTAGTAATTGTCTATCAAGAATACACGATTAGTTATTATCGTAAACTCAACAACATACTAAAATTTTAGAAACTTACTCCCAATTTCTTGTGAAGGAATACAACGATTCAAATAATCTACACAAAATTATAAATAAGTCAATTTTTAACTATTAATTGTATATGAGACATTATAAATAAAAATCACAAAGAAAACTTCTCAATTAGCAATTGTCTATCAAGAAACACGATTAGTTATTATTGTAAACTTCAAGAACATACTAAAATTTTAGAAACTTACCTCCGATTTCTTGTGACGGAATACAACGATTCAAATAATCTACACAAAATTATAAATAAGTCATTTTTTAACTATTAATTGTATATGAGACATTATAAATAAAAATCACAAAGAAAACTTCTCAATTAGCAATTGTCTATCAAGATACACGATTAGTTATTATTGTAAACTTCAAGAACATACTAAAATTTTAGAAACTTACCTCCAATTTCTTGTGACGGAATACAACGATTCAAATAATCTACACAAAATTATAAATAAGTCATTTTTTAACTATTAATTATATTGAGACATTATAAATAAAAATCACAAAGAAAACTTCTCAATTAGCAATTGTCTGTCAAGAATACACGATTAGTTATTATTGTAAACTTCAAGAACATACTAAAATTTTAGAAACTTACCTCCAATTTATTGTGACTGACGGAATACAACGATTCAAATAATCTACACAAAATTATAAATAAGTCATTTTCTAACTATTAATTGTATATGAGACATTATAAATAAAAATCACAAAGAAAACTTCTCAATTAGCAATTGTCTATCAAGATACACGATTAGTTATTATTGTAAACTTCAAGAACATACTAAAATTTTAGAAACTTACCTCCAATTTCTTGTGACGGAATACAACGATTCAAATAATCTATACAAAATTATAAATAAGTCAATTTTTAACTATTAATTATATTGAGACATTATAAATAAAAATCACAAAGAAAACTTCTCAATTAGCAATTGTCTGTCAAGAATACACGATTAGTTATTATTGTAAACTTCAAGAACATACTAAAATTTTAGAAACTTACCTCCAATTTATTGTGACGGAATACAACGATTCAAATAATCTACACAAAATTATAAATAAGCCAATTTCTAACAATTAATTGTATATGAAACATTATAAACAAAAATCACAAAGAAAACTTCTCAATTAACAATTATCTATCAAGAATACACGATTATTTATTATTGTAAATTTTAAGAACATACCAAAAAGATCATACTAAAATTTTAGAAAACTTACCTCAAATCACAAGCAAATTTATCTCTTCAATCATGGATACTATCAAAGATTTGAATTGGTAAAAGACTTCTAAACCTAAACCTAAACCTAAACCTATTTTTTTCCAGTGACAATTTTAAAAGATTGATCCAAATCTAAATAAAGAGAGACTACTAACTAATATTAATTAATGGATTAAAGGTCTCCTAATCCTAAAAGCTACAGAAAACGTACAAAAAAAAAGAGTAGACATCTAGGTTAAAAGTAATTGTACGGTTTTTAAACAATACACAAATTAGTTACCAAAATATTAATAATAATTATATTAACATAAATTTAAATAATGATAATAATTAAAATAACATAAATAATAATTTAAGAAAAATAGTAAATGACGATTTTGTCTATTGCGATGTCTTTTATTGAATGGTAAAAAGTTCAAATCACATTATAAGGTGCTTCACACTTTTAATATAACTAGTTTAGTGTACGCGCTTTGCGCGTGAGCAAAACGTGTATCATATTTAACAACAAACATTAAAAATAAAATAGGACTTTTATATTTTTTTCTTACCATATAAAATAAAAAAATCGGTCAAGTTAATTGATATAACATTAACCCAATTCAAATAATCTTGTATAATTTTCACACGTCAAACATGTAGAGTACCATCAGAAAGTTCTACGGGTTGTAAACACCTTAACAACATAAATAGTATCAATATGAATGATAAATAAAAGTCAAAAAAAAATATACTTTCAAATCTACTCGTAATCAACACGAAGTCTCAATAACATGCTCCACATGAATCTTCCTTTATCAAGATTATGACATATTTAACAATGTAAAATTCAAAAAAATTATAAAATGGAGTATGAAATAATTATTAGAAATAACAAAAGAAAAAGAACATATTAATCTTACTTTACGTGATGGAGTTATTAGGCTTACTCTTACAAAATATTCGTACAACACCAACTAAGGAGAAGGTTTTTTAATTACTCTTCGGACAAACAAAACCCTCCAAAAAAACCCTCCCTTGTTAACCCTAATTTTTTATTATAAAATTGTTAGTATTTAATATTTATAAGTATTTATGGGAGCCAACCTTTCCCAAAATTCAGCCGACTTACACCTAATAAAACTCCTTCTCTATTTATGACTTTACACGTTTTAAAACTTCTTCCCATTTATTTTTTATATTTATTATAGTTAATATTTAATATTATAAAAATAATAATATAATAATTATAGGGAAAAAGGTAAAAAGACGATTTTGTTTAGGGGAAAGATTTTTAATGAAGGGCAAGAAGTTCAAATCACATTATAAGGTGCTTCACACTTTTAATATAGTATGAAATTAGTCCACGTTTTCATGATAGGTTATATCTAATATATGAATTGTTGTATAGGATAGGATTCGGGATTGGATGCCGATTGCATATAATTTTTCTATTTTGATTTGTATCTTTTATTTTTGACTTTTTAAGATGCTGATCAATTTAAAACAACGGATAAAACAGAGAATCATGTGTTAGCATTAATAAAATTTCATATAATTTTTTTGCTTGAATAAAAGACTGACTATAACATTGACTTTTGACTTTTAAATCTTAAAAAATTAAAGATATATGGTAAAAAAAATATATGAATAATTAATGTTGGTAGATTTTCTTTTTTCTTGTGTACCTAAAAAATATAGGAGAAATAATGTAGACTCCTAAAATATTTGGGAAGGAGTATATATATATAAGTGCAACCCAGTGCACTAAAGCTCCCGTTATGCGTAGGATCCAAAAAAGGGCCTGACCCCAAGGGTCTATTCTACGCAATCTTACCTTGCATTTATTATATTAAAAGTCACTTAAGCACATTAGAATATTTAACCATTATCATTAGTTAAAATAAGATATTACGTTAATTTTAATATTAGTTATTTTTTAATTTTTATATATTCATTATTTTACGTGATACACACGTTACCCACGATTGGTCCCTTTTTCGGTTATTTAATAAGAGAAAAATGGAAAACTTATTAGTACTAATATTTAGAAATAATAATTTATGGAAGAAAAAATAAAAATATTCCATATTTAAGTAAAAAAATTTTGGACGAAAAGATATTGGACTTCTATAAATTAAAATCATTCTTAAATACAACAATACAATAACATCCTCAGCGTAGTTCTCCGATGAAGTCTTATTTAGGAGAAATTATTTTTCCAATAACTTTTAAAATTATTATTTTTATATTGAGCATATGTACGTCAATTGTAGTTTATGTTTTGTTACTAGCTGTTATTTTTTTATTTTTTTATTTTTGGTTTAATACAGGTGATAGATGAATGTTTGGTCAGGCTTTGAGAATTTTTCGTGAAGGTTATGTTTAATCGTATTATTTTGATATCTTGATTATCGTATTATTTTATTACAAATTATGTTCTGTTACTATCTATTGCTTCTTCTTATTATCCGTATGTGTATAACTAAAATTATTATCTTTAATATTTGATTTAAAGGCTTAAATATTAGAATTTTTAATTTAAAATTCTATACTAAAACAATAACATATTTCAGTATACTATTTATTTGTATCATTAAAAAATATAATACAATATTTATTTTAGCATCAATTGCTACTTTTTAATAATTATATTTTATGGCGTATAATTTTATTGATTGATGTGAGACATACGTGCAACGCATGTACACTAAACTAGTTATATTAAAAGTGGGAAGCTCCTAACTTCAAAGTTAGATTACTATTTCGCCCCTAATATTAATTAAAATGGTATAAAAATCTAATTATTTACATATTAAATATTATCATTTTAATATTACATTAATGCTCAATGACTTTTTGACTTCATTCTTAGTAATAAATTCTATTCATTAGATATAAATTTTCAAAATAGCCTAAAAGCTATATTATAAGTGGAAAGTTTCAAACCTAGAAGTTGAATTAAAATATCCATGAAAATTTAATTGATTAACCCTTATAATCTCCTATAATATATTAAAGGTATCGTTTGCTGCATAAGTTGATTGATTAACCATTATAACCTCCTATAATATATTAAAAGTAAAGTTTGCTGCATTGGATATGGATTAATTGAAATCCTATATTAAATGATGGATTTAGTGGTCGGGCTTAAGGTTAAGGTGACTTGGGAAGTCTAAGGTTAGTGTGACTTGGGAAGTCTAAGCTCAGTGTGACTTGGGAAGTCTAAGCTCAGTGTGACTTGGAATGTCTGAGGCTAGTGTGACTTGGGAAGTCTAATCTTAGCGTGACTCGAAAGTCTCGAGGGTGAGGGAGTTGGCAGCGGAAGGAATAGAAAGGGTTGAGGTAAGGGGTGTGAGTAGACGATCGGTTGAGATCGGGCCTGGTAAAGGTAAACGGTGAAGGATGGAGCTATATTGTTTATTTTCATGTTTTTCACTGTTTTTCTATATGATGGTACGTGTGGATTCGGGTCGACCGATGATGCCTACCAGTACGTGTGGTTGTACTGACTCTACTCTTGCTATACCTTTTTGGTATAGTCTGGTTGCAGGGTTGGTGATGTTTCATAGGTATATGACTACAATAACTAAATTCACAAAATCAAATTTTTTATTTAAACAGAGAAAAAAAAGAAAAAGAGATAATAAACCTTTGATTTTGTCGGTTATTTCAATCGATGGCAACATGCTTGTTTGGTCTAATTTTTTGATTGAAAATTTTCATCTGAAAGAGAAACATAAAAATTATCAAAAAGTATGAATCCATGGTCAATTATTGATTATATATAATTCATGTATAATGTTTAAGGCTATTAACTAAAAGAAATAACGAAAATCAAAAAAATAGAAGTAGAAGAAGTGTGTTTCTGTAAAATTTGATTAAAATATTACTTAAATAAAATTGTAATTTTTTTTTTTATATAAGGTAAACTTACCTATTAAATATTAGTATTTACACACAAATTAAGGACTCCTAAACCTAAAAGGCAAGTCTTTATTTGTACTTTTTCAATTTTTTATTTACTAAATTAATACTAAGACCCTAAAAAAAATCAATTCATGAATCCTATTTGTACCTTTCTATATTTTATTTATTAACTAAATTTATAAGACTAAAGAAGTCTTAATAAGTTAGATTTTATTGATTTTTAATTATTAAATATAAAAAAAATAGTAAATGACAATTTCGTCTATTGTGGAGTCTTTTAATGAAGGACAAAAAATTTAAATCACATTATAATTTTTATATTTCTCACACAAATACGGTATTAAAATACAAGTATTGAGGTTAGTATATTAATTTTCCTAAAACCCTACCCAGATACCCTCCTTGTAAAGCTGCCTCCAATTCTAACATGTGTCATGTTAGTATAAAAGATTGCAGATAAAAAGAATAAAATATATAATATTTTAATTAAAGTTATAATCAATTAAAAACATATATACAAGAAGAACAAAATTATTAAAAATAGCAATTGACATCAAATTGAATATTATATCAATTTAAATAATATAATTTGAAATTGTGATCATAAATATATTGTAATCTATAATAACTCTTCCAAATTATGATGCGGAAACAATTTCTATCTGCATCTTTTGCTATGATATGCAAAGTTGGTATTGTCTTTTGTTTCAATTTTTTTAATTGAACGGTTAATAAGAATAGAAAAACACTTACATGAAAAATTAGAAAATCATATAAAAACATTAAAAATAAAAGTAACAATAAATTAAATCAAGAAAAATTACCAAATGCTAAACAATAAGGAAACAATAAAGCTCAAAGAATTCAACTGTTATGAAAGAAATCAAAACTCGTTATCAAAGTGTTAGAGATCAGCAAATATGCAAGTATGTTAATATTATTACATAAAACAATATTGTATCTAATGTTACGTTAAAAAAAAGGAGAAGGAACAATGCGAGATTTGAGAAGCATACCTCAAGAATTTCTTTAATGTTGGTAGTTTTCTCTATATATATAAAAAGTCCTAATAAAATCTAAAATGAACAAAAAGTGATCGATTATAACTATTATTTTTTCTATAAATATATCATACTACATAACTCAAATAAGAAAAAAATTAATACACAATATTAATTAATTTGAAAGCCCTAAATTACATAACTCAAATAAACAAAAAACTAATTCACAATATTTAGTTGATTTTAAAATTTTAAAGAATTAATTTAATTATTATTTTTAAATATAAATAACCATTTTAACCATTATAGTACATCCGCATATTTAGGAGTGTTACGTTGTTTTGCCACCCAAATTTAGAGTACGTGATTGTGCATTATTTTTCATATATTTATTGATATTTTTTTCATTTATTTATTGACATTAGCCAACTCAAATTTAGAGTACGTCCATATATTTATAAAGAGAATGACTTAATAATTGGAAATATTTATTTAAATATAGAATAAATGTTATTACATCTATATTTAATTTTTACTATTACATAATATCATTAACCCTAATTACGAATAGATAATACAATACGATATTTAAATTCAGAACTTAATGAAAAATAAATCCATGCTAGTTAGCCTAAGATTAAGGCTTTAACCTTACACTTCTCTTGTCACAAATAATTAATTAATAGCTATAAATTTTTTTTGTAAAGCATATAAAAGATAAGAAAACATCTATCAAATTATATTGTGAGTGAACAAACTAACCTTTCATGTAAGTATAGGTAGATTGAGTTGCACATTGAACCCATATCAGAATGGTGATCACTAAAGTGGTCATTAGAAGATCCCCATGGCAGCAAAAATCAATTTAGAGTTGTCTCATCAAGTTTTTCGTAAGACGTATATGTGCACAATTTTTATCAAAATGATTTATTTTTTCTTGTGAATATAAACTCTTCAATAAAATTAAACTTTTAAATCAGAACAGAAAAGAACAGTTAAAGTATGAAGTGATAACTTCCGGTAGACAATGAATTTTATGCAATAAGTTTTTTTTGAAAGTAGCAAAAAAATCACCTGACACGAACGTTCTATAACACAAATAAAAATAAGGAAGCAGACTCCAACTTCTTCCAAATTTTGATGGCTTTTTGCCTATATGAATCTTATATCTTACCATGAAACAAAATAACTTCAGTTAGCACTCATGCATGTGCAATACAAGTCTTGTAGAAATCAAAATTAATAATACTTGTCATATATTAAAGTTAATGAATATCATGGCTGCTAATATGATCCTATGGAGTACTGGATTCGTAGCAGTAGGTATTATTTTGGTTGGGTAGTAGGACTAATATTAATGAGTCATATATATTATTAGGGTTTATACTAAAAATAAGCTAGAGCAGTATATATTAGTATTTATGAATAATAATTAAATAACGATAATTGAAGAAAAAGTGTAAAAAGACGATTTTGTCTAAAGAAGAGACTTTTAATGAAGGGCAAAAAGTTCAAATCACATTATAAGGTCCTTCACACTTTTAATATAGTACTAGTTTAGTGTACGTGCGTTGCACGTATGTCTCACATCAATCAATAAAACTATACGCCATAAAATATAATTATTAAAAAGTAGCAATTGATGCTAAAATAAATACTGTATTATATTTTTTAATGATACAAATAAATAGTATACTGAAATATGTTATTGTTTTAGTATAGAATTTTAAAATAAAAATTCTAATATTTAAGTCTTTAAATCAAATATTAAAGATAATAATTTTAGTTATACACATACGGATAATAAGAAGAAGCAATAGATAGTAACAGAACATAATTTGTAATAAAATAATACGATAATCAAGATATCAAAATAATACGATTAAACATAATCTTCACGAAAAATCCTCAAAGCCTGACCAAATAATGCTAAATTCTACATTAAAAATAAAAAAAATAAAAAATAACAGCTAGTAACAAAACATAAACTACAATTGACGTACATATGCCCAATATAAAAAAAAATTAAAAGTTATTGGAAAAATAATTTCTCCTAAATAAGACTTCATCGGAGAACTACGTTGAGGATGTTATTGTATTGTTGTATTTAAGAATGATTTTAATTTATAGAAGTCCAATATCTTTTCGTCCAAGAAAAAATTACTTAAACATGGAATATTTTTATTTTTTCTTCCATAAATTATTATTTCTAAATATTAGTACTAATAAGTTTTCCATTTTTCTCTTATTAAATAACCGAAAAAGAGACCAATCGTGGATAACAATGTGACAATTAAACTATTTTTTTTCTTCATTTTTTCGTGTGATTTGACTATTATTACTTGTTTTTTATTTTGCCTTTTTTGTCATGATATTTTTATTTTATTAAAAATAATTAAATAATAAATTTTAAAAAATAAACTTAAATGTTAGGACTTTTAATATAGTTCAAATAAGGAATGATTTAAGAAGTAGAATTCTAGTCACTTTTAAAGTATTAAATATTAGAAGCTCTTACCTTTTATAAATAAGTAAATATTTAATATTTATAACTTGAATTAATTTCAAAGTCCTAAATATTATGATAATAATTAAATAATAATTATTTGAGGAAAATAGTAAAATGACGATTTTGTCTAAAGGAGAGACTTTTAATGAAGGGCAAAAAATTCAAATCACATTATAAGGTGCTTCACACTTTTAATATAGTAATAGATAAATATAAATAAATATAAATATAGATATAGATATAGATATAGATAGATAGATAGATATAGATTTTTCTTCAAGCTACTACCTAATTATTCTTTCTAATGCTTAAAAACGTCAATTAACTAAACACACTTGCTAATCATTAATGAAATAATATCAATTGAGTTTTTACTATAATTATTTCTTTTTGTACGTAAGTTTCAATAATTGACATGCAATTAATGTGCAACGCACGTTTGTAAAAATTAGTGTACGTAAAAAAAGGATAAATTACCTAAAGAACTAAACATTCCTACTATATCTACTATTTCTCCCATCAGTTTATTTTAATTACTCAATATACCATATCTTATCAGAAACCCCCTTCTTTATATCAGATACATCACCAAAGCAGATCTCTTATTTAATGGAGTAAATTATGCTCCTCTCAAATTCAAATCACCCAAATCACGGTTAATCTATTTTTCCCCTCTTCCTTTTCTTCTCTTCTTCCTCTGCTAAAAATAAAATCACCGCCGCCTCCACCACCACAGCTACCGCCTCCACCCAAACTGATCGACAACCGTTGTCTCCACACTACAGTCACCGGCCTCTTTCTCTCTCCCTCTTTCGCTTACTTGTTAATGACCTCCCTCTTTCGGTTACAATGCTTCTGTTATAATGGAAGAAACGGTAAAATTGACTGGAAGAAAATGGCTAGATCTGGCTGAAAACTCCATCTTCTCTGTGCCTCCAGATCTGGTTGGAGTTTATATTTTTTTATGTGATTTTCTTGCTGGCTGAAAACATTAACTCCGACAAATCTGTATTATTGTTTCCATGGTTGTTGTTACTGTTTGAGAAGCTTCGCCAAATTTTCGTGTTGTTTTTGAAAATTATCGATATGGTGGGTGTCGTAGGGTGGCAAGGAGGAGGGTGGATGTACTTGCATACCCATGTATCATAGTCTACAAATTCATATTAAATATGAAACTTAGTGTTTGTTCATGTACATACAAATGTATCTCTGTCAGATTTGTGTTTCTTCTTCTTCTTCTTTTAAGCATGTATCTATGCATAGATACATGTATCAAAAGTTTCAATAGGGCAACTTGATAATAGATACATGTCTTTTGAATTCATTATATGAAATTTATATTGGATATATCAAATTAATACTGGATACACTAGATTAAGTTGATTATAGACACATATATTTTTGGATATAATATATAAAATTGGTACTGGATATATTAATTTATTATTATATTGAATACATCAAATTAATACTGAATTTACTGTATTTTGAATATAATGTGTGAAATTAGTATTGGATACATTAAATTAATACTAGATACATATAAACATATATATGAAATTAATATAGATACATACAAATAAATACATGAAATTTATACTATATACATATAAACATATACATAAAATTAATAATTGATACATATTAAAATATACATGAAATTAATACTTGATACATATAAAATAATACATTAGATGAAAATTAATCAAATTACATAACCAAGATATACATGTTTCCATCTTATATTAATGAAATTAATGAATTTATTATTTTTAAAAAGTAAAAAAAAATTAATTAAACATATATACATGGCTTGATTTTTGCTTTTATATTAAGGGATTTGATTAATTAAAATTTTCATAATTAGTTGTCCATGTATTTGAGATACATATAATTAGCTTAAAATATGCATGTATCCGAAATATGAAAAGTGGTAAAAAATATAATTAGGTAAACTAGTGTCATAAAGAGTAATGAGATTCTAAATATGTGGATTTTATGTAAGTTACCCTATAAAAAAATATTACATAGATGGAGGATTAAAAATATCAAAGGTAAAATAAACATTGCATAGGATAAGGGAGTAGAGAGGATATATATTATAGGTGCTTATCGGTTAGTTGTTCGATCCGATCTTTTATATGATCGGTTTAATTTTTTGATTTTCGATTTATAAATAAGCTAAATTGATAACCAAAATAATAAAATATTCGTTATCTTTCTTTTTTTATTCTTGACGGTTTAGTTTATCAATTTAACCGATAAGAAAATGCTCTTTTATTTTATTTTATTTTTGCTTTCTCCTTTTTTCATTTATTCATATATACATTGTTTGCTACTTACCAAATAGATTTATTTAACACAAAATGGCAAGTCATGTCTCAACATTTGTTGCTTATACTTAAAAGTCATCTACAACTTCACATTTTAAGCAGGTCCAAAAGTTTTGGTTTACATTTATTGAGAAAAAATAATAATAACGACACTCAATTTTCATTCAAAAAATAAGAACGATATAAATGAACACATACATCAAGTCATTTTTAAGAAGAAATATTCTAATTTCCTGTTAAGTAGAAAACTTGGAAGAAAGTAAGAATTTAGAAAATAGGATTTGTATTAAAAATGTAAAGCACTATTGTATAATTAATATATATTAGGGATAAAAAGGCATAATTTTATTGGTATTGGTTTAACCATTAACAAAAAACATAAAATCAAAAATCGAATCGATAATGCAATAAAAAAAATTAACAAAATTATTTAAAAATTATTAACTCAATAACCGAATACTGATAAATGAAAAGTATTTTTTTATTCGATTTATTAGTTAAATCGATTTATCAGTTAAATCGGTTTTTGCACATCCCTAATATTTATTGTTCAAAATTGAGGAGAGAATTTGATTTTAAAGCAACGTCAAAAGTTGTAAATAATTTTCACCCCAATTCATTTAGGTGAATGCGTCTTCTATTTTGTTAGTACATATATTACTTTCTTTGTCCACTTTATATTATGAAAAAATTAGAGAAATATCCATTGGATAAATTTTTTTTTATCCAAAATAACTCACTTATCACTTCTTATACAAAATAGTCATTCGGCCTATATTGCTAGCGAACTACACAACTCACTGCTTCTTTTCTCCTCCTCCTTCTCCTCCTCCTTCTCCTTCTTCCTTCTTCCTCTTCTCCTCTTACTTCTCCTCCTCCTCCTCCTTCTTCTTCTTCGTTTTCTTCGTCGTCGATTTCCTTCTTATTTCCTTCTTCTTCTTCCATGTATGTTCAACCATTAAAGCTTTTTCAAAACTCCATTTTAAAATTTGACACTCCACAAATGTAAATTATTTCGAGAAAATAATATATCAAAAGACTCAAAACATCGAGAGGAGCTCGTATCTAAAATTTGAGATTGTTTAAAAGAGAATTGAATTAGTCAGGATTAAAAGATTCCATGTTCATCCATTAAAGTTTCTTCAAACTTGGATTTTAAAATTGATGTGCCGCAAACGTGGATTGTTTTGAGTGAATAATATATCAAAAAACTCAAACATCTTGAGGAGCTCATATCTAAAATTTGAGACTGTTTATAAGAGATTTTGAGTTGGTCGGGATTGAAAGACTCCACTAGCCATTAAAGCTTGTTCAAAGCCCGATTTTAAAATTTGACTTGTTGCAAACGTGAATCGTTTCGAGTGAATAATATATCAAAAAACTCAAAACATCGAAAGAAGCTCATATCTAAAATTTGGGACTATTTAGAGGAGATTTGAGTTGGCCGGGACTGAAAAAAATCTGTATATGTAAAAATTATATAAACAACGTATATGGATATATATACATCTTCGATACATAGTTGTAAATCATACTCCCTCCGTTTTATTTTACTTGACCGATGTTGACTGGACACGACCATTAAAAAAACTTTAATTAGAGGTGTATTTTACTAAACTAACCTTATTAATGATACTATGGAACTCTAAATTTGGCTACTATTACTTTATGTAGTTCTTTAATTCTAAGAGTAGTATAGGAAAGAAGTAATATAACTCTCTTGATTTGCGAAAAATGAACGAGTAAATTGAACATCTATTTTTAGTATAGAGGACAAGTAAAATGAAACGGATGGAGTATATATGTAAATATAGTATAAACAACGTATATGAATGTATATACATCTATGATACATAGTTATACATTATATATAACGGTTATATACTATTTATACAATATCGATATATTATATGTGACCATTTTGTTGAATTTTTTTTTATGTCACCTGTGCAATTATGTAAGAATCTCTTATATTATTATGCGCTTTGACTGAGTACAATGCACAACAAATATTATTTTTTTGAAATTTGTGCCTAAAATAAATTATAAATATTTGTGTGACTATAAATTATCTTATTAGGGTTAAAATGAAATGATTTATAATATATAAAAATATTATTTTATTTTGAAACAAAAAAAGCACATGAGACAGTGAAATTATATAAGAAACTGTCAACGAAATTAGATTAAGTAATGTAGTCCCTAAGAATATGAGAAGCTTCCAATGTGAATGCATCATGAGATGATATATTCTGTGCTAAGCCGGTGCTGGTATGGGAGTTCTCAAAAGCTAAAGATTTTTGGAATTTTAAACCTTGCCTGTGGCACAAGGAGGGGTGTCCAATGGGCAAACAAGAAAGGTAGGTACAACTTAAAATTCATGGTAATTTCTCTTACTTTTGGAAAAGCTACAAATAAGTCAAAGGTTTAATATAATTGTCCTCATCTATATACCACAGTATATTCATAAGGTTTTTTTTCTTCTTTATATAACTTAAATCAATATAACAAGATCAGTGCGCCTCATGACTAAATGAAACGGAATAGACACAATTGTACAAGTGAAAATAAATTAAAAAATTATCTATGTAATCTTCTTCCTTCAATATTTTTTTTTGTTCTTTTTTAAATATAAGAAGAGTTTTATCATCTTTTTCTGTTAAGGTACAATATATATATATAGAGAGAGAGATATATTTATCTATGTATCTATCTATCTATCTATCTATATATCTATATCTATCTATCTATCTTCTATACTATATTAAAAGTGTGAAGGACCTTATAATGTGATTTGCACTTTTTGTCCTTCATTAAAGTACTCCACAATAGATAATATTGACTTTTTACCTTTTTTCTCAAATAATTATAATTTAATATTAGCGTAATATATAGGATTTTGAAATTAATTAAAATTATAACTTAAAACTTAAATTATGAAAATATCTTTTTTTATTAGCCTAAGTTTTCTATAAATTTAAAAGAACTGCAAACTGCAAAGAACCCTAAACGGCTAAATCTAATACCTTGTTTAATTTTATTGTGATTTGAATAAACTCATGCAAGAGACCTTCATCCTTCATATCAATTCTCTCTTCCTCATCACTTTTTTACATGTTTTTTTATTCAAATTTTGTTCTTTTTATTTTAATTTTAGTATTTTTTTCAATTGTTATTGACATGAGTTTCTCAAGTACCTTTTCAGCTTTTATTATTCAAGCATATGCTCGAAACTCCAAATCTTTGAGGTATGTTGGTTTTTCGTTTTTTAAGTGTAGCCTATAAAATTCAATATGATATAATTGCTAATTACAATTTCAATTCAATTTTCATGATACTTTTGCTTTATAGGTTTAACGAAATTTTGGGTGGTAGATGAAGAAATTCAGTTGAGCTTTGAGATTTTTTTGTGTAAAGTTCAGTTTAATCATATTGTTATGATATTTCGATTATCGTATTGTTTTGTTATAGTTTTGTCCTGTTTTTCTGCTTTGTTTTTCTGCTTAATACAGGTGGTAGATGAATGTTCGGTCAGGCTTTAAGAAAATTTTGTGTAAAGGTTAGATCTAATTGTATTGTTCAAATATCTCGATTATCGTATTATTTTGTTGTAGTTTCTGTTTTGTTGCTATCGGTTGGTTTGTTTTGCAAATTTTGTTCTTTTTATTTTAATTCTAGTGTTTTTTTCAATTGTTATTGACATGAGTTTCTCAAGTACCTTTTCAGCTGTTATTATTCAAGCATATGCTCGAAAATCCAAATCTTTGAGGTATGTTGGTTTTTCATTTTTTAAGTGTAGCCTATAAAATTCAATATGATATAATTGCTAATTACAATTTCAATTCAATTTTCATGATACTTTTGCTCTATAGGCTTAACGAAATTTAGGGTGGTAGATGAAGAAATTCAGTTGAGCTTTGAGAATGTTTTGTGTAAAGTTCAGTTCAATCATATTATTTTGATATTTCGATTATCGTATTGTTTTGTTATTATTTTTGTCCTGTTTTTCTGCTTAATACAGGTGGTAGATGAATGTTCGGTCAGGCTTTAAGAAAATTTTGTGTAAAGGTTAGATCTAATTGTATTATTCAAATATCTCGATTATTGTATTATTTTGTTGTAGTTTCTGTTTTGTTGCTATCTGCTGGTTTTTTCTGCTTATTACAGATGGTAGATGAATGTTCGATCGGGCTTTGAGGAATTTTCGTGTAAAAAACACATTTAATTGTATTGTTCTGATATCTCGATTATCGTATTATTTTGTTATAGTTTCTGTTTTGTTACTATTTGTTATTTTTCTTATCATGGCGTTGTTTCTTGAACTTTCGTTATTTTTTCTGGATTGCTTTAGACTATTTTCCATGCGTCGAAAGGTACTCAAAAACACCCTGAGATAGGGGTAAAGTTTTCGGCATAGTCTACCCTCCTCAGACCTCACTTTATAGGACTCTCCAGGTACAACCGGCTGTCAGTTTCTGATTCTTTAAGTTTATTCAAGTTTATATTTTTAATTGTTAAGTAACATGTTATTAAATTTCTATTATGGTGTTGATAACACACTGAAATCAAGACCCGCTTGAATATCAAAGGCGCACATCAGGTAATTTATGCATCTGTAATCACAATATTGGAGAAGTTCCCTGAAGTTTAATGATTAAGCATCATTATAATTATTACTTTATTATTTTTATGGTTTTTCCTCTTAATTTATTTTGAAATTAGTTTCTAAGTTTAGATATTATTAAGGAAAATGTTGTCAAGTTTTTGTTAGGGCTCGTTTGGTAGAGTGTATAAGACTACTGTAGAATATGGTGTATTAGTAATGCTTGCATTAGTAATGATGATATTAGTTATGTTTGTATTAGTTATGCTGATATTTTTCTTATGCAGTGTTTGGTTTAGTGTATTAAAAATAACATGCATTATATTGCATAATTTCTAAGAAAAAAATTTGTTTACAAAAATACTCTCCACAAAAATGATAGAAATAATGTGGAAAGAGTTTGAGGGATAATTGTGTCTTTAGCTATTCTATTGCATGCATTAGAACCCATTACATTATTACATATAAAAATCCATGGTATTAGTAATACATAGCTCAATACACAATAGAGTATATAACTAATTATGTTGAAAAAATATATCAAATAAGATATTAATAATACACAAAGTTAATACATACATTAGGTTTTCTAATACACTCTACCAAACGATTAGTGTATTTGATAATGCACTAAAATCAAGACATGCTTTAGATCTTGGACTTGGACTTCTCAAAGAAGTGCTTAAATAGGTGACAGGTTTGGTTGATGAAAAGGTTTCATTCTCTACTTGAAATAAAGGTTTTTGGCACATATTCACCATGCAAGGTATCTTATTATTATTAAGATGTGTCGGATGCTTTCCAGCAGCTTAGACACGTATAGGCTTAAAACTGTTTAGGAGATTGAGTTTCTTATATGTATGTTTGATATTTTCATTTATAATCATGTTTCTCTTAAGTACATTTGTTATCTTTAAAAATTGTACGTTATTTTTTAAAATTTTTTTATACTTAATAATATATATACACACAACAATTTGTTCTTTTAATATATATTTATTATTAATTAACACGATACACATGCAATAGATAAAATTATTTTTTTACTTTTATTCTCTAATTATTATATCATTATCTTTATAATATTGAATATTGATTATTATAAATATATAAAATAAATAAAATAAAAGGACTCCTAAATACATTAGACTAAATATTGTGTATTAATTTTTTTTCTTATTTGAGTTATATAATGTAACATGTATATAGAGAAATAATAGTAATAATTAATGCTACTAAGATTATCCCAAAAAATTTGTAATACGTGAAAAAAGGAAGTTGCATATCTTTCGAATTTGTTCAAAAAAAAGACTTTTACCTGAAGACAACATATATTATGGTATGGCATAATTTCATAGAATAAACATTGTGTAAGATTTATAATTTACATTATTTAAATTTAAAATTTTTACTTTCAGTTATTTGAACTAAGTTCTTTTTTTTTAATCGTTAATATTTTTGATATAATAACTCAGTGTGCTGATGAAACTTAATTCTTTATTTACTTACTTTTTCTTATGCAGATAGCAAATTCATCTCATAAATATGTTACGAAGTCCAAACAATCAAGACACATCATAAAAGATATATATCGAAAGATTGTCAACTAAAATACTTTAGGTTTGATCTGCACATGTAGTAGTAATAAATTAAAGTTTTTTCTTACTTTCTCGAAGTAGTTTACTTTGCCCCTATAAATCGTGCATCTATGAAAACCACAATATTAATATTGTGAGTAACTAAATTTTTGTGCTTAATAGAATATTATTTGCCTTTTCTATCCTTCTGAATATATTTCACACTAGACAAAATAATTATTAAATTATTTTCTAATATTTAGAACTGAAAATTCATTAAAGGTTGGTTATTAGACCTTACCTTATTTGAATTATGTGCCTAAAATTTGAATATCCTTCTTAATTGTACATATCTTACGTGAAGTCTTGATTAAAATTATAAAATTATTATATACTAGCTTGCATTTTATATTAATTAATGGCTTGGCGTGATGCACACGTGCAACACACGTACACTAATCTAGTACTATATTAAAAATGTGAAGGACCTTATAATGTGATTTAAACTTTTTGCCCTTCATTAAAGGGCTCCACAATAGACAAAATCGTCTTTGTACTTTTTTTCTCAATAAATAATTAGGAAATTTAAAACCTAACTAAAATATATAAGAGGAAGTCTAAATTATAGGAAGATAATTAAATGTCTATTTTTAATAATAGAAAAAATAAATAATTTTTCTTTTAAGTGAAGAACTCTTTTAATTCTAGAATTCATGGACAAATAAAAAGACACTATACCAAGGAACCAAAACCCACAAGATTTTCAAGCTGATAAGAGGCTAAAAAATTGTAAAAAAGCTTAGAAATTGTGAATTTCAAAATGGGTTTAGGAAAAGGGAGAGTCTTGAAAAGTGATGAGTAAAGAGAAGGTTCTTCAGAATATGGAAAAGTGATGAGTAAAGATGAGATTCATCAGAATATGGAGGGTGTAACAGAGAAAATTAGTACAAAAATTATTAATTTCTCTCTTTCATTCTAATTGAAAACTTCTCTTCGTTATTGCAGGGTGGAATTCTTATAGTTCCTATTTTTGTGTTGATCAAATCTAATTAATATTTTGTTGTTATTGTTTTTGTTTTGTTTTGTAGTATTTGGCCATCTCAAATAAGTACCGCTTTGAGGTATTTATTATTGTTTTTTTGAATCGATGATTTATTGGAAACAATCTCTACGTTCCATAAAAATAGTAATAGTAGGTTAGAGATAAATTTCGCGTGCACGTATGTTGTTGTTGCAGATATTAGATATGCTTGTAGGCTGCCATAATGGTTAGGATTTTGCTTGAACATCTACCTGCACATTCACCATCATTGAAAAGGTAGGCATCTTATGCGTTCTTTGTTATATTTTCATATAATTAATTCTGAAGACGTATACTTTCTTTTAATAAAAACATATGTGTGTTTGTCTATCCTTTGTTGTATTTTCATATAATTCTGAAGACATATACTTTCTTTTAACATAACAAAAAGATATATGTTGTTTTGGTCGAGTCTTCGAACTCTACCCGACCTTCATTAAAAATCCTAAGAATTGAACAATTTTAAATTTTAAATAAGCTAATACTCAATAACAATGTAAAGGTACTTAAAAATGTTAATTGAACCTTTTATCTCTACAACAAATAAAATTGTCATTTATTATTTTTCACAAATAATTGTTATTTAATTTTTCTTAATTGAGCAATTTATTGATTTACTACTTTGTTCGTTTCACAATTATTTGTTTAGTTTTATTTACTATTTATTTTATATCTTTAGTTTAAAATCACAAGATTAAAAAATCTTCTTTATTTTTTAAATTCCATGCAAAAATAGTTAATAAATTTAAAAGCTATATATGCGCTATATATAATCAACAATTGATAATGAATTCTCTCTTTTGAAAATTTCTCGTGTTTCTCTTTCAATTGAAAATTTCTAATCGAAAAATTGGATGAAACAACATATATATTGCTGCCGAATGAAGTAACCGTAAAAATCAAAGGTTTATCTCTTTTACGTTACTTTTTTTTAAAAAAAAATTGTACTTTATAATATAATTTACATACAATAAATTTATTTTTATATACATTTATTATTAACCATCGTGATATACACGCGCAAAGCGCGTACACTAAACTAGTCTATATCTATATCTATCTATCTATACTATACTATATTAAAAGTGTGAAGCACCTTATAATGTGATTTGAACTTTTTGCCCTTCATTAAAAGTCTCTCCTTTAGACAAAATCGTCTTTTTACTATTTTTCTCAAATAATTATCATTTAATTATTATCATAATATTTAGGACTTTGAAATTAATTCAAATTATAAATATTAAATATTTACTTATTTATAAAAGGTAAGAACTTCTAATATTTAATACTTTAAAAGTGACTAGAATTCTACTTCTTAAATCATTCCTTATTTGAACTATATTAAAAGTCTTAACATTTAAGTTTATTTTTTAAAATTTATTATTTAATTATTTTTAATAAAATAAAAATATCATGACAAAAAAGGCAAAATAAAAAATAAGTAATAATAGCCAAATCACACGAAAAAATAAAGAAAAAAAATAGTTTAGTTGTCACATTGTTACCCACGATTGGTCCCTTTTTCGGTTATTTAATAAGAGAAAAATGGAAAACTTATTGGTACTAATATTTAGAAATAATAATTTATGGAAGAAAAAATAAAAATATTCCATATTTAAGTAATTTTTTCTTGGACGAAAAGATATTGGACTTCTATAAATTAAAATCATTCTTAAATACAACAATACAATAACATCCTCAACGTAGTTCTCCGATGAAGTCTTATTTAGGGGAAATTATTTTTCCAATAACTTTTAAAATTATTTTTTTTATATTGGGCATATGTACGTCAATTGTAGTTTATGTTTTGTTACTAGCTGTTATTTTTTTTTTTGTTTAATACAGGTGATAGATGAATGTTTGGTCAGGCTTTGAGGATTTTTCATGAAGGTTATGTTTAATCGTATTATTTTGATATCTTGATTATCGTATTATTTTATTACAAATTATGTTTTGTTACTATCCATTGCTTCTTCTTATTATCCGTATGTGTATAATTAAATTTATTATCTTTAATATTTGATTTAAAGGCTTAAATATTAAAAAATTTATTTTAAAATTCTATACTAAAACAATAACATATTTCAGTATACTATTTATTTGTATCATTAAAAAATATAATACTGTATTTATTTTAGCATCAATTGCTACTTTTTAATAATTATATTTTATGGCGTATAATTTTATTGATTGATGTGAGACATACGTTAGTGTACGTGTGTTGCACACGTGCAATTAAATTTGTTTTATTATCAATCTCTTAATATCACATTGTAACCACTTTACTATATTACATAATATCTTCCTATGCAATTTTCTTCTTACTAAAATAAATTTGTTTACCTAATGATATGAGTAGTAATTATTATTTTGGCCAAACACATATCCAGCTCCTCAAACTTTGTCTTGTTTCAATTGAACATAAAATTATACACAAGTTTATTCCCATCAGACACAACATGATGACTTGGCACTTTTCTAATGTGAAAAGAATTATTTCACATATTTAAAAAATGCCACATAAATAAAAGTCACACAAAAAGGACTGAAATTAATCCATACACAACTACACTCCATTCTAATTCCTTGGGCGATTTTAGAGATGGAAAACCCTAAAGAAATCCGATGTCAAAGATGGTAATATTACTGTTAGATCCATATCAGCTATCAATCACGCGTCACGCGCCTAAACATAGTGCAACTCAAATACTCTGCTTTAGACAAAATCGTCTTTTTACTATTTTTTATAATTATTATTTAATTAAATATTGACTATAATAAATATATGAAAAAATTTGGTCTTCTTAAATATATGAAAAGTAAACTCCTAAAATATATGGAAAGACTCCTAAATATGTAAAAGGTTTTCTAATATAGGGGAGTATTTGTTATTAAATTTGTACTTATTTATAATAGGTAAAAACTCCTAATATTTAATAATTTATATTGATTAAAATTTAAAATCAACTAAATTTTACTCTATATTAATAACCTCCTTATTTAAATTGTTCGTAATATTATACCTAATATTATAAAAAGAACTGTTAATCTCTACCACTTTCAATATGAATTGCTTCTTAACACAGATTAGTTCTTCCAGCTTTATTTATGTTGTTCTATAGCTTTGATAACTTTTCACTTTTGTTACATTTGTGTTAAACTATTCTTTTATATGATTTTTGAAAAAATATTTTTCCAATGAAGTCTTTTCTTTCTTATTGACCATTCAATTTTTATTTATTTTTGAAATAAAAGTTTATGATGGTTACGCTTGGAAAAAGTGTTTCAATATTATATCCATCGATTCTTCTAGGTATGCTTCTCTATATTTTCGTCTCCTCTTTTGTGATTTAGTGCAATGAATAAAATATAGATTTCATATTAGATAACATTATTTAATTATTTATTAAATATTTAGAACTTTGAAATAAAAAACATGCTTACTAAATTTTAATCATGTAGGACATGTTTGACGTGTGACGGTGTGAGTTTTTTTATCTTTCCTTTACATGTTTAACGTGTGAAAGTTATTCAAGATTATTTGAATTAAGTTAATGTTATATTAATTAACTTATATCGAGTTTTTGTTTTGTACTTGATTTTTCTTTCTTACTTAAGCAGGTTTTCGTGCATTCAAAATAATTTCAGGTACTTATTCCAAAATTTTGATTGTCAATTAAATTCATCTCCACATATTTGCTATTAGCTCGTAATTGTGGTTTTCAACTTATTCGGGTTAAGAATTGAAAAGAGTTATAGTGCACTGATTGTTGAAATCAAATTGTTATTTTTCAATCATTTATTCTTCTTTTATATATTTCATATTGATTGACGGCTTGACATTATGCACACGTGCAACACACGTACACTAAACTAGTACTATATTAAAAGTGTGAAGGACCTTATAATGTGATTTGAACTTTTTGTCCTTCATTAAAGTACTCCACAATAGATAATATTGACTTTTCACCTTTTTTAAAAGTGTGAAGTACCTTGATTCGAACTTTTTGCTCCTCATTAAAAGTAACCGCTTTAGACAAAATTGTCTTTTCACTTCTCCTCTCAAATTAATACATAGGACTTTTTCATTCCATTAATAAATATAAAAAAATTTCCCAAACAAAACACGCTTAAATTTTTTTCCACAAACAAAACACGCTTGAAAAATAATTGGCAAAATATTTTCACACAAAATTCATTAAAATTATAGATTTCAATTTTCCCATGTTTGAAAAATTAAATATAAAAACTCTTTTATGTAGGACTTTTTTCCCGGTAATAGTTTTTTTAGAATAAAAATCTTACCATAGTAATTTTATAAACTTATATAGTCTAATATTACGGGATAAAAGGTCAAATTGAAATATATTTGGAAAAGGTTTCTACTAAATTTTTTTAACACGACTGAAATATATTTGGAAAAGGTTTCTACTAAAAAAGAAGGACAAAAACTTTTATGTCGGCCATTGCAATATTTTTGGCCAAAACTTCCTCTATAAAAGCCCTTATTCATCGATCAACTTCATCAATTTCGTTTTCAGGTTTTTATTCATCGACCTTCAGCTTTTATTCATCATAGTTTTTATTCATTGATCTTCTACATTAATTATATTAATTGTTATGTCAGCTTAAGTTGCTTAGTTTAATTTAAATAAATCGGATTGTTAGTTGAGTGTCAGTGATCTTCTTCATCAATTATATTAATTGTTATGCCAGCTTAAGTTGCTTAGTTATTGTTTCTACTAACAACAAGATTCGTACATTCGTGTATTCAGGTAATATTCTTATCTCATAAAAGTACTTTTATTATAAAATTATATAGTATTATTATTATCCTAACTTTATCGAACTCTTTGTTTAAGGTCATCTTACAATGGACTCGAATTCTATTATCGAAGTTGTCGCTAACACGTTAAAGAGATATGACTGTATCTGGATTATCAAAGTCTTGATGATCGGAAGCCAACCAACAAAATATTATTCGCGAGGTTCAAACGAAGGTACTCGGAAACTCAGAGTGTTGCAAGTATGATGCGAGCCCTTTTTGAGATAGTTCTGAAAAAAGGATGGATTCTGTTAGCTGAGAAGGCTTTGAAATAGTGCAAGATGATAAGTAAGAGGATGTGGAGTGTGCAGACACCAATTCGTCAACTCCATGGCATTTCAAAGTTGATGAGATTGGAGAAGAAAGATTTGCCTTGGAATCGGTATTATGATCTTTCATCACAAGAGTTAGGGGAGCTTATTCGTTTTCCGAAGGAGATAAGAACACTTCACAAGTTCATTCATCACTTCCTAAAGCTCAACCTTGCAGCACATGTTCAAGCAATTATCCGCTCAGTCGTGAGGGTAGAATTGACTATCACACCAGATTTTTCGTGGGAGGACAAAGTCCATGGTTATGTAGAACCTTTTTGAGTTATTATAGAAGATAATAGGGGGCATATTCTTCATCATGAATATTTCATGCTGAAGAAGCAGTATATTTATGCGGACCATACTTTGAGCTTTACTATCCCAATTTATGAACCATTGCCTCCTCAATACTTCATCCGTGTTGGGTCTGCCAGATGGCTAGGGTCCGAGACTGTTTTACCAGTTTTCTTTGGGCACCTGATTTTACCAGAGAAGTATCCTCCTCCCACCGAGTTACTAGACTTACAATCTCTATCAGTTATTGCATTGAGGAATCTAGATTATGAAGCGCTTTATCAAGATTTTAAGCATTTCAATCCAGATGACAACGTCTTGGTTGCAGCCCCCACTGGTAGTGGAAAGACCATTTGTGCTGAATTTTCCATATTTAGAAATCATCAGAAAGGACCTGATAGCTGGTATTATCTTACGTACAGTGTATATCGCTCCCCTTGAGGCACTTGCTAAAGAGTGGTACATTGATCGAAAGAAGAAATTTGGAGACTCTCTTGGAATGAGTGGGGTTGAATTAACAGGGGAAACGACGACCGATTTGAAACTGTTAGAGAAGGGCCAACTAATCATTAGCACGCCTGAGAAATGGGATGCTTTATCTCGCCGCTGAAAACAACGCAAGCATGCTTGGTAAGTAAGTCTTTTCATTGTTCACGAACTGCACTTGGTTGGTGGTCAAGCCGGTGCAGTGCTAGAGGTGATTGTCTCCCAAATGCGATATATCTCAAGCCAGGTTGAGAACCAGATTCGTATTGTTGCTTTGTCACCTTCCCTGGCTAATGACAAGGATTTGGGGGGATGGATTGGGGTACATCTCATTGACTTTTTAATGTTCCTTCTTGTGTCAGGCCCTGTGCCACTGGAAATACATATTCAGGGTGTTGATATTGCTGACTTTAAAGCTAGGATACAATCCATGACAAAACCCACATACACTGCAATAGTACAACATACAAGGAAATCGTTGGATCCACTGCTATCGTGGCCATCGTAACTCCAGAATCATCGTGTCCAACTGGTGATTCTCGCGTTGTGCACTACAGAAATGACATTGCAATTCCTCTGTCCACTGATCACAAGGTTTGTGCCAAATTTATTCCTAAACATTATGTTCATGTTTGCTAAAATAGGTTTTTCTAAATTGGTGATTTGTTCTTGTTTGTAGCCTGATCAACCCGATGAACTCAATCGGCTAGAAAAAGCTGGCGGTCGCATTATCTATTGGGATGGTCCGAGGGTTCTTGGAGTTTTGGCTATGTCTCGAGCAATTGTTAATCATATTACTATTACTAGAAAATTCAGGTACCCGCTTACAATTTAAATCTTCTTTTTCACCTCTAACAACAAAAATAATGATCGCACTGTTTCCTAGAACAATTTATTTATCTATTTACAGTTAGCTTATAGCAAATTGTTGCTTCCCAAAAGACAGTAAAATCCGAACTAGGAGCACATAAAGATGATCGAATTAGAAAGACTAACCTGAATATCAATAGAAGGAACTCAGCAAACCGGATAGATGTTGTGAGAGACAAGACGTAAACAACACTTATGTGATGTTCTTCCCTTGATTGAGCATTCTACATACATGTTGTGAGCCGCTTTTTCTATCCACCAGTGATACCGCTTCTCATATCATCACTGGCCATTATATCAGTGCATATATCCATCCCAAGTATCTGTAATTCACTTCAATAATCAGTTCTAAGTGGTTTGTATATGCAGGAATAATTACAAGTGCAACAGGAGTCTAATGTTAAGAACGTAGTTTGTGACCAGGCTAGATTATTAGCCTGTAACAGCTGTAATTTTTAAAAATGCATCCATCTCAGGATCAGGTTTGATTCCTGCATCCTTTTCACGCCTTGACAATTCATATCTTGTTCCAACTCCTAAACAATGTCCTGAAAAATCAATGTCTCTCTAACTGTCATCTCTCCATGATGAATGTCATGCTGACGAATGTAAGCACATGTCCGCTGAGGGATAAACTTTGATAGTTCATGACTACAGTAACTGATTCTTCCATTCATCTACAAGAAGAACACATTGTTCGCATTTTACTCCAAAGTAAAAAGGTTAAGGTAAGAAATTCCAGATGCCTAGAATTAAGTTTAGAACCTATTCCTACATAAAATGATATCAAACTAAATTTTTTAGCACTGCAAACAGTCAGTGGTATGCTTACTTTAGGTCCACTGTTTGCTGGGAGTCTTTTAATCTTGTAAGAGTTTTATATTCCAATAGAAATACAGGGAACTTCTGGTTTTTGAGAACCTAAGTTATTGAATATTGGTTTGAGATGGATCAAAATGGAGTGACATGGATAGTGAGGATTCATATAGCCAATCCCAACTAGCTTGGGATTGAGACATAGAGGTTGTTTTCGTAAAAATTGGTCAATGCCCACCACGAAGCAGCAAAAGGCACAATGTGGTTTGCACAACTATAGAAGGTCCGCATACAAAGCACAAATCATCATCATCTTCTTCTTCTTCAAGCTGAGGTTAAATTGAGCATAGTTCCAACTCACAGTTTCATGATTAAAAAAGAGAAGGCATAACAGAAATGTTTGTGCCAATATTCTCAAAGAGCAATCAATCCACAACTTGGAAAGTTGCAGTATATTAACTTAGCAACTACAACCAAGATATGACAACAAATAGAGATTAGGATACAAGCAAATAGAGATATGCCATGGCTTCTCCACTTCGTCATTTTTTTTCCGATCTGCTTTGAATTGCTTTACTTGACGAGGTCTATCGAAAATAGCCTCTCTACCTCCCATGGTAGGGGTAAGATTTGCATACACTCTATCCTCCCAAACTCCACTCGTGAGATTACATTGGGTATGTTATTGTAGATACTAGCAAATTATACGCCCTAATCACGGAGGAAACAACAATTGTTGTACAACTAACAACATTAATTTCCACCAAACTGCAAGGCACAGACACTCATGTACTTGGGTATATGAAAACCATTTAGCTTTTTCATTTTCTTTTTGTTGTAAATAAAATTTTGTGTATATATATATATATACCCACTAAAGCCTAACTTAGAGTTTTACCAAAATTGTAAAAAAAAAAAAAAAATAATCACGAAATGGAGTAATAACGGAGTGTTTGGCCATGAATTTTTTTATTTTGTTTATGCAGTTCACACTTCGGGAACACGTTTGGCCATAGAATTTGAGAATTTAGAGGAATTTGAAAACATCAAAAAATTGTTCTCGCTCAAAATTACTCACATTAATTCAAATAACATTACCAAAGATTTTAATCCAAACGCAACTCAGATGCTTTTTTATCAATTTATTGGCGATTCTGATCCATTCAGAAAACTAATTTTGTCTTAAACGTGTTTTAGAAATAATAATTTATCAAGAAACAATACAACAAAACCCATAAATTAGCAAAAAACAGTAGGATTTGCTTCAATATAGGTTCTTTCAGATTCTTATCGAATCGCATGTTACACGTGCAAAGCACGTACTCTATGGGGAAAATCTATATCTATATATATATTATATATATATTATATATCTATCTATACTATATTAAAAGTGTGAAGCACCTTATAATGTGATTTGAACTTTTTGTCCTTCATTAAAAGTCTCTCCTTTAGACAAAATCGTCTTTTTACTATTTTTCTCCAATTATTATTATTAATATATAACAAGAAGTCTAAATTTATAGAATTCATTAAATATATATTTATACTACTATGTTTTTTAGCTTTAAACATCAGTTTAGGTTTAGGATTCCTTTTGATAAATTAATTAATATTATTTATATTAATTGTCTCTCTTTATTTAGTTAAATTTGTTATTTATACGATTATGTTATTAGTATTTAGATTTAAGCATAACTTTAGGAGTTTAGGTTTAGGATTAGAATTTCTTTTAACTAATCAAATTAATATTATTTTTATTAATGTCTCTTTTTATTTAGGTTTACGACGACTATTCTTTCAAAAACTGTTCTAGGAGAAAAAATTATATATATATATATTTAAAGTGTGAAGGACCTTATAATGTTGTTGTTCTTCCTACTGTTATTTTCTCTACTTAATATAGGTGATAGATGAATGTTTGGTCAGA
The DNA here is from genome assembly GCA_003996215.1 of Jaltomata sinuosa. NCBI lineage: Eukaryota > Viridiplantae > Streptophyta > Magnoliopsida > Solanales > Solanaceae > Jaltomata > Jaltomata sinuosa. Next base: position 494,724 of record QJPP01000560.1, read on the forward strand.
CTTTGAGGAATTTTTGTGTAGAGATTAGGTTTAACCGTATTGTTTTGATATCTGAATTATCGTATTATTTTGTTGTAGTTTTTATTTTGTTACCAAATGTTGTTTTTCTGCTTAATACAGGTGGTAGATGTGCTTGATCGGGTTATGAGGATTTTTCATGAAGGTTAGGTTTAATTGTATTGTTCTGATATCTCGATTATCGTATTATTTTATTTAGTTTTTATTCTGTTACTAGATATTTTTTTTTTGTTGCTTAATACAGGTTGTAGATGAATATTTAGTCGGATTTTGAGGATTTTTCGTGAAGGTTAGTTTAATTGTATTGTTTTGATATCTCGATTATTGCATTATTTTTTATAGTTTTTACTCTGTTACTAGATTTTTTTTGTTGTTGCTTAACACTGGTGGTAAATGAATGTTTTGTCGGGTTTTGAATTTTTTTTGTGAAGATTAGATTTAATTGTATTGTTCTGATATCTCAATTATTGTATTATTTTATTTTTGTAAAAATATTAAAATTTATATTTATTTTAATATTGACTTTTATTTTTCAAAGATATGTTTGTTTCACATATATTTTTATTGATTAACGTAATACATAATGCAACACGCGTACACTAATCATATTAGATAATGATTTAAATACGTGAGTGGTGAAGAGCTTCACCGGCCTCAATTGCAATATTATATACTCTATTGTCTTTTTGTATGTAATTTTTTATATTGTTGTGATACACACGTGCAACGCACGTACACTAAACTAGTCTATACTATATTAAAAGTGTGAAACACCTTATAATATGATTTGAACTTTTTGCCCTTCATTAAAAGTCTCTCCTTTAGACAAAATCGTCTTTTTACTATTTTTCTCCAATTATTATTACTAATATATAACAAGAAGTCTAAATTTATAAAATTCATTAAATATATATTTATACGACTATATTTTTTAGCTTTAAACATCAGTTTAGGTTTAGGATTCCTTTTGATAAATTAATTAATATTATTTATATTAATTGTCTCTCTTTATTTAGCTAAATTTGTTATTTATACGATTATGTTATTAGTATTTAGATTTAAGCATAACTTTAGGAGTTTAGGTTTAGGATTAGAATTTCTTTTAACTAATCAATTAATATTATTTTTATTAATGTCTCATTTTATTTAGGTTTACGACGACTATTCTTTCAAAAACTGTTCTAGGAGAAAAAATTAAATATATATATATATATATATATATATATATATATTTAAAGTGTGAAGGACCTTATAATGTTGTTGTTCTTCTTACTGTTATTTTCTCTACTTAATATAGGTGATAGATGAATGTTTGGTCAGACTTTGAGGAATTTTTGTGTAGAGATTAAGTTTAACCGTATTGTTTTGATATCTGAATTATCGTATTATTTTGTTGTAGTTTTTATTTTGTTACCAGATGTTGTTTTTCTGCTTAATACAGGTGGTAGATGTGCTTGATCGGGTTATGAGGATTTTTCATGAAGGTTAGGTTTAATTGTATTGTTCTGATATCTCGATTATCGTATTATTTTATTTAGTTTTTATTCTGTTACTAGATGTTTTTTTTGTTGCTTAATACAGGTTGTAGATGAATATTTAGTCGGATTTTGAGGATTTTTCGTGAAGGTTAGTTTAATTGTATTGTTTTGATATCTCGATTATTGCATTATTTTTTGTAGTTTTTACTCTGTTACTAGATTTTTTTTGTTGTTGCTTAACACTGGTGGTAAATGAATGTTTTGTCGGGTTTTGAATTTTTTTTTGTGAAGATTAGATTTAATTGTATTGCTCTGATATCTCAATTATTGTATTATTTTATTTTTGTAAAGATATTAAAATTTATATTTATTTTAATGTTGACTTTTATTTTTCAAAGATATGTTTGTTTCACATATACTTTTATTGATTAACGTAATACATAATGCAACACGCGTACACTAATCATATTAGATAATGATTTAAATACGTGAGTGGTGAATAGCTTCACCGGCCTCAATTGTAATATTATATACTCTATTGTCCTTTTGTATGCAATTTTTTATATTGTTGCGATACACACGTGCAACGCACATACATTAAACTAGTTATATTAAAAGTGTGAAGGACCTTATAATGTGATTTGAAGTTTTTGCCCTTAATTAAAAGTGTCTTCTTTAGACAAAATCGTCTTTTTACTATTTTTCAACTATTTTTATAATATTTAGAACTTTTATGAAATTAACTAAAATTATAATTTAAACAGAAAAACCCCAATTTAAGTCTTTAAACACAAATACCGTATATATATATATTATATCAATAGAAGCACTCATCTTTATTTTTGATTGTTACGCCGTAAGGTTTACCTCTAGAAAATATTGTTGTAGTTTTTGGTACACAACATCTATTCCTTATATTGGTTTCAATGGATGTCTACTCCATATGATACAAAGTTCTGAGCAATTTGTTTATTTCAAAAGCCACAGCATCCTCGGCATCTCTTGTATGTTTAAGTATTAGTAGTTTATTAATTATTTTTTTAATATTATTATAGTTTTTTTTTAATTTTGGTGTTAGTTTATTTTATTATAGTCAAAAGAAAATGGAGACAAAAGTAAGTAAAGTTAATATTTTTTTTTCTTTTTGGATCTATGGTAGATGATTCATACATTAATAAGTTTTATGTTATTTTTCCCCAGTTATAATGCCTTCGTCTCCTCTTGATTATCTAGGTAACCTAACACATAATTTACGAATTTATGGTAGGTGATTTAAACGTTAAGTTTTATGTTATTTTTTTTCTCCAGTTCTAATGTCTCCCTATGGTTTTAATCTTCTAGATTAGTAACTTGCTACCTTAATCATGTTTTCTTGTTTGATATTGCGTTTGTTGTGTGTTTGAATTCAGCTAATTATTTAGTTTGGTTTTGGTTGATTTTTTGTTGTCTTTGCATTTAATACTGTCCGTTTCTATTTTGGCTCAATCCAGTCTCTTGTGACACTTTTTAATCTTTTCATTTCTAGATTATGAAGGACTGGGTGAAACATGTTACTCGACTGAGAGGTATAGTGATCAAATGGTTGAGGATGCAAATCAATTTAACCTTTGGTTCTTTTTGACTTGGGGTAAGCAACTTCTTTCTGATGTTTTCTTGAACAGTATAAGCTTAATTATTTTGCTTATCTATGCATGACGAATAATATCAATGCAGACCTAAAAGTACCCGTGACGTTATTCCATATTCACTAACTAGCAAAGTCTTTAGAGTTTAGTATCACTGCGTGAAATTCATTGTATGCAAGCATGAAACAGTTGTTGGTTTAATAGTTACAGTTTTTTGGTCAAATTGGTGCTAATATGCCACACAAATTAGGAGTATCGAAAAAAGCTTGTGTTGCGTTGATAGTGTGGTGGGTCCTAAATTGATGGACCTCGTGCAGTATGCTTGTTCTATAGACTTCTGAATTTTCAACCAAACTGATCATTTCACACAATTATCCCTTCTGTTATTACTTGTCAAAAAAGAATTTATCACTTCTATTACTATTCTTAATTTGCAACCCAACAGATAAGTTTACTCAATTTTCCTTCCTGTAGCTTTTTGTTAAGATAGATTCTATTAAGATATATTTATATTAATTATAATATAACTTCAATTGGAATATTATATACTTCATTCTGTTTATACAATCTTTTATATTAAGGTGACATACGCATGCAACGCATGTAATGACAATTAAGGAGTTCTAATAAATACAATAAAAAATATATATGGTAAAAAATATTAGGAGAATTAATAATTAAAAAGTCTTAAAATACATGGTAAAATACTTTTATAATTTAGGTTTAGGACTCTTTATATATAGGAAGAGAAAAAAAATTCTTCCAATATAATTGACATTAAAATCTCTCTTTTTACTTTTTATAATGCGTTCTTTCTCTATAAATTTCTTTACTACTTTTTTCTACTTTATTTGTTTATTTTATTTATTGTTTGTATCAAAACAACGTGATTTAACGATAGATTTGATGATTTTGCACGAATCTGTTATTTTGTTTTCTCAATACAGGTGTTAGATAAATATTCATTCGGACTTTGAAATTTTTTTGTGTAAATGTTAGGTTTAATTGTATTATTTCTAATATCTCGATTATAGTATTGTTTTGTTGTAGTTTTTATTTTGTTACTAGCTGTTATTTTTTTTTTGCTTAATACAAATGGTAGATAATGTTTGGTCAGGCTTTGCAGATATTTTTTATGAAGGTTAGGTCTAATAGTGTTGTTCTGATATCTCAATTATCGTATTATTTTGTTATAGTTTTTGTTCTGTTTCTATCTATTATTTTTTTATTATCCGTCTGTGTATAATTAAATAAATATATTATATTTATTCTTTAATATTTAATTTAAAATCTTAAATATTAAGATTTTTATTATAAAATTATATACTAAAATAATAACATATTTGAGTATAATATTTATTTATATCATTAGAAAGATACAACATTTATTTTAACGTCAATTACTACTTTTTCATAATTTTATTTTTTGGTATATATATAATTTTATTGATTGACGTAAGACGCACGTGCTTTTGCACGTACACTAAATTAGTTATGTTAAAAATGTGAAGGATTCTTATAATGTGATTTGAACTTTTTGCCCTTCATTAAAAACTCTACAATAGACAAAATCGTCTTTTACTATTTTTCCTCAAATTAAAAACTCAAATCAAATAATATCTTTTTTACTAAATTTTTCAATAACCATAATATATTCCAAGTTACTTTTCCTTAAATTCTATTTAGGTTAAAAAATCACATCTATAAAAGAGGTAGTTTTACCCCTTTTTCCCCCACCCCGCCTCAGAAAACAAACTGAGGAAAATCTCCCACCCGTGCCTCCAAGTACAATCGTCAGAGCTTTTGATTTTTCACCATATTAATGGTACCTATTTTGAGAGGTATTTTATTCTTCACCATAATGGTGCCAATTCTAATGTATCTTCACCATAATGGTGGCAATTGATCTAATGTATCTTTGCCATTCAAACAGGAGTATAAGCAACATTTATACGGAGTAAAGATGATTCAATAATTCGTTCTCTTTAATTTTTTTCCTTTTCCAAAATTGAGTATTAATACTTACATTATCTTTTCTCTTTGTTTTAATTTAGAATATTTTTGCTTTAAGTATATGTGTGATGGTTGATAACTTCGTTCACTCTTTATTGATTATTAAGTTGACAATCTTTGTATGTATGTAGGGATGCTTGAAAGTTGGAAGAGATATGTGTTGATTTAAGGATTCTATAATTCACAGCGCTTGAGTGTAGCCTTATTTATGTATTTTTTGTTTAGCTGTGCTACGGTAATCGAGGAAAATATTGCATAACTATGAATTGCTTGTGCAATTCTGTCTCAATTGTTAGAGTAACAAGTCTTTTCGTTGTCGTAGGTCTGTCTTGTTTTTTTTTTTTTTGAGTTTGCTCCCTCCATTAAAAAGGTTTAGACAGAAAATTAGCTGCGGAGGCAGTTGTTCCGGTACTTTCTTTCTTCATATTTAACTTCTGCTCCATAATTTTCTATGTATTTAAGAATTAAGATATATGTCCTCTAATGGGTGTAGAACACTTCCCTTTTGATTGAGAACAAAAAGTCTTCTTAAGAATTTTATAAGTAATTCTAAATTTGATACATGAATTATTTCTGTAGGATGATTCTTGACCTATATTCACACATAGGGGCGAAGAATGATAATTTTAATCTGAACTTTGTATTAGAGATTTCATTTTCATCTAAATAATAAAATTCACCAATTATTTTCTATAATAATAACTAATTAAGATATCAATCGTGGACTCTAAAACTTATGAATAATATTATATTTTATTAATTATAAAAGGATGAGAAGTTATAGAAAAATTAAAATAGCAAGTTTTCAATTTATTTCACAGTCCTAAATATTGATTCATCTATATATTTTTTAAAAGTAGTATTATTCCTTCATATTTCACCGTCCTAAATATTAATTCATCTATAATTTTTTTTAAAAGTAGTATTATTCTTTTATTAAGGTATCCAAATCGGATCAACGTTGATTATTTTAAGGAACTTAAACTTTTTCTTGATATTTTATTTTGTAACTCAAATATATTCATAGTAATATTTACGTAATGTTTCAAAGCTATATACTCAACGATATGGGTTACATACATAATATTTTTTTGTTCATTTGTATAATTTTTTATTAGTACACTAAATATCTGTATTATCTGAAGTGTGAAGGACCTTATAAATGTTGATTGAACTTTTTGCCATTGATTAAAAGTCTCTATTTTAGATAAAATCGTATTTTCATTTTTGAAGTATATAAAAAATACCAAAATTTAGAAATTGTAAATCAATTAATATTTTACCTTATATATCTGGTAAAATAACAAAAGAAATAAATTCTTTTTCCTTACGTGCTCACAACTTTTTTCGGATACCAATTCTATCAAAATAAGAACTATTATCTCCGTACATGTTTATTATATATAAATCTTATTGCTAATTAAGGATAATACATCAATTTTTTATTTTCACCTCCATTCAATTTTGACCTGTCTTTAATTTGTATGTGGTTGGAGATCTACCCCGTAAGTAGTGTGAAAGGAGAAAGGAGACCTGAGAATGAATATGTTCTCAGAATTGCCAATTGTTAAATATCTTGACAAGGCCTCCCTTAAATTAATCTTTTTAGAAATTTATACTTGAAATTGTTCAGTTAATAAATTATAAATTAATCAGGGATCGTATATACATTCAAGTTGATGGCTTTTTTCCATTTTTTTTATGGGTATTTCTGCTATGCAATTGTATCACATGCTTAATATTATTTTTTATGTTGGTTGATATTAAGGTTTGATGTGTGCCTGATGCTCTGTTTTGCTTAATACATAGGTGGTAGATGAATGTTCGATGAGGCTTTGAGAAATTTTTGTGTAAATATTAGATTTAATTGTATTATTCTAATATGTCAATCATCGTATTATTTTGTTGTAGTTTTATTATATTACTATTTGTTGTGTTTATTATTATTATATGTTGTTTCTGGTACTTAAGCGTTCAAACTTTATTTTCTTAAAAATTTCGATACTTTACTTTTGTTCTCCAAGTTTTTTGAGTTCCTTAGAATTGAAGTAATCATCCCAAAATTCAATTTTTATCTAGAATCGATCTCCGCAGATTCGTTAATCTAATATCACATTTTTTTAAATAAATTTTATATATATAATTTTATTGATTGACGCGAGATATACGTGCAAAGCACGTAAACTTAATTATCTATATCTATACTATCTTAAAAATGTGAAGATTATTATAAATGTTGATTGAACTTTTTGTCCTTCATTAACTTTGTTTTAGACAAATCATCATTTACTATACAATTGTAATTACTAATAATTATTTTTTATTGAGGAAATCAAAGTTGTCATGTATATACAATTGACTTTTCTTTAATTAGGTTTAGGATTCTTTGTTGTTTAAGAGTTTTACTTACGTATTGCATTCTTTATTTAGGTGTTGTGTTAGGTTATAAACTTTAGGATTTATGAATTAACTCGCAAACTTTACTTTTACTAACTTTCAATGTTTTAGAATTTTTTTCACTAATGTGGAAGTTTTAAATTGGCTATATCAATTGTTGGAGAAGTTATACGGTGATAACTTGAAAATATATTATTGTATTAATTTTAAATTTGACATCTTGTATACTATCTTTATTTGAAGTCTAAAAATCACATTAATTTTAGAAGGATAAGAAGACTACTTCAGTATCTATATATCAAGAGGCCAAATTGATGAGCAGGACTATCTGCTCCAAAGCATTAATCTCAAGATTCTTTCTCTCTCGCCGAAAAGATGGATGTGCATAATGCAGAAAATACAAAACAAAGCACCGTTGATGCTTCTGCATAAGAGGATGCATCGAGGTGGTTTATGGGAGGCAGCTGGTGGTGTTTGTTACGATTGCTTAGCTTTAAAAGAGTGTTATCCTTTTTTTGGTTGTGCTGTGTGCCTCATAAGATTTATGCTGGATAGTTGTATTCTATACATGGATTCTCTCATTCTTAAAAGTGAGACGTGTGTTATTGATCTTTGATGCATTCATCAAAATACACTTTAAAAAAAAGTTACATCGATGAGAAAAAAAAGTTTCTACTAAAATAATTTGGGTCACATGTTTTTTCTTTTCAGTTTTCTTCTTCCCGCAAGTCTTTTTCTCAATAATTGATGTAATTGTATTGTAGTTGACACAAATAGATATATTTTGTGGGAGGATAAATATAGTTTGTGCACTGTTTATGAATTTCCCCATTAATATATAGGTACGGTCTATGAGATATTATTGATCTTTACAATTCTTTTATATTAAGATTGTCATTATATATTTTTTTTTGGGCTAATTGTTCCTGTGTATTATAGGTACGCTGTCATTTGATGGGTACTGAATATAGTGCATAGTAATATAAAGATTAGTCATGTGTGAATTATGAATTAGTTATACTGATATTATTCCTTTTATTCACTTTTTGATTTAATGTATTAAAAGTAGCATTATTTTTAACTATGCTTATCAATGTATTAATAAATTTTTTATAATTAATACATGTAAAAATTGCTTCTAGACTACCGAAAGGATGACATCGATCATTGCTATATAGGCACATATAATACCTTTTAACCTGAGGACCTAAAGAGGAATTTTTACTTTGTTATTATCATCATGTTTCTAATTAAATAAAACACATATAAATATATAAGTAAACTTGAAGAGTAGACAAGAAAAAAATTGTACTAATACTATGAGGTACATAAGATTTGTTTTTTTAATATTCGTAATAAGACGTACACACAATAATTTATTATATATATATATATTTATTATTAATTAATATACTTCTTGTGTAAGAGCTCACTAGGCTCCACAAGGCTCAACATTGATGCTGATTGAAAAACTTAAGGAATTTGGAGAGTATGTTAAACACCTCTCAATCTTATATTAAATAAATTTTATTTTATATATAAAAAATTAAATATTCTATTACAATTAAATTCCCTAACCAAAATATTGATCAAGTATTTTTTAAAATTATTTACTCAATATAGATGCACGCGCAAAGCACGTACAATATATATATATATATATATATATATACACACACACACAATATTAAAAATGTGAAAGATCTTATAATGTGATTTGGACTTTTTGCCCTTCATTAAAAGATTCCACAATAAACAAAATAGTCTTTTCACTTTATTCCTCAAATAACTATTATTTAATTATCATCCTCATATTTAGAGTTTGAAATTAGTTAAAGTTATAATTACTAAATATTTACTTATTTATAAAAGGTAAGAAATATATTCCTCAAATAAAATTCTAATTATACATAAACATTAATATATATTATAACACTAATAATATTATATTCTAATAAAGTTTCAAAATAAACCTTACCTAAAATTAAAGCTGCCGTTTATTTTTAATTCTATAGTTTTTAGGTTAGAAAAACTATGGCGATTAAAGTGTGTTTTCCTATATTCCATAAAATTCTAATTATAAATACTAAGAAATTAATGAAAGTCCTTATTTGATATAGGTAAGAATCATAATATTTAATACTTTTATATTAATTAAAATTTTGCCTTATATAAAAAGAATTTTTACAATTCTATTTAAGTAATAGTTGGATCAAAATTAACAAGAAACATAGGCTTCTTCTACTTGACTCCCCCCCCCCCCCCCCCCCCCCCCCGCCCCCCTCTTCTTATATTTGGTTTTTGTTGATTCAAGTCATCTTCTTGCATCATTCATTATCATAATCATCTTTTCTGCCTTTCTTTATTTATTAATTATTATATATTAATTATATATAATTAATAATTGACAACGAATTCTCCTCTTTTGATAATTTCTCGTGGTTCTCTTTTAGTTGAAAATTTATGATAAAAAAATTGGACGAATAAGTATGTTGTCGCCGAATGAAGTAACCAAAAAATCAAAGGTTTATCTCTTTTTTATTTCTTTCTTTGGTTAATTGTGACTTAATTTTGATTATGTTATTTAACTATATTTTCATAATTTATTTGTTGAATTCGAAATATAAGATTTTACTTAAGTGTTGAATCTTGATATGCAAATTTTTTTATTTAAATGATGAACCTATAAATTTAAGGTTATAGTAGACATCTTTCAATTAAGTTTGAAAGGAATCAAGTACGTTATTTACGTATATTACTTAGTAACAACTAAATTTATTTATTTTGTATACAATTTTTTTAAATTTGTGTACTCAATGATATAAGTCATATACGTAATAATTTTTTATTTTATATACATAATTTTATTGTTAACGCGATACATACGTGCAATGCATGTACACTAAACTAATATATATAACAGTATAGTGGTATTTAATTGTGCACAAGGACAATAAGGACACCTTTAATTAACAGTAGAGTGGTGTTTAATTATGCATATTATCACAAGCCGATGAGTCTACTTTACGTTTTGCTTATGTCGGGAAAGTCCACCTTTGCAATTTTATTATACCCTCACCTCATGTCTTCACTTCACCAAATCATAATATTATTGGTTTTCTATGGGTCCCTTTTTTTGACTAATTAGATCATAACAAGTCCTAAAATGTCTTATTTTTATAACTTCCTGTAATTTTCAAACAGGTATACGCGGATCATGTTTTATTAATTTTTCTCTTTCAATATTGTCTAGAAATAAATGATCCTTTTTTTATTGATCTTATTGGTTCTGTTTGCTTTAACTTTGTCAAACGTAAAAAGACATGCAATGGAGTCTCCGTGTTAGGTAACCTGCCTAGAACAATAACCTTGAGAAAGCATTCTCTAGTTTCTACAATTTCCCTATAAATACGTGATTTACTCATAACCTTATGTGCACCACACTTCTTTCTTTCAAAGTAATAGGTTATAATATTTCTAAAGTAAAAATTCTTCCATGGCTTCTTTTAAGACTGCCATAGTTTTGTTTTTTTTAGTGAGCTTAATGGGAAGCTCCTCAGCTCAACTCACCACTGGGTTTTACTCAAAATCATGTCCGAAGCTCTATGAAACTGTGAAATCTGTGGTGAACTCTGCCATTAAGAAGGAAATCCGAATGGGTGCTTCCCTCCTTCGACTATTCTTCCACGATTGCTTCGTTAATGTAATTTACTTTCTTGATTTCCTCTCCTTTTTTTTCTTTTCGTTTAAGCAAATATTGTTGTTGTTTTCAACTTCTAAACATGCTAATGTGTTATCATATGTAGTAAACGTTTATCATATGAAAAACCACCAAAGGATGTGGTGCAGTGAATGAGACTGCTCCTTCCTTAATTAGACTCTTTGATTCTAAGCTTTGGTATGGAATAATTCTTGGTAGGAAAAAGCTACCCCCGAATGGATCCTACCTGGCACGAATCTAAATTAGTCGTGACTCCAATACGGGTAGAGGACATCAAATAGGAAACCAAACAAAATATGTAGTTCAACGTTTATCTATTATATAACAACATAAAGAGTGTTATAGTGCGCACTTTTGCATATTTCTAATATGGTTAGTATTTTCTGTTGCCAAGTGTCTTAGGAGCTTTCAAAAAAAAAACTTTCTTAGGACGACTGACCGTGATATTCTTTTCTCAGACAGTTTGACAACTTTGTTGGTGAGTTCGTTTACTAGCAAAGTCGTTTACGTCTTTTTCCGTCTCCAGGCATTCGGAAGGTCATAGGGCCCGTTTGGACATATAGACTTTTATTTTTTCAAAAATTATTTGGTTATACAATACAATCAATTTTCGTTTTAACTTGAAGTTGAGTTTTTCAATTTTGTAAAAAATGCTCAAAAACCTTTTACAAGAAAAAGGAGAAGATTTTCCTTCACAATACTTCAATGGGAGTATTTTTCAAATTAAAGTGAAATGTGTGTTCAAACACAATTTCAATTTTCAAATACCCGTTAATTACATAACTTCAAATACTGATTTTTTTTTGTTTTTTTTTTTAAAATATCATCAAGTTCATGTCCAAACCCCACTTAGTCTCTATTGGATCCATATGTTACGTTAGTAGAAATACACATAATTGTGTAACTTTTGACTTGTCATACACCTAAATCAGTCACGTTTACCTTAATATTTATGCCTTTTGGCTCTCTCTTTTTCGGTTGTCTAAATTGCTTAATGAATTTATTTCAGGGATGCGATGGATCATTGTTCCTGGATGATACATCAACCTTCACAGGTGAAAAGAGGGCACAACCAAATTTCAATTCTGCCAGAGGATTTGAAGTTATTGACGACATCAAATTTGCTGTCGAAAAAGTGTGCCCTGGTGTCGTCTCTTGTGCTGATATTTTGGTTGTTACCGCCCGAGACTCTGTTGTCACCGTAAGTTCTTGATGTTATTTTCAGCATATTTCTTATGTAAACCTCCTTTTAAAATCATATGCTAACAAGAATATTGGATGTGTATATGTAGCTTGGAGGGCCTAACTGGGATGTAAAACTGGGAAGAAGAGATGCCAGGACAGCAAGCCAAGCTGCTGCCAATAACAGCATTCCTACCCCAACTTCTAATCTTAACCGTCTCATCTCTAGCTTCGGTGCTGTTGGTCTTTCCACAAAGGACATGGTTGCCTTATCTGGTATGTTCTCATATCCGCAATTCTTCAAACTCAATAGATTCAAGTCATATATACTGACACTGCAAACAAAAAAATAATTACACTCTAAATATTGTTTAAATCATAATAACACGTACTATTTTTACCTGGTTTCCAATTAATATCATTAAGATAAAGAACTACTTTGGATGAATATAATCTATGTTGTTTTATTGGTGTTTGACAGGAGCTCATACCATCGGGCAGGCAAGGTGCACCAGTTTCAGGGGACGCATATATAACGAGACCAATAACTTGGATGCATCACTAGCACGAACCAGGCAAAATAACTGCCCGAGAACCTCAGGCTCAGGAGACAACAACTTGGCGCCTCTTGATTTACAGACTCCTACATACTTCGACAACCACTATTTCATAAACCTTGTTAACAAAAAGGGTCTGCTCCACTCTGATCAGCAGCTCTTCAATGGGGGATCCGCCGATTCAATTGTGAAATCATACAGTAACAACCCCAGCAGTTTCACTACTGATTTTGTGACTGCCATGATTAAGATGGGTGACATCCGTCCCCTAACAGGATCCAAGGGAGAGATCAGGAAGAACTGCAGGAGGATCAACTAATTCTGCTACTTATGCTTAATTTCAAGTGTGTTTGGAAACTGCTATTTCTCTTATTTTAACTTTTCAATTTGTAGTTTTGTTGCTTGATTTGTAGGCTCAATGGCTGTTAAACATATACCTCGTCACAGCTTCAAGTGACACTTTTTTCTACACTACAGTGTGCCATCTTTGTATCGTATTTCAATTTTATATATATACTAGTTTTTGGTTAGATGCGTTGAACTTTTATACCTTATTAATGTGACATACTTTTTAAACAGTGATAGTATAAACATAAAACACGTACAACATAACCTAAGCCTTCCAAGGTAAAATTTATTCGATATATTGGTTAACCACAGAATTGAAATATCCGCATTGTTTTTATGTATTACGTAATCCACAGAACCCATTTGAAAACTTGCTGTCACGACTCGAGTTCTCGGTCATGATGGCACCTACAACCCCCCAGTAGGCGAACCAATCCCCGTAGCCCAGAACAGTTAGTAATTGGCTACTATCTAATAAATAAGTGGAAGAACAGTTTAATAAGCAAAAGTAAGGGAACAAAATGAAGAGAATAGATAACAGGAATATATATATACATAGGCGGAAGCTAAATCAAACCCCAAAATCTGGTATCATAGTATAGAGCCAGAACTACATACATGAGTGCAAACGATCCAAAATAATATATACAGATGTCTCCGAATGGTAATAGAGTACATAAAGCAAAAGATAAACTAAAGCTAAGCTCCGGTCGCCAAGAGCTCACCCTCAGTCTGAAGTAGTCCCCAAAAGATCTCCGAGCATGAATCACGATGATCTAGCGGCGATGGCCCACGGTAGGATCTGTACCAGAAGATGCAGAAGTAGGGTGAGCACCAAATGCGAAGCATAAGATACCCAGTAGGTATCATAGGCCGACTGGGCACATATAAGATAAAAGCGTAGTAACAGATAGAATAGAAACAAGTAGTCACAGAAATCAACAAAAGGTACACAGGAACTAGCCCAGAGGGAAGTCAACAGAACAACATGCGAGGCTAGCAAGCAGAATATATATACAACAGGCACATGTGTAAGTAAGAAACAACGCACCTGGGATCTTTGCAATAACAATATATACATAATAAGTTTACGAAATGGACGGTATACCGGTAACCTCAAATGTAAGAGGAAGAGGTAAAAATAAATGATAATCATATCAATTCTCAAATCCAGAAACTAACAGCCTAGCAGTAACCAATTTCATACTTAACCGTAACAACAAACAATTCCATAAGTAAATAACAAGAGTCTACTAACAGTCCTCCGGCCGCCCATACAATCGAGGAACACAAACAAGTGAAAACAAACCCTCCGACATCCCATACTATCGGAGCGTACAATCAACAAACAGCAAACAAGGGTGGAGCCTCAAACAATGAATGATATGATGCATGAAGATCTCAAGTGAAATGGTATCTCTGTATGTACCTCCTTCGGTGCTGATCGGGCCCAACAGGTAGGTTCCATGAAAGGACACTGCCCGTATACCTCTACTCCCCCGTATACCCTCCCTTCGGCACATGCAGCCCGAAGCCCCATGCCCGGATGGCAAGGTCCATGGAGGTCCCGGACCCCATACTAAAACTCAGTATCAAGACATGTCATGCGAAAGTAAGTCCAGGATCAAGATAGAGACCCAGTCTTGAATATGCATGCCCATACCTTGTCTAGGACTAAAATAGTGAGAAAATGCCTCAAAAACCCCTCCAAGGGTACCCGGGCATAATCGAGTCTAAACAGTAGAAAGGCATCTCAGGTGCTCGGTCTGACCGAGGCTAAAAACCATCCCAATTTAATAAGAAACTCAACTAGCACCCTGGCCCTGCCGAGTCTATTGTTAATAGTAAAACTGGTGATAGAAATCATAATTTGACCTTCTTTTACCCCAAGAATATTCACAAGTTAAATCAAACCATTTCCAATTCATTTCAATAAAAAATGGGCCCCCGAGGCCATGCAAGGTTTAGAAAATAATTTCAGTAGGCCCGAAGCCAAAACCGTAGTAAAACATGAATAAAGCCCCTTTTATATGCATGGAAATGAATGATCAACACAAATAGCCGCCCAACAGCTCCCAATAAACCTATCGGCCCTGCACAGACCCACAGCTACTCAGTAAGCATAACCAACCTAGAAGGATAATTCTATGCTCGGAACTCGCGGACATTCCCAATATCCCACCTTATATGTTTCAGAGTCAACAAGGCCTCACAGGAACACAAAGGTAAATAAAATGTATCGGCAAGTACTACAAGCATCTGAGGAACAAAAGTAGGCGGACATGAATAAAGCGGTCAAGGTCTGTGGTACCAACCTAATAAACCCAATCCAAGGATGCCCATTAATATAATTTTATACTATATATGTGGAGTCTAGGGAAAATAAATCATAACCTACTTGTCATCCGATGACTAGCTGCGAGGACAGCGTCGTCCAGGCTCGAACTGCTCTAGGAAGCTCCGAATCACAAAAATGCCTTCCAACTAACGTCCGAATGCCCATAGTTCCTTCACGTAAATTGGTCCTTACGTCCTAATATTCACAAAAACCACATATACGCAGCTTATACTCACCTATAAACAGTTCATAATTAAGCTTAAATAGGCAGATTTCCCAAAAGGATCATAACTTGACGAAACATCCGTAGAACTTCATAAAAACGATCATAAAAGAGCCCCGAGATGGTTACCTTAGCAAACCAAGTGTAAAGCTTGAAGAACCACCAAGAAATACCAAGTCCTATCTTCTGAAACCAGCTCCAAACGTGGCTTATCAAAGGGGAAAATGATTGCCACGCGTAGAGATCGCGTTTCTAGGCACGGGGGCAAACTTTAGCGATAGAAATCACCAAAAATGCACCTTGATCTCTCAAGAACTCTCTTGGAACCCTCCCTTATTTTTTCTCTCTGTTTCAGAACTGTTTTGGAGTTTTAAAACGTGAATTTGAAGCTTTAAATCGATTTTGACCCGACCCGGTTCGCGACCCGGTTTCTGCCCAGACAGTCCGCGGTAAAATAGTCATATATTATTACTCCAAGATTGGTTTGACGTGAGGTTTTGTGCATTGAAAACTAGACTCATAGACCTTCGATTTTTTAGGTCGGGGGACTTCTAACTCTTTATATATTGAGAGAAAAGCTGTAAGACATTTGACCAAAAGTTCAGAAAATTTATTAAAGAAACTTACGATAACCTTTGCCGACTTGCTTGACTTCAAAACTTATCATACGACCATAAAGACCAAACAAATGGCCTAGGCACCGAACTACTGGTCCCGATAAGCCTTAAATGACTTGGGACCACTACAGGCAAGCTCTAACGGTACAAGAAAGGCAAAAATGTGTAAATGATCGGAAGGGTCATTACATCATCCACTACTAAAAAGACTTTCGTCCTCAAAAGTCAAGAACAAGGAAGTACCTGAAGGCTCGAACAACTGCGGATAATGAGCCCGCATATCTCTCTTAGTCTCCCAGGTAGTCTCCTCAACTGGATTTTGCCTCCACTGAACCTTGATAACTGGGATCTCTCGAGACCTCAATCTCCTGGCATCTCTGGCTAAAATAGCTACCGGCTTCTCAACAAAGGCTAAACTGCCATCCAACTGAACTGAATCCCACTGCAACACATGAGATTCATCTGGAACATACCGCCTCAACATCGATACATGAAAAACTGGGTGCATAGCTAAAAACATCGGAGGAAAAGCTAACTGATAGGCAACACTACCAACCCTCTAAAGAATCTCGAACGGCCCAATGTACCTGGGGCTAAGCTTGCCCCGCCTACCAAATCTCATCACACCCTTCATGGGTGATACACGGAGAAATACCAAATCACCAACACTAAACTCTAAGGCACGAAGTTTATGATCAGCGTAGCTCTTCTGCCTACTCTGGGCTCCCCGAAGTCTATCTCGAATCACTCTGACTCGGTCTAAGGAATCCTGAAGTAAATCTGTGCTCTGTGGCCTAGTGTAATGACCCTTCCAGTTATTTCCACGTATACGTTTCCTTGTACCGTTAGAGCTTGTTTGTAGCGGCCCCAAGTCACTTAAGGCTTGTCAGGACCGTTATTTCGGTGCCGGGTCCATTTGTTTGGTCGTATGATAAGTTTAGAAGACAAGTAAGTCGGCAAAAGTTATCGTAAGTTCCTTTAATAAATTTTCTGAACTTTGGGTAAAATGTCTCAGGGCTTTTCTCTCAATATATAAAGAGTTAGAAGTCCCCCAAAATACCAAATCGAAGGTCTACGAGTCTAGTTTCCAACGCACAAAGCCTCACGTCCAACTGATCGCGGAGTAAAAAGATATGACTGTTTTACCGCGGACTGTCTGGCAGGAACCGGGTTGCGAACCAGGTCGCGAACCGGGTCGGGTCAAAACCGATTTAAAGCCTCAACTTCACGTTTTAAAATGCCATTTCAGTTCTGAAACAGTGAGAAAACATAAGGGAGGGTTCCAAGAGAGTTCTTGAGTATCAAATCGTGCGATGGTGAATTGCGAGCCTAAGTTTGAGAATTTATTAACATCGCGTGTATTTGAAAATATTTTATTTGAAAGTTGAATTTGGTAAAAAGTTATATTATTATTACCTTTTTAAAATATTTTAAAAGTTTATGAAAAATATTTTTGTTACGATATAATGGTATATGTATTTATTTTATAGGGTTTTTGTACATTGTAATATTTTAACGGAGATAGTAAATTTAGTTATGTTAAAAATTATTATTATAATATAGCAGGTTTTACTTGAAATGATTTTCTATTAATTATGGTATATTCAAAAAGTTATATTTATTATACCACGAATTTATTCAATATCCGAATACATACATAACGGGATGGAAATAACTAAAATGTTGCCACCTCCACAACACGTGGAGGTGAGGCAAAGCAGCCAACATATTTGTAGATGCTAGGTGTCTAATACATGACTTATGATATTATTTTATTAAGCTATTCTAGCATTTAATGCTAAAGGTAGGCTTAATATATATGTTTCTTCCATTAAACATAAGTTAAGGGTCCAATATGACTTGCTGCATATTCATATGCGTATGATTGGAGAAGTTTAGGAGAAAAATTATTTTGACAATTTATTCGGTTACCGAAAGAAATCAATTATCTACGTCAAGTTATTCAAGTCCGAGTTCGAGTGTGATTTCGTTTCGGAGCTTTCTTTTGGAGAAGTTCAAGCTTGTCATCGGACGACAGGTAGGTTACGGTTTATTTTCCCTAGACTCCACATATATAGGATAAAATTGTATTAATGGGCATCCTTGGGTTTGTTTATTAGGTTGGTACCACAGACCTCGACCGCTTTATTCATGTCCGCCTACTTTTGTTCCTCCGTTGCTTGTAGTATTTGCCGATATATTTTATTTACCCTTGTGGGTCCTGTGAGGCCTTGTTGACTCTGGAACATCGAAGGGTGGGATTTTGGAGAATGTCCGTGAGTCGGGCATAGAATTATCCTTCTAGGCTGGTTATGCTTGCTGAGTAGCTGTGGGCCTGTGCAGGGTCGATAGGTTGATTATGAGCTGCTGGGAAGCTATTGTGTGTGATCATACCATTTCCATGCATATAAAGAGGTTTTATCCATGTTTTACTATGGTTTGGGCTTTGGGCCTACTGACACTATTTTCTAAACCTTGCATGGCCCCGGGGGCCCGTTTTTGATGAAAATGATTTGGATATGGTTTGATTTAACTTGTTAATATTCCTGGGTAAAAGAAAGTAAAATTACGTTTTAAAACACCAGTTTTATGATTAACGCTAGACTCGGCAGGGCCGGGGTGCTAGCTGAGTTTTCTTGCTACTTGAGATGATTTTTTAGCCTCGGTCGGACCGAGCACCTGAGATGACTTTCTACTGTTTAGACCCGGTTATGCCCGGGCACCCTTGGAGGGGTTTTTGAGATATTTTCCTACTACTTTAGTCCTGGACGGGGTCTGGGCATGCATATTCGAGACTGGGTCTCTATCTTGAACCTGGACTTGCTTCCGGACGACATGTTTTGATACTGAGTTTTAGTATGGGGTCGGGGACCTCCATGGACCTTGCCATCCAGGCCTGGGGCTTCGGGCTGCGTGTGCCGGAGGAAGGGTATACGGCGGAGTAGAGGTATACGGGCAGTGTCCTTCCATGGAACCTACCTGCTGGGCCCGATCGGCACCGGAGGAGGTACATACAGAGATACCATTTCACTTGAGATCTTCATGCATCATATCATTCATTGTTTGGGGCTCCACCCTTGTTTGTTGATTGTACGCTCCGGTAGTATGGGATACCGGAGGGTTTGTTTTCACTTGTTTGTGTTCCTCGGTTGTATGGGCGGCCGGGGGACTGTAGGTAGACTCTTGCTATTTACTTACAAAATTGTTCCCTGTTATGGTTAAGTATGGAATTGATTACTGCTAGACTGTTAGTTTCTGGATTTGAGATTGATATGATTGGTTGAGTTTGATTCATGTCTCTGAGCATGCCTATCATTACTCTTTCCCTCTTCTTACACTTGAGGTTACCGGTATACCGTCCATTTCGTAAACTTATTATGTATACACTGTTTTTGCAAGGACCCCAGGTGCGTTGTCTCTTACTTTTACCTGTGCCTATGGTGTATATATTTTTCTTGCTAGCCTCACATGTGGTTCTATTGATTTCCCTCTGGGCTAGTTCATGTGTACCTTTTGTTGATTTCTGTGAATACTTGCTTCTATTCTGTCTGTTACTACACTCTTATCTTATATGTGCCCAGTCGGCCTATGATACCTACTGGGTACCTTATGCTTCGCATTTGGTGCTCACCCTACCCCCTGCATCTTTGGGTGCAGATCCTAGCGTGGGCCATCGCCGTTAGATCGCTGTGATTCGTGCTTGGAGATCTGTTGGGGACTACTTTAGACTGAGGGTGAGCTCTTGGCGATCGGAGCTTAGCTTTAGTTTATCTTTTGCTTTATGTACTCTATTACCACTCAGAGACATCTGTATATATTGTTTTGGATCGTTTGCACTCCATGTATGTAGTTGTGGCTCTATACTATGATACCAGGTCTTGGGGTTTGGTTTAGTTTCCGCATATGTATATATTTATATCCCTTTTATCTATTCTCTTCGTCTTGTTCCCTTATTTGTTAGATAGTAGCCCATTACCAACTGTCCTGGGCTAGGGGGATTGGTTCACCTACCGGGAGTTGTAGGTGCCATCATGACCAAGAAATTGGGTCGTGACAACTTGGTATCAGAGCCTTAGGTTCACCGGTGTCATTGGTATAGGAGCCAATTTCTAGTAGAGTCCTGCGGATCGGGGCGGAGACGTCCGTACTCAATCTTTGGGAGGCTACAGTGACATTTTAGAAAAATTGACTCTCTCATTGCTTCTGTGTCGTGCGTGGAACCCTTGAAGTTTCTGGAAATCTCATTTGTTCTACTTCATTCTTCCGCAGATGGTTCGTACGAGATCATCGGTATCACGCGGAGATGAGCCTCCCGCTCCAG